>OY997266.1:635025672-635552342 GCA_963921465.1 Triticum timopheevii | reverse complement strand
TCCCGGACCCTATTCCGGTTTGCATAACCCAGGAAGCTCTCAGATCTTTGAAGACAAAAGATGATGGGGGATGAATTCCATTTCCATGCTCTTTAAACTGATGTCCTAGCATGCCACATACCGCACACCAATCCGTGAGTTTCTCATACTTAAGCCTATATATCTGGCGCTTCCCATCCTTATCATCGAGGCTACATTCCTCGGCGGCTTGTTGACATTGATCCGGACCCATACACGATGAAATTGCCCGTGAAATCTTGTGATTGTGGTTCGGCATATAGGACTTCTTCGGCCTTTGCTGCTAAAGATGGCACGAGATGAGCATACAAGGGCAGCACATCATGGATTTGCACCCAAATCTCAATCGTATCAAGCAGGATTGTAGATGGTTTAGCCAATCCATCATACGGTTTGAGTATAACAGCGTCCCCTCGGAAGTGCCACGGCCATCACGTGTTACTCTCTCCCAATCACCCAAGCAAGAGAACTACACAGTGTATAGATTATCTTCCAGAGGCTTGAACTGCACCTCCTGGGCTAGATCCCAAACGGCTCTCATGTTTTTGAAAAACCAGTATTGGCTGTAGGTCTTTGGCGAGTGAACCCTAGCCAGCGCTATCCATTGTGCCGCCTCAACCGGGGGCCTCTTCTTCATCGAACACCACGTCATCTAGATCCTCCTCCCGAAGACCTAGTTCCTTCATCAGTGTCGTCACATCATCCGGATCCGTAAACTCCCCATCGAACTCGACCATGAAGCTCCACCTGACGCCATGACTTTTCGAACCCTAACCCGATCAACAAACATATCGGGCCTTGTAGGAACCCTAGAGACCTCCCCCCCCCCCCCCCCCCCCCCCCCACCCCCCCCCCCCGCCGGGCCGACAAGCATTGACGCTCCCGATCGCAAGAGGAGGACTAGGGAAGGAGATGGGGACAGGGAAGAACAGGTCTCAACGGCGGCGGTCGCGATCGCCTCGAGAGGAAGAAACCCTAGCTAGAGGGAAAAACTTAATTTGCCCGCTGCGTTCGTTATGTGCCCATGTAGTGACAAATCAGCTGGCCAACCTGAGGTCCCCTAGGCGTGTTCCGTCCTGGGCCATCTTGCTGGCCCATGGGCTTTGTGAAGAAAGATTCAAGAAACCTTGTTGATCAACACAAGCAAATCGTACTCATTGAGGACTCCCTCCACAGTCTTAGCCGTCAGTAGACAACAATTGAAGTTAGTTCCGCTGGTTATTGCGTTGAATCCTTGCCGATGGAACTAGCATCCACATGCAACGAATAGTTACGAAATAAATTCTAAATGTACAACGAATAATCAGCAAACAAAATCCCTATCCATGGAACCATTCATTCTGCATGCACAATGAATAGTAATAAGGAAATAAATCCCGTAGTTGATGTGTATCGGATGCAACTGCCCGTTAATAGAGGCATGAAGAGAAATAATCCTGTAGTTAAGAGCATCTATTATAGGTGCCCTATTTTAGGGCGTCAAAGTTGGTTAAATTTCCAAAACTAAGCTATCTCAGGGCAACAATTATTTTTTAGGGGACAAAAAAATGTCCATCTCCAACAGTTGCCCTAAAATAAGGCACTTCCAAACACGCACACATTGTTTCGAAAGCCATTGCATAGTTCATTTCAAATATTTTAAACATCCAAACATTGCAATGATTTAAAACATAAACATAAATTTCTGAACCGGTCGATGCCGTTGTGGCTGTGGCGCATGGAGGTGGTGCGGCATCAAGATGGGGGCGGTCTGCGGCAGAAACGCTCGGTGCGGCTGCGGCATCAACATGCAGAATGGGGTCGTGCAGCGGCCGTATCTCTCGATGCGGCGGTCGACGACGACAAGAAAGGGCGGGTTGAATAGTGGTGGGTGCCCGGGGGGGGGGGGGGGGGGGGGGGGGGGGACTCGATCGGGTTTGGAGGAAGAAGCGATGCAGAAGTTGTGCGGTGGTGGCGCGGGGATTGTGAGGACAAACTTCCACGCGGCCAGATTTGGTTTTGTGGCAACCTCCCAGGTGCAAATAATAGCAGGAGAAAACCTAACCACTCCAAAAAAAATTTGTTTACTTTTTTCTAGTAAATAATTTGATCTTCTTCCTTGTGGAAGTCTCCACTTTTCATGGATGTTTTCACACGGTAGCTTACAGTTTTTCTAGATCTCTCACCAAGGTTGTGGATTTCTCAGGCCTCGGTGTTGGATCTAGGAGGATGCGTTCGCGTCTAGACACCATTTTGGGTGATTCAGACTTGGACATGAGATTCGTGTGTCTTCGTGTTGGTGTCCATGAAATCATCCCCTTCTTTCTAATATTTTTGGTGGTGATGCAGCCAATGGCTTTGACGACGAAAGTCCGACCCTTAGGGGTGCCATGGTTTTTGCGACTGCGATGAGGATGTGGTCTCCTTTCCTCCCATTGGGTGTATCCCCGATGCAACAGGCCGCTCTCTGGTGATCCATGCTCCCTCTCTATGAAAGCAGCGCTCTCTCCATCGTCATTGCGAAGCTAACCGAAGGTTTTAGGAGATTGTTCTGCTGTGCGAATTCTGATGGCATCTAACTCCTACATGGTTGTATCCTCTTTATTGTCCTCTTTATTCTTCCTCTCAAATGTAGCACACAGAGAGTTATAGAGAGCATACGAATGAAAAAACAAAGTGTTATTTTTCTATGAAAACACACACTCTTATCTTACTTCTCCAGTTTTTATATTTGCGCATATCGTGAAGGCATATATTTTCTTGGGAAATTTTTTGTGGGTTGGCATATTTTAACACACACTGCACCGTATGAACCATTCATAATTAGGGCATCGAGACAGCTCTAAACAAATACATAATGCTAACTTCATGTGAATATTTTATGGGGAATAATTGCATAGTAGTGGCCCTACGGTGGCGCTGAACTCATCATGGAATGAAGGGTGTGCAATGCGAATGGTGAGAAAAAACACAGATCAACAGGGTCTCTTGAAGATTTTCTACAGTAGCACAGCAATAGTTGTGCCTTCTGTTTTTCATAAGTAAATAGTGCTAATAATATATCATTAAACAATACGAAAAACAACATCCTTTTTATGCAACCCCAGATACAATTTTAAACTCTATTTTCTAGCTTACACCCAAACGATAAACAAAGTTCAAGTAAGAATGTCAAACACAATGATAATCATGTAAGTTGTAACATTCGTCGCATATTAGCACCCTCGATGTTATTTTGTTGTTAGAGTATGAGACCCTATATTGTGTGATTTTATCAAAATACTAAACTAACATAATATTAATATACATAATTTTACCAAATATAAACACACTAAAGTGCGAAAATGACCCAAATCATGATAGATTTTTTGTTTCAATTTTAGTGTTTTATTACACTAAACTCACAACCGTTTCAAGATAACTAGTCCTCATAAGATTTTCAAACCATGAAACATAGGGCTCATTTTCCAAAAAACATATCAACCTCTCTCCTTCTAGCAGCTTCCATCCTTGAACCGTAAAACTCATGAGTAGTGTTTATTTTAACAACTAGCACCTTCCATCATTTAAATTGTTTATAATATTTTACATTATTTTCTATCCATCAACAAATGTTTATAATGGATAAAAATATGATTGTATTTCGACATACACCATAAAAAAATTAGATCATGATTAAAGAAACAGTCTAACATTTATGTATCCATTCATTATCATATATGGCCAATGGAGCAACACTAAACTATCACCACACGACTCAAACAACAGTAAGGCATATAAAAAAACAACATCTAATAGAATATGAGGGTGCTTGGATACGTTTTAGTCCCATGACTAAAAGTAGTGGGACTAAAACTTACTAGCCTCACCCATGCTTGGATCCAAATACTAAAGAGACTAAAATGAAGTTATTGAGCATTTATTATCCTCCAAACCATCCAATCCAAAACTCGCATGTGCTAAAGGAGAGAAATTAAATGAGGAAAAAGAGGGCTAATACATATTTTAGTAGGTTTCATATGACTAAAAAGTTTTAGCCTCAAGACTAGTTCTAGCCTCTTTTTAGTCAGGGGTGCTTGGAAGTTTAGCCTTTAAAAGAGACTATTTTTAGTCAGACTAAAAATAGTCCCTTGGATCCAAGCAGGGCCTATACATTCATGCAAACAGTCCAGAATACAATACTTCCCCAGCGAGCATCAGTCACCTCTCGACTCAAACTTAACAGAACTTAGTACATTATTTAAGACTAATTCGTACAATACTTACCAACGAGCTTTACTCATCTCAACTGAAACTTAAAAGAACAAAGTCCGTAATTTAAGATCAATTCATACGGTACTTTCACCAACGAGCATCAGTCATCTAAACTCAAACCTAAAAAAACGAAGCCCTTAATTTAAGATCAATTCATCCAATACTTCACCAACGAGCATCACTCATCTCAAACTCAACAGAACGAAGCCTAGGCGGGGGCATGCAACAGAACATGTCTTTGGATCAACGTTTCAGATATTGAAGTTGAGCACATATGTCAGGAAAGGCACGGCAGTAATCAAGGAGCGTCTGAACAATGCTGAAAGGTCGGATCAGACTTGACCTGACTCGATGATTGTCAAACGCGCATGGAAACCTCTCTAGCTTCTTGTTGCTGAGATCATACCTGTTGATGCTATCATATACTTTTGATGCGCATGGATCATCGAGGTAGTATATGCAGTTTGCGTCCACGGATGGCAGCTTATCAGCATCAACAGATAGGCACCTAGCACCGAGGAAGAGCGCCCAGCTGCCAATGTTCCTCACTGGTTTTAGAAGTTTCCGCTCAATGTCAACCCTGAAAACTTGCACCCTTTTGTGTCTGCGACTTACAAATAGCAGTTGTCCGGCAGACTCCACCAGGAAGTAGTCAGTGGCGTAGTCGACGGATGCCTCGGCAATCAGCTCACCATGATAGTGCGGCGGCGTGCCCACAACCTTGAATATACTTCCATCATAATCGACCATGTAAAAGTGGCCGGCGTAGGAAATTAGGCTTTCAAGGTAGAACCCGACATCCTCGGAGCCTTCGAACTGCACCTCGCAGAGTGGGCTGGTGGTCTCAGCACAGTAAACATAAAAAGAGCTGATGTTCGAGTAGTCATGAATCGAGAAGAGTAGCGACAGGCTAGAACCGGCCACGGCAGTGTGCACACAACTTTCCTGAGGAATAGGTGCGGCGAAGGGGATCATGTCGCCAGTGAAGGGGTTCAGGAGGCGGGCCGCGTGGAGGCCCTTCGGGTCGCCGAGGACGAGTAGACCATCAGAGGCACCGACCAGGATATGGTGTCGGTGGTCGTCGTCGAGCTGCGGAATACGGAGGCGGAGGATGCGCCCCGTGGAGAGCTGGAGGAAGAGGCGGCCCGCGACACCATCCGCGGGCTCCTCATCGTCGTCAGACTCATCCGAGGCCTCCTCCTCGTCGTCGTCAGACTCATCCGAGGCCTCCTCGTCGTCCACGCGGTTCTCCAGGTCGAGCATGACCCAGTCGCGTGGTCGAAAACGATGGTCGGCAACCCAGGACATCGGAGGCGGCTTTGGGATGGCAACGCGCCAGTTGTGGCAGACGGCCCTCATCTCCAGGTAGGAGACGACGTCGCTGGTGGCCAACAGCGAGTCGCCGACCTTGCGGACGAGATCCATGCGAAGAGACGACCACACTACCATGCTTTGCTTCGACCTACTACCCTCTGCCATGGTGTTCGCTCACACGAAGTGGAGATGGATATGGGATTGTTGAGCCCGCCCGTAGCTTCGTGCATATATATAGGAGTAGGAGATCTGAATGGCCGGAATGCGTGTGGTCGCCGGCTGGACGCTTCGTTTCACCTGTTGGCCAGCTCAGGGAATTAACTCACGGTGTGTGCGGTCCCTCGCCATTCCATGATAAATGTGACCGGTTCGCGAAGCGGTGCACGCTCATGCACAGAGTCTCATGCGTCCCCTCCCAAGGTGAAGGTGGCATGCAATTCCTTCCGCCTTCCCAAGCTAGGCCGCGTTCATACCACAAACCAGTAGGAGTAGTATCATGCTGGAACACACATCTAAATGTACGCTACGGCCGTCCGAATACCCGAAGCTGATCTTTCTGTAGCGAAATAGGAGAACTAGTAGCAGCAGCCGAATGAGACGGGTCAGAGATTCACAGTGAACAGCCCGCATGAGACCGATCACCTTTCCGCATCAGGCCCACTGAGCCGGCACAAACATTTCAGCCATGTTGTTTTTCTGGACTGGTGTCATTTTTCACGGTTACGGCGTTGTTGGTTCACGAGTCACAAGACGACTACTCGTCGGCAGGCGCGGGCGCGCACGGACGTGATGGTGGTGTTTGGGTATCCGGGGCCGGGTTCATCATATATGGCGCGTTTTCGGTTTTTCTCCACCTCGGTTTCTTGGCGACTCATGAGATTCTTCTTCTGCTCGGTTCTTTGTCTCAGCCGAACAAGATGGTGGGTGTCTAGAAGCATCCCATTAGAGCATCTTCAATAGAGGCGCAAAAATATCAAGCGCTAAAATAGTTTTACAGCGCCAGTGTAGCACTTTTAACGCGTCACGGGCAACATTACTTTTCCACATGCCCAAAAACACGTGCCCAAAAAAATACGCGGCGCAAATTCTGGAACGCGTGCTGTCCGGCGCTCAACATTTGCAGCGTGCGGTGGCGCTTTTAAGCGTGTGCGTTAAATTATTTTGCATGCGCACTATTTTGCAGCATCTGTTGGATTGTCTCCTGCGCCAAAAAGGTACGGTTTTTAGAGCGCGGAGCAGTATTTGCGTGCCTGTTGGAGATGCTCTTAGCATACACAGGCTGTTTGGGTGCTCAATAAAATTCACATTGCCAATTTTTCTTGTCATGAATAATATCTGATCCCGTTTGGATGGTTACCAATATTTTGGCAAGTTAATGACTCTTTGTCCACAAGAAAAGATCTCAAGTTTTCCTCTTCCTCCCGTCGGCGTCGCCAACGGTCCACCCAATTTTTGATGGTCTTTCGGTCATGGAGGTGCGGAGAACCTCGGGGTCCCACCAACTGGAGGGACCCCGTTCTCATTCTTGTTAGGTTCAACATCATGGTTGGGGCTGTGTGGCGGCGGTAATGCCCTCAGTAGCAATAATGTCTCCCACATTCTATCCCCATCCCGATGGTACATCTAGCATCATCGAAGAGCGTGTGGAGGTGTGTCTCCATCGGATACGACGAAATTCAGTCGATGTTGGTCTTCGTTTGGATCCGTTCCTCGTTCATATTCATTTGGGTGTTTACAGGTTTGATCCTTCCGATGTACGACTTTCTGAATCGGTGACGATTGCTGCTCTGGTGTGCTGGTCCTACGGGGCCTTAGCATGACGACTTTCCGACTGCCTACTACAATAAGGTTTGCCCAGCTCCAGCAAAGGACGGGCGATGATGGCGATGCACCTTCGGCTCGCACGAGTGCTTTTAGTTGTTGCTAGGTGGTCCATGGACCTGGATGTAATTTTTATTATTTTTGTTGTTTATTTTACCGTCATGATTGAAGATGAATAGATTGGAAGCTTTCTCGGAAAAAAATGACTCTTTGTCCACTTTAGTTCAATTTTTCTGTCAATGTCGGTCAACCCAATCTTAAGTCATGTCCACTTCCTCTCTTTCCCTCCCTCACCCTAGGCGCCTAGGGAAACTCTCCCGTACACACTTCACCGACAAGTCTATGGATTCATCTCCACTACTCTGTCTGCCGCTTCGGCGGCTGGTGGCGAGGAGAAGAATTCTGGGACTTCCGCTCCGGTTAGTAGTTTAGGCTTCTTTAGTCCTTGCAGGTATGGCACTCGGGCAGATGGCAGCGTTACTTCTTCGAGTTTGTCTTCCGGGTTTTGATCCATGAGTTTATCCATCTAGACATAGTCAACGGAGCTCCCTACATAGATTCCTGCCATCTCCTTGAAGCGGTAAGGTTAGGGTTTCTTGCCATGTGGCGAAATTTTGGGTCGGGTGCTTCCAATATACGCAAGGGTTCAATGACGACGACTGCGGCTCTAGGACGTTTGTCCTTAGGGCATGCACACGAAGACTTTCTGACTATAATCGACAAGGTCAAGCCAGCTCCGATAGGGGACTGGCAACAATGCCGTGTCGACGGCTCATTTTGGTGGACGTAGTGGTTGTTTTGTGGTCTTGAAATCTCGATGTTAATTTATGTTTGACATATTTCATGCTTCCGCTGAACTTTGATAATATATATGGATCATTTGCGAAAAAAAACTCAATGGCAATAAAAAAACCTTAATGAACTAGAGTTCCCGGATTACTTCACTGATTTTGATTTTCGCCTAAGCACGGCCTCTAGGTTAGTTCGAAGTATAATACAACAAAGTATCAGAACAAAACATACCAACAATCATCCGCAGCCCATGACGCAAGATAGCTCCTCTAGTTGGTCTCATCTGAAATGAAAGTTGCCTCCTCAGACCTGATGATGGGGACGAACCCCGTGCACATGTTGACAGAGACTTAGTGTTTCCATATTTCCCTTACCTTCGTTAGCCGTTTTGGTGTATGGATGTGGTAGGACCATTGTTGCTCTGTATTGTGGTGTAATTTTTCCACTCAAAGAAACTCATATTTTCTTTGCGATGTTTGCGTGTCTTTGCTGGGGATCAGCAAACAATGTAGGCAGTGTCCAATAGAATAGAGGTGCTGTATATCCATATTGGGCGTAGCCGTCACGGTCTACTCCATATAGGGAGTGATTCTCATAGCTAAAAACACCCAATAAAAGGTCACTACCAATGTATTGTTTTATGGGTATATTTTAAGAAAACATTCGCCGATTCCTAATACCCCCGATGTTGCTATGTCACTAGAATACCATATCACACACTTATTTTCCGAAAGCACCTCTACATATTTAGCTCAGAATATTGTGAGGTGGGAGTGCACGCTGTCCACGTGAACTAACAGCCAACTCGTTTGAGTAGGGTTTGGTGTGTCACGCAGCTTTGTTGCCGGGTGGTGTGGGTGTAACGTGACTGCGGCAGTACCGCGCGCGCGCCGGTATTATAAGTTACCGTGAAAGGAGCTCGCTAGCTAGGAGAGAACAAATCATACTATCTAGCTGAGGGAACAAGAAAGAGCTTCGATGGCCGCGTTGCTTCGGTTTGGCGCGAGTAAGGTCTGCGGCCATGCCGGCCTAGAGCGACCACTGCAGGGCAGTTTCATGGCGGCCAGGTCGCTCACCGTCGTCAAGGAGGAGCAGCCGCGGAAGCTGCCGTGGACTATTTTCCATGGCAGGCTGAGCTCACTCCACTGGTTCAGCAGCTCCCCTGAATCACCATACGACCCTCTCACCAACAATCACAAGGTACGTACGTCGCGTGCGCTTCTTTGTAAGTTGAAACCAAATAATTTATTCTGTATGTTGAATCGAACCAAATCACCATGCATACTGACTAACTACGTGTGTGTGGTCGTCGAACCAAAGAATTTACTTACTCGCTAGTACTCCCTCCATTCACAAATATAAGATGCTTCCCTTTTTTCTGCGTCGCTTGTATATAGATGCAGTGTACTATGTTTGTTCACTTTATTTCAGTCCGTGTGTAGTCTATATTGAAATATTCAAAACGTTTTATATTTGTGAACGGAGAGAGTAATTAAATTCTAATGCGTGCAAAAATTATCTACATTTCATTGCCCTGCAGCACTTCCCTGTGGGCCTGCGTCGATTGGAGGAGAAGCGGCAGGAGTTGCTCCGTTTGCTCCGTGAGATGGACGACTCCAAGCTGAGAGATGCGCCATGGAGATCAAGAAGAACACCAAGCTGCTCCAGCTGCTTGGGCGACCCCCTTCAAAACCATGGTAATTATATATGAATATATATTTGGAATTACTGCACTATGTACCTACTTAATTTTTAGGTACTTCCTCCTTTCCGGTTTATAGGGCTTATCTCAAAATTTTAGTTTTTCCATTTTATAAGGCTCAATTTGGTTGTTTCCCATCACATGTTCAGATTCCAAGGTGCATTAAATCATTGCATGCAAGTATTAAGAAAAAATTGACCAATGCATGTAATTTATGCATGCATGCATTGCAATTAATGCATTGGTAAACATACTTTTTTGAGGAAAACAAGGGCATTAATTGGGTGATTTTGCAAACTACAAAAAATATTCTACCACTCACCATCTACCTTGGTTGGTGAGATTTTTGAATTGAGCCTTATAAACCGGAAAGGAGGGAGTATTCGTTGTTGATTAATTAATTCGTGACAATGTATGTTTAATTAATTCGTAGGTCAGCTGAAGATTTCAAACGACACTTTGGCGTTGATGACTTTAAGGACTTCATACTATCCCTTCCATTTATGGCAATGGCACTCTTTCTCTTTGTCGCTTTCTCTATGATGACTATCTTTATGTTGCTTTTGCCCTTGTTCTTACTCTGTACATCTACATCTAGGACCGGCCAGAAATATAAGGAGCACACACTTTCCGAGAAAGATTTAGCTTCGACCAAGGAGTAGTCTAGCTTATCATTTGGACCAATCTATTTGATATCGGAAGTGTGTGCTCTCCTACATTACTTCTGTGAAGAATGAGAGCTACATTTCAGCTGTACTATGAATGGTTTATCAACCAAATAAATGTTATTAACTCCCTAAAAATGTTGTTATTTTATATGGACGCAAGTTTTCTCGAGGAATTAGTGTCTTTGTATTGAGTATGTGAATTGGAGCTCATATATTCATAATCGTTGCATGTATTGAATCGGCATTGATGCTTTGCTATGCGTCGTTTCACCATCAAAGGTCGAAAGAAGAATATACTTCCCGTGCGCACAAAATTGAGGATATATTTTGAGGAGTTAACCCTTTCTAGCCCTTTCCTCAAATTTTTAACTCTTCAAGAATTTGAAGAGTTGTTCCTCAAACTTGTCTCTTTCTGCTCAAATTTGAGAAGAAGAAAACCTTTCTCCTTCAATTCTCTATCCTCCCCAACGCTCTCTTTCCTCCACCAATGCCAAGGGCGCTTTTCCCCGCCCTCCCGACCATGGTCTGGCCCCGATGCAAACGCATCGCTGCCGACCCCTGGTGAGGTTCCGTTAAGAATCTAGCAAAACTGCACACGGCATAGAAGCACCACCATGGGAAAACCTGCGCGCACACAGATCAACACATATGCATTAAAACAAGGCTGATAGCCGCAACCACAGACTCCAAAGAATGGTTCTATCCTGGACCACGACGGTGCCACCAGGAGAAGTAAGAGGAGAAGAATTGATTTAGACGAAGAAGTGTCAAAACTGTAGCCCATTAAGGATGACTTCCGTCGAGTTTCTTGACTAGTTCCTCACACGTGTACGTGGTGCTCAATGAGCATCTATCAAATTTACTTTCGCAGACGGTCTATCCTAGGCCCTAGCTGGCTAGCTTGCTCATGTACATCATTTATTGGCCAGTGCCTTCGGCTGCAAACTCGATGTGACAAAGAAATGTGTGGGTTTTAGGTTGGGGGGGGGGGGGGGGGGGGGGGGGGGGCTATTTATGGAAAAAGAAAAAAGTGGGGAGAGGCTTCCACGTGGGGTCTTTATTGGAAGTCAAGTCTTCAGACAAGAAGTATTCCCTACGTCCGATAAAGAGTGTACATCTAGAAATTTTAGGACAAATTAGGCTGCCCGTAATGGAAGTATCATAGGTAGTATCATGCATGTCAATTAAGCAATTTTGATGAGGTGGCATGAAATTAAATGAAGAAAGAGATGCTTGAGTATCATATCATGATACCGTATCATATTAAATGATGTGCTACTTTGTGTCATGCATGGCAATAAATATATTCCACTATGATACCACATATGATACTATGCATTACAGATGTAGTATCATACACTAGTATCATATCTATGATACTAGTATATGACACTCCCCATTACAACCAGCCTTATGGAGTTAAGTAAAAAATGCATTGGAAAGGTGCAAGTCATCATCTCTCTTCAATTTAATTATCCAACACCCAATAAGCTAAGTGCATGTAGAAATTAAGAAGACCATGTGTAGATTGCTATTGGACTTGATTCTCGTGTGATGAGAGAGAAGTATTTTTTCTACTTTAAAGTGCATTGGGAAGATAGAAATACACTCTTCTGTGGACAAATTTTTAAGATAAATGTACACTCTTCACCGGACGGAGGGAGTAGGTCCACACAATTTTTAACTCCTGAAATTTGAGGTGTTAATTAACGGGATCTTAATTTTGGAAAGAGTTATGTTTTATGGAATAGTCTAGAGAAGGGTTGCTACTGTTTGTGGACCCCGCCACCAAGTATTAGATCCAGGGATCCATCCATTTATATGTATAGTGGTTCAATAGATCCTTCAGCATTTGTGTGTGCTTGTTAGTGAAACTAGATGACACACCACGCGTTGCTTTAGAAACTCTTAGTCATGTAGACCTTGAATTGCATAGTAGATATAAGATAGTAAGAATATATTTTTCGCGATGGACACAATACTTGGGTGGTGCACCTCCCAATATTCCGGTGGAATATTCACAATGTGTCAATATTCCGGTGGTGAACCTCCCAATATTCTAGTGTGCTGCCGCATGTTTTCTTCATATATAAAAAGGGAAATCGACCTTCTTGTAACAGCCTGGTTTTTGCCCCTTTTTTTTCTTTTTGATTTGTTGATTTTTACTCTGTTTTTTTTTTGGAGTGGATCTGTGGCCTTGCAACCTGGGAAATCACCCTTAATTCTTCTCCCAAGTGACTCATCATCCTCAAATCTTGCCTAAGACCATGCCATTTCCATCCTAGCCCAACTCCATAATTCTTTTCTTGGGGAAAATTCATTTTCTGTTAAAGGAATAACCTTTAATTGCCCTAGGTTGTGAAGCAACCTATATTTATGTCCATCCAAAAATTCTCAAATAATTCTCATAAATTGTTTGGGTCATATCTTGCCCAAATATGTAAAAATCCTTCCTTGCCATGTTCAAAAATATTCCTCCAACATTCATTCTTCTATTCTGTCCAGAGCGGCACTTTGTGAAGGAAGTGCCATTTATCCTATCTTGTTTGCTCCCAAACTTTTTGGGCATTCTTTTATGTCCAAATAATTGCCTCCTGCCAAAATTCAACTCCATTTGCCTAGTGACTCTTCCTCAGTGAATTTTTAAATTTTCTGTCAAACAGAAGCCATTGTGAAGGAAGTACTAGCTAGGTGTATCCAAATGAGTTGAAATTTTGCACACTCCTTAATGCGCTCATATCATCACACTCCTCCAAATTTCAGACCCATCAAATCATCTATGTCAGCACAGGACCAAATCTTTGATTCTGTTAATATTTTCAGGTTGTGAAGCAAGTATATTTTATATTGCTTCATTAATTCTGAGAAATTACCAGATTGTGATCCTATCCAAACTAGTAGAGTGCCCGTGCGTTGCCACGGGCAGCAAACATACAAGTTTTTATATATTCTAGTAGAATGCTCGTGCGTTGTCACGAGGCATTTTAAATCTTTGCTGGAATTATATATAATATAACTGTAATGCATGTCAAATTCTGCATGTATAGAAAAGATAACCAATAACAGTCAGTAAATAATTAAAATCCATTTCACTTGCAATGATATAAGTTGATAAAAAAAATGTAATGTGATGATGTATACACAGCGAGCGATGAAGCAACTAATAATCGGTTATAAATTAAGATCTACTTGGTGCACTTAAGGTATTCAACTATAATGTTAGGAATGTTGTCTTTATTTTCATTCTTACTTGAGAAAATATAGTAAAAAAATTCTTCCCCAACTCATAACCATCTTGCACAAGCAACATATGTAATTAGCACGAATATTTCACGTTGACGATCTAAAAAATATGCAATGGAGAATATTGTGCAAACCGGACTTCTTTACCGTTCCATGGGAACATAAAATCAAAAACAAAATAGCCAGACATATTCCTACATGAATAAATTAATAAAAGTATGTTACAATTCTCTAGAGCAAACAGCCGATTTTCCCTTTTATAAAAAACAACTAATTTTTCTAAAAATAAAATACAACCAACCTCTTATTTTCCTTCTTTATCTTGAAAAGAAATATCATAAAAAGAAAGAACAGGTCACCCCTCTCACTCTCACTACATGGGCACAAGCCCTCACTCACATCTCACTCTCCCTGCACATGTCGCTGCCGCCATCTCTTCACGCCACAGCGTCACCGCCGCCATATCTCCCTACCATGGCTTTGCTCTGCCGCCTCCCCTCCACGCTCACCACCGCCACCCATCCCCTCCACCACGATGTCGTCCGTCCCCTCCACTCCCCGCCAAAGTTTACGTTGTTGGCCGAATATGGTCAACAACCGTGAGCACATCTGGCGCGGTGAGCAGTCGGATTCGTCCGCCGGTCAGGAGGTGCAGAAGGGTCGCCCTGCCGCTTATCGCTAGCTGTCCTCTCGGCTCGAGCTGTGATCACACAGTCCCCACCCCATTCCCCAGAAATGTGGTGTCTTTGTAAATTAAGCCCTCTATAGCAAAATATAAAAAATATAAGACATTTTTTGAGACCCATGCAGCCTTGTTCAGTTAGGCAGGGTTTGAAGAGGTTTGAAAGGGATTGAATGGTACTAATCCCTTGCAAGTCAAAATTCCCCTCAAACCTCCCCAATCCCCTTCGGTCCCCCTGTGCCGAGGGGATTAGCCGAACATGGCCTCAATTTTTCTGTCACCTAACAATTTTTTTTACTTCCCAAATATAGCCTCACAACGCCGAAGCCGTAAAATGCTCTCTTACCTCTCACTCTCTCTGCACCACACTCTCGTTCCCGTCACACTCTCGTTTGGTCATTCCCCTCCACCAAATCCCTAGCTCTCCTCTGACGATTTGTGTTGTCACCTCCCTCTCACCGGCGTCGCCGCCTCCCTCCCGTTACGGCTTCTCCGCCTTCTCTCCCTCTCGCCCGTGTCGCCTTTCCCTCTCCCCCGTGCTGCGTCTTGCGTGCTCCAAGGTCGAGGAGGAGCGCGTGCACGGCGGCCTTGTCCTACTCGACACCAGCTGTGACAAACGCCAGCGCTCCTCGTTGCCCTCTATCTGCAAACAGGAGCGCCCGTACTGGACGCTACCGTCCCCCATGGGTTCTCTAAGCCGGAGTCCCCCCTCTATCTCGACGACACCCGAGATTGAGCCCGCACCGGAATCCCGAATTCCCAATCGCCTACCACGCTCTACGCTCGATAGCAAGACCCACAAGGTGTGCATCTTCCCCGTACTGGCTGCGTGGGGTGGATTCTTGATTAGGAGTATAGTTCTATCACACATACAGTCATACTCAATTCGATGGAATTGTTTGATCTTAAAGGGGATCTTCTATAATTTCGCACATAAGGGGTTATTTCTTGGTTTTGTCCAGTCATTAATAACTTGATTATTTTTAGATAATAGTAGATAGAAAGAACGCTCGTAAGGAGTCCTATTGAAACCAAGAAATATAGGCCTGCTTGCCATCCACACCAGAATAGATAGAGTTTTCCGAAGAAACCTGCTAGTGGAGGAAGGCCTCCTAGGGATAAGAGACATAGGGCTAAAGAGAGAGCCAAAAAAGGATCTTTCGTGTATAATCCTGCATAATCTCGAATGTTATCAGTTCCGGTACGTAGACCAAATAATACAATGCAAGCAAAAGTTCCTAGATTCATGGAGATATAGAACAGCATATAAGTTATCATGCTGATTAGGAGTATAGTTCGTTGTGATTCTTGTGTGGATGGGATATGGTTGTGATTCTTGATGGGATGCAGATGGGAGTAGGGATGCGTGTTGCAGATGGAGGAACGATGAGATATGGACAATGATGCAGCTCCTGAAGAAGCGGTTGCCTCTGATTAGCTGTAAGACAGTTACTCTAGCACTTACAGTACTGCGTCTTCTCAATCTAGGTTTTGCAGTACAGTCGGGATGGCCTCTGTAACTGAAAGGAGTAGCACTGATTGGTATGAACTGTACTGTTGCATAGTGTACACAGTTTGACAATCAGTGTACTGCTGCTAAAATAAACATAACTGATTTGTTGGGCCTGGTCAAGCAGTGTCGGGGCAAGGAGCGGGCAAGGAGGTGGTGAGCACCTGGAGCGGCAAGCACCGGGCGAGGCGTGAGTTGCTGGGCGAGGCACGAGGTGCTGCCGACGGCGAGGTTCAAATTCAAACTGATTTGGGAGTTGGACAATGGTGAGGGCAGAATTGTACTCTTACAGAGATTTGGGAGCTGCCGGGAATGCAAAAAATGTCTCATATTTTGTTAGAGGGAGTAGTATGTAGTTTTTTTCTGTAAAATTCTATAGCCGTTTACTCTCTGAGCTAAAAATGTCTCATATCTTCAGCTGAACCACCTAATTTAGTTATTATACACTATGTGGTCAAGATGTCTTGCGCGTGTACATTTAGATTTAATTTGGCCACAAGAAAATATTTTGAATTTTGCTTGCTCTATTATGAAGCTGGACATTCCTGTTACTGTCTCCTGACTTATCTAATTTGTACATATATTCAGATGGCCCTGTTTAATTTGGTTAGTTTTGCAGGTAACCGTAAAATGGAGAGAAGTTCGCAATATAGTGTGGAAAGCAAATATTGCTCACACTAACCTTGCAAAATGAAGTCAGACCAGAACTGGATGATTGATGCAGGCGAACAAAATTAAGCTTTGAGGTACACATATTTGAGCACCATGCCTTGCCAAGCTTCACATTTTTTTGACTGTAAGCTTTACTTTGTGATTCATGTCTTGTACTATCTGACAGATGCGAAATATCAAGGATAATATTCTAAACAATTTGGGTCTATATAAGTGTATGAAAGCATCATATACGTAACTAGAAAGTCTGGAACATAAATTAAAAAGCATGACATGTACATACTGTTCATACAAGTTTAGTCTGGAATAGTTCAAAAAAAATTCTAACATTAGTCTGAGATCTGTACTATTAAAGAGGGGAATTTCCTCTGATTTAATTATTTTTTTGGGTATTACCGACCCATACCACGATGTCAATTTATTTCTTAACTGAATTAACGAACATTTTGTATACTTAATAAAAGTCAAAATGCACATAATAAGTGGAGTAAAGAATATGTATGATCAGGGCTTGTTTTACCTTTTTTCTTCTGTGGTACGTTGCCCGTCGTTTAGCGTCTATCTTATCCCTTTGTTCTTGTGATGGTACATAATCGGAGCATCTTCCTTTTCTTTTTTTTTCTCCTTATAAGCTGCCCTTCTCCGCGTGTTTATAATGTCCCTTTTTTCTATTGATGAGGTGTTGTTATGTTCTCCATCATCATGAATTGTATCAGCAGTACCTTAAAACGTATCTGGCATGAAAAGTATGAAACGTATTAATTATAAAAGCAAGAAGTATGTCTAGCGAAAGGCTGATTTTCATGAGCGTACCCTCTTCCTTTTTCTTCCGATAAGCAGCTCGCCTCCGGGCTTTTATCTGCTCTCTCTTTTCTTCGGTGAAGCCGTTTTTGCGGTCATTCATCACAACTCCTGTTGTCTAGTGCTCGGTTGTTGGTATAGACACTGAACATTCACGAGCTAGAGCATTACGCCCGACCTGGTTTCCCATATCGACATGGGAAGATTCTAGAGCTATTGGAACAACATAATAGCCATAAGCTGACTATATATATGAAGATGAACCCCCGTAAGGACTAATTACTTCACATCAAAGACGGACGGGTAATACCATTTGAACTGTCCCGTACATTGCTGGCATAGAGGAGTGTGAGATTACTGGGAGCCAGCAAGGAAGCACCATTTTGCATGAATGAGTTTGCTGGGTTGTCTGCATCATGTAAAAATAACAAAATGAAAAAAAAAACACAAAGCATCATTATGTACAAAGGAGACTGGACCACACCTGCCAGTTTACTGAATCTGTCCAACAATAGGATGTAATACACATAGTATAAGAATACCTGACATCGCATTGTAAGGTTGATCAACTTTGTGATATCCCCGGGAGCGAGTGTGAGTTCACTGGGAGCCGTCAACGAAGCATCACTTGACCCATCTGATGTGTTGTTGCCCCCCTCGTAGTCTGTAAGGTATGATAGAGAATATACAAAACCGATGATTCTATACCAAAAGTATGTTGACGATATTTGCACAGAATTAAACCTGGACCCAATGAGTAACTATAGTCAAGTTTGTCAGCTAAGGGTATATTATCTGTGTTGTATTCATCAACATTTGCCCCCAAGGAATGGCCTGCAACACATCATGTATACACACTATGAGCAGGGCATGATGTTAGCCATGGTACAGCTAAATCTGATAGCGGAACATGTACCTGTAGGCAAACCTGCCACCTTTGTATCTTGAGTTGGCTTGCTTTTTGAATTTTCCACACGTACCTATGAATTGCCAGATCCATGAGACTCCAAGATCATTGCTTGATATATGCACTACTTCACTGATACAATTATGGTACTATGAATATTTTGTAGACTTCATGAGGTTGAGCATGGATCAAGTGGACAAATGTCAAATGAAGTAACGAAGACTGCAGTAATTGCCAAGAGGCCACCTCCAGATAATATTCATAGGGTTGCGGAACAACCGGGTCTGCGGTCTGTCCAGGTATGGACTGGCCTGAAGCCCGGTTCATACATGTAACTTAGATTGAAGTCACGAACTTAATAGAATAAAATTATGAGTACTCTCTCCGCACAGCCTCGTACCTGGACTAATAGGGTGATTATCAACAACGTTTGTCCCATCCATCTGATATTCTACACCTTCAGTACTTACTTGTTCATTATGCGGAACAACCGGTTGTCCAGTCGGTTCAAGTGTCAATCCATCTGAGTGTCGTTCATACAAGTAAGCGAGATCAACTCCATAAATAAATAGTGGAGGAATCATGGTAAATTGACGATCCAACTGTCATAAATGGGGTACTCAGGTAGTTCTCACCATCATTTGTCGCATCAAAATTATCTGCAACAACGTCATTATAGGAAATCACAATCGGGATATAGCTTGACATGTATAGCAAGTTTTATAGTCCAACATTTACCTCTAGGTACACCTGACGATTTGCTTTGTGGATTCCCCATACATACCTACAAGCAAAGTTTTCATAATATTAACAATCGCTTGTGAACTGAAGTTGTCTCCCATCTTCATGATCTTATTTTGTTATGTTTCCTTCCGTTGTAGCAGGTATACAACAGTCCTGGTCTCCTTATTGGGAGGTTTTCTGTAAACAGGTCATGTTCTGAGGGAATAGTACTTCCAGCCCCTAAATTGTTTGATGTAATGGAGTATGCTTACTGGAAAGGCTGCTTCTTGGCCCGTGCAAAGTTAGAAGAACAAGCAACACACCCAGCAATCAAAGTAAGTAAAAGCAACACTCTCAGTTATGCAAACATGTACAGTAACCGGATCTTGCTGGAATGGGTCATGAAAATGTACAGCAACTTGCGTAAACAGGTCCTAAGCGATTATGTTGCAAATTTCAGAAAATGCTCCAGGAAAGGAAGACGTGTGCTTAATGTATATGTACACTAAGATTGCCGACATTGACCAACACAAGTAAGTAGAAGCAACCAACTCAAATATGCAGTTTCAGAACGTTTGTTTGGCCTATCATGCTACAGCAAAGATAGTCATTATAGATTATGTATGTATGTTTTCAACATAGGTAGTGAGCGATTATTGATTATAAACTTGCAATACGTACAACAGAAGTTGGATTCTGGGGGCGTCCAGAAGCGGATCGCCATGCGATCCTGGGCGTCTCGTAGACGGGATCGCGGCCCGGTCTCCCAGTCCACGTCCTTCAAGTCGCCGCCTCCTGATATGATTCTGTATGACCTTGTGTAATAACTATTGTGTATGAACTTGCATTACTTACTACTGAAAGGGGAGCAGCGCCTGTTGAGACCCTGTGCGTGTCCAGAAGGGGGTCGCCGTGGGATCGGGGTCGTGATCGCCGGCGTATCTTAATCGGGATCGCGGCCCCGTCACCTCGGCCGATCCCACAGCAGATAGCCGCCTCCTGCAATAGCGACGGCGTAGGTTTGGATCGACCGCGGCACCGGGATGGATCGGCCGCGGAGGGGGCGTAGGGGTGGATCGGCCGGGGAGGGGGAGTAGGGGTGGATCGGGCGTGAGATCGGGCGTGCGAAGGTCTGGTCGGCGGGGGAGATCGATCTGCTCGGGGCTCGAGGGTTTTTTTCGCAAAGGTTTTTTGGTAGAGATGGGATGATGATGAAAAAAAACGGTGGGGTGGGGGGAGGGGGGGGGATGACGAAAATAAACCAACGAAAATAAAACGTGCGGACTATTCACCAACTGCTCCATTAGGAGTAGAGATAACATCTCTCCACCAAATTTGGGACCATTTCATCAAGCCAATATTTCTCCAAAATTATTCCAAGTTTCTGGACAGTGAGGATGTTTGTGAAACAAGTACCACTTTGGCCTGTCCATTTCGTATGAAATTTTTACAGCATATTCTTATGATCAAATCATCATGATATACCCAATTTCAGCTCAAGTGGCCACACCATTTGAGTGCATCATCTTGATCCATTTTCTGGACCATTTTGGTCAGTTGCAAAGAAACTATATTAAGCCTTGGTCCATTTATCCTCAAAACCTCTAGCTCCAATCCTAGACAACACCATAGCTCCAATCCCTTTCCTGTTGATCAGTAGTGCTCTGCCAAGTTAGATGCAGCAAACTTCTGAGCTTAGTTCCAACTTAATCACAGTGCCTCAAATCAAGCCACAACATCATAAATGATGTATCTTGGAAGGACTTCACCTCAGACATAGTTTGCAATCCTCTCGTGACCTCCCTGTGCACTGTCTCGTGGTGACCGCGTAGCTCGCATGTCCATTTACGCGCTTTGTGCGCAGTGGCCGCGTCCAGGGCGTCGTTTGTGCTTCGGCCTCTCTTCCTCTCATCGGCTTCGCGCGCGTGAGCATGCCCAGCGTCTTCATCTCGTCGTCGCCGTTCCCCTGGACCCCTCCCCTCCTCCGGAAGCTTCCTCACCGACGCTTGCCGCCGCGCGCCCACGGGCGAACAGTTGCCGACAAGGCATTAATGGCACTCGTCTCTTCTTCCTCTGCTCCCCTTGGCTCCTGCTGCTCCGTGACCTTCGTTCGCTCCTCCTCGTCGTGTTCCCGTGCCCGCCCGTGCTCGTTGAGCCTCACCAGAGCTCTGGCCGAGCTCGCGTGGTGGCACTCGGCCACGGCCTCCCCTGTCCGGCTATATATAGCCGTCCCCAATCGCTCCCGAGCTCACCATCGCCCCTGCCTCACTCCTCTACCCCCCCTAGACTATTCCCCGAGCATCTGGAGCTCTCTACAACCACCATTGCCGCTATGGCCGCCGCCTCGGCTCACCTAAATTGGCACTCTGCCGAGCTTCTCTCGCCCCCTCCACTCCACCAGAACGACCACCACACTCCAGCAACCATCCTCACCTACTCGCCTCATCGCTGGAGCTACGTTTGGCCGCCACCCCACGAATAGCCGCCGCCGCCCCGTCCTCTATTGTCTCAAAGCCGCGGCCGCCCAACTCTCTCCGGCGCCCTCTTCCTCTCTGAATGGAGGCGGTGTGGCCTCCCGAGCCCGCCGGTGGCTTCGCTCTCGCCGGAGACGGCCGGAGCCGGCTGGCCTGTCACGGGTGACGCGCCCTTCCCTGCCTCCTCTGTCCCGTGCGGGAGCAGGGCGAGGAAGAAGAAGACAGAGGCCAGGTGGGCCCCCTTCTCCCCGTGGGCCCCGCGTGTCAGCCTCAGCCCGCGTTGACCAGGTGCTGATGACGTGGATAAGTGGAGACGACTTTTGAGCTCTGTTCGCGAAAACGTACGCTGGCGCAGTTCTTAGCCCGAATACGTTTTCTCTGCAGCGAAGGTGTATTCCTTCAAATGTGTTTTATGTTTTTCCACTCACTGTTTGTGCATATATTTTTTACAGATTGGTCCCTGGCACTGCTCTGGTCATAACTTTTTGCTCACAACTCCAAATGAGGTGATTCCAAAGCCCATTTCTTCGTTTCGTCGAGCTCGTTCTGTTGGTATCATTTTCACCATGTGACAACATTCTGAAAATGACCATTATGCCCTTGCCCTTATTCAGCCCCCTCCGAGAGAGAACGTTTTCCGACGATTTGTTCCGCAAGTTTCTCGCACTTCTTCCCGATGAATTCCTTCACCCCAGGCAAGCTACACCCTCCATTTCCATGATTGAAATGCATTGACATGGTTTACTTATTTAAACTTATTTAAAATTTTGCATTAGCTATGTGTGATCTTGTTCATGGCATTTCTTGGAAATGTTTCAATCTTGCTATTGCCATGATATTGCTTGGAGTTCTAGTACTAATATTTTGCAGCTTATGAGGATGACATGTTGCCATTGGATTATTAGTGGCCCATGTTATAACTATTTTCATGTTGGTATCTGGCATTATTTTGGAGTATTACTTTGAATGACATGCTGCCTTTGGATTGTTAGTGGCTAGAATTATTTTCATCATGATGCTAGTTGATATTATGTTTTGGAGTATGATTTAGTAGATGATGCTTGCATGTGGATCTTAGCTGGATAGGTTGTTCCTGCTATTGGATTAGTAGTATTATCGATCTGGAATTCATCATGCTAATAGTGTTACGCTATCCCCGGAGTATTTTGATGTGACGCTAGTATGCTTTGGATTAGTTGTTGGATATTGCTGTGACTTGGATTACAGGTTGGTAGATGATATCGGAGTATCAGTTATCACTGCTATATTTTGGGGATAAATTTCGTCATTAAGTTGGTCAGGTGCCACTGAAACGGGCTTTGTCTAGTGCAACCACATTTGCCTTTTATGGGTAGGCCCTAATGCGGTCTATTGTCATGTCTCTCACCGGTGCCTCCAATGAGGGAAGGTTATGGGCGTGCGGCACCCTGGCCCGGTAAGCAGCCATAACCTTGTGTGCCCGTAGTTGTTGTTAGGCGCCTTTTTGTCCCCGTTTGGGACCGATTTTGTTTTGCCACGACGGTGGCCATTGATGCTTTGGTAGGCACGGGGCTACCCAGGACTGAACCCAAACGGGGTGTTGGTTGGAGTGGTCGGGAGAGTGTCATGGCAGTAGGTCGGTTTTGTTGGAATGTCGTTGGTCCACCCGAATGGGAGTGCCAGGCCATGGGTTCCGTGGTGTGGATAAAGTGCGCTACCTCTGCAGAGTGTGTGTGTGTGTTTAATCTATCGATAGTCGTGTCCTCGGTCATGGGCACAAGTTCGTACTAGGTCACACCGTTCAATCAACACTCACATGACGGAATGACTTATAGGTGAATTATATGTTCATATATTGTGAGCAGTAACAGTTTGGCAGGATGTTGATGATGATGTTGGATGATCTTGAGGATGATCATTCAGTTTGTGATGTGGTCACGAGGTGATCATGTGAATGTTTTGATCATGAGGTGATCAGGTGGATCATGAGGTGATCTAGATGGTATATTGCTTGGCCGGATAGCCAAGAGTGAGATGGTTATTGAGATCTGAGATGGTGGTTTATCAGTACTGGAGTACTTTCATATCATGCTTAGCAGTTGCTTTCTCATCATGGTAGCTATTAATTTCATTAACATGCTTAATGCTATGTTGTTGTCTTGCCTTGCTGCTTTTGGTTGTTGTGAGCTTGCGAGTACATTCAATGTACTGACCTGGCGTGTCATGCCAGATTGCAGGTGATGCAATGATTGATTGATTGCTTGTCAAGGTTACCGTGCGTGTGAGCTAGACCGTGTCCCAGCCAGAGTCCCTGCGGAGTGGAGTTCACCAACTTCGTCGTTGTTCCGCTGCTAGAAATATTCCGCTGCTACGAGTTGTTCCGCTGCTAGCATAGAGCAAGTGTAGTATCGCAGCGTAGTGTCGTCGTGCTGATGTGCTTCTTTGTAACATCAGACCCTTGTATTATTATCCTTATAATAAGAGCTGATTTGTTCTATGTCAAGCAGTGTCGTATTACAGAAGACTTCCCCTCGATCTCTGGGCTGGAATACGGGGCGTTCCGCTTTCTCTGAGTCGGGGTGCCACACTTCTCCAGGACAAAGGTCTAATGTGATGGATATTATGACGGAAGCTTTCCCGTCCACTTTCAAGAATAAGTTGAATATATTATCACGCTCTTGAATAAACTTCATGGACACTATCCCTGAAACACGAAAGCAAATAGAAAACACAGAATTTGACATGCATTATGTTTATATATACAACCAGCAAAACATATATTCACTGGCATTCTACTAGTAGGTTAATTACCTGCATAGTTCCCACTTAATTGCTGATTGGAGAAAACTATTGAACAAAGAAATCGTTTGTAGCCACTCATCGTTTGACTTGGTCGCGCTGCTCATTCTAGTGAGCCCAACACACCGGACCGGAGGGAGTACCTATGCTGCTCCCACTATGACCAGCCTTAATATCAATTAAGTATGCTGCATAGCGAGGCTCTCTGCCTGTGTCTACATCTGGCAGTCTTCTTAATTCGCTTAACTACACCAAGTAAGCACTAGTGCGTGGCCATTTACTTTAACAAATGACATGGTTGGTATGATCTGGTTTTGATTGAACGCATCAAGGCTCAAGTCCAAACCAAACCATACCTGATACAGCAAACTCAACACACATGAAGGAACATTGTTCGGCTGCAGAAACACCTCAAGGCCACTGCAGTAGGATGCACGGCAAACAACGCGTCGCGTTGCTCCATTCGTCGGCTCGCTCCGCCTAGGCGCCCGAATGCCGTTGGTCACTCCATCACGCGCCGACGCTCCTGCCATGGTGCGGACAAGCAGGTGACCTCGCTCTCCCAACTGCCCTCGTCGCCGCATGAGGCACTGTCAGGGCCGGTCCTGAGATTTCGGGGGCCCGGGGCGGAGTTAGAAGCTGGGGCCTCTTAATACAAATGTAAAAGTAATAATCAATGTATTAGTTGCGTGGTTTGACGTCAAAATCCTGTGTAATATCTCTTAAATTTAGCCGGTTGATTTTATGATATAAATATACAAGTGTATAGCTATTGCCCACAACGAGAAACCAAAAATATATCTCCCCCCTTCAGTTTGATCTCTGAATCGTGTCAAACTTACCAAATCAAGCAGGAAGTTATCTACAACTCTCATGTTGTGTTCCAAATTGGTTCTTCGCAGAAATAGAATAGTTCTTGCAAAACATAAATTTACTAAAATCTGATAATTCATTTTTGTTAGAAATTAAAATCAGAATTCTGGTACAACAGCGTTGTTTGATGATATCTGAACAAAAATTAATCCAAATTGAGCAAATTCGGTTCTACTGGAAAGCTGTCAACAATCATTACGACTTTATAATGTTGGTGCCATCTCAAAAATATATATGGTTAGTGCTAGTTTTTAAAACACTAATCATGTTCGATGATTCAGATATTGAAAACAATTCTGAATATCGACTCCAATGGACAAACTATTTTTGTAAACAATCCAAACTAAGTATTTAAGAACTAGAGAATAGATTCACACACAAAGAAAGAATAGAATTACTAGTAGATATAGAAAAGAGGTCAACCTTGATCTGTGCAGCGTTGATTCGAATTAATTGATCAATTCCGATCCAATCCAGCCAGTTCATTGTACGCTATTGTTGGTCTATTCCTCACGGCCGCTTGTGTCTTGCTCTGGCGGGAGGCCCCCGACGATATCCATGTGCGTGAGTGCATCGAGCGCTTGCCACCGGAGCGAAGCGGCGGCTTGTCTCTGACTCGCAATCAGCGCCCGGGAATTAGGATCGGCAATTATGCGATCAGAAATTAGGGAAGAAAAGGGAGTACAGGGACTCAGACAACATGCATGACGCAACGCAATGGGGATCGGCCTGGGCGATCACGATTGGAGAAGGCTGCATCTGCATATACCCCGTGAGTTGCCTCCTTGGGCCGTGCCTATAGGCTGCTGCATGCCCTGCGGGGGGCCCCAGGATTTGGGGGGCCCGGGGCGGCCGCCCCTGCTGCCCCCCCTCAGGGCCAGCCCTGGGCACTGTGTCCGGCAAAGCCAGCTAGCATCGGCACGACCGCGGAGCTCGGTCCAAATTTATGGGGGCACAAAAAAATTGATTTGACTGATATTTAGTGGGCAAATGAGCCCAGTACTAATGGACAAAAAGGCAAAAAAAAAAATACACATGTTTTCTTGTGGGCCGAGGAGAGGTACGGCCGAGGTTAGCCCTGAGAAGCTTTGGCACTGCTGCGAAGGAGTGTCTTAGTGTAAAATACTAGAAGTACAACTTTTGCTAAACGGGGCAAGGGGCACGAATTGCTGTTGCATGGTGTAATTACTGTAAAAATTCAAATATACAAAATAGAATTCCCCATACAGTTTGTCTTTAATAAATCAATGCAAGTTTAGAATTGTTAAAACTGTGATGGTAATTCACTTACACCACTAAATATTTCATGGCATTTTAAACAAGTTCCATAAATCAACAGAGAGGGGTTTTTTTTTGCGAGAAAAATCAATAGAGGTTTGTAATGCAACACTACCCTAACATGACAGCAAGGCAAATGGAAAACAACAGCTGGTAACAGATTATAAATTAATGCAAATATTCCGTCATTAAAATAAAATTCTTACAATACGGCCCCAACGAGAGCATGCCTCATCTCACAACTCAGACATAACACAATGAAACATAGAGGCTGGCATGCAACAGACACATGCAACTATTAGCATAACCGTTACTTAGAACCACTGTCAGAGACGTTCAACTTGAACCTTTATGTCAGGAACCTCATCCCCCTCGCAGTAACTGAGGAGCCTCTGAACAATGCTTAAAGGACGGATGCGTTCACGATCATCAAACACGCAAGAGAACCTCTCTACCACGCTATTGCTGAGATCATACCTGTTGACACTGTTACATCCATAACCATAGCATGGCTGATCGACATAGTATATGCAGTTGCTGTCGACGGATGGCAGCTTATCAGCATCAACGGATAGACACCTGACACCGAGAAAGAGCGCCCTGCTGCCAATGTGAGTCACAGGTTCTAGCAATTTCCGCTCAATGTTGATCCTGAAAACTTCCACGAGATTTCGACTATCCATTGTGTGCCCACGACTAACAAGGTGCAGTTCCCCAGCAGACTCTACAAGAAAGGAGAAACGGTCATCACCAAATGTCTTGGCTATCACCTCACCGCGATAATGCGGCGTCGTGCCCACGACCTTGAATATCCGTCCATACCAGTCGACCATGTAGAAGTGGCCAGCGTAGGACAGTAGGCTTTTAAGGAGGAACTCGTTGTCGTTGTCGCCTTCGAACTGTACCTCGCTGAGCGGGCTTGTGGCATCAGCACAGTAAACGACGTCATTGCAGCCGTTGTAGCGGTCTTCAAACGAGAAGAGAAGAGTCGGGCTAGAGCTAGAGCCGGCCACGGCAGTGAGCACCTTGCTTTCCTGTGGAATAGGTGCGGTGAAGGGGATCATGTCTCCGGTGAAAGGGTTGAGGAGACAAGCTGGGTGCAAGCCCTCGGGCTCGCCAAGGACGAGGAGACCATCGGAGGCACCGACCAGGATGTAGTGCCCGTAGTCGAGCAGCGGCATTGGGAGGCGGAGGAAGCGCCCAGTAGAGACGTGAAGGAAGAGGCGGCCGTCGACGCCATCCGCGGGCTTCTCCTCGTCGAGCATGACCCACTCGCGCTCCAGGAAACGGTGGTCGCCGCCCAGGCCTAGTGGAGGCGGCTTGGCGATGGCGGCGCTCAGGTTGCCGCAGACGGCCCTCATGTCCCTGTCATTCGTGGCGGACAGCAAGTCGCCGACGGAGCGCACGAAATTCCTGTGGATGCACGATGACCACTCAGCCGCCATGGTGCTCTCCGAAGGATTCTCTGCCATGGTGATGGTGTACGAGGTGTAGATGGGTATGCTCGTGCGTAGCTCATATATGCCCTATATATAGATTGGCTGGATCGACAGAATGTGCGAGGTCGCTTGGTTTCACCGCGATCGTTTGCGGTTCCCATGATAAATGTTCGGGCGCCGTTCGTATTCCATATCCAATCAACAGCAGTCCTCATGGTAATTACGAGGCGGCGCGCTCATGCAATCCAATTAACAGCAGTCCGTTCGTACTCGGGAAAACTGTCTCAGGCATCCCCAGCTTGCATTGCATGTAAATCCTTCCGTCTTCTCAAGCTAGGCCGCGTTCATACGATCGACAAACCAGTGGAGTAGCACTACCGTGCACGAACAAATTAATCTTTTTTTAGGGGAATGCACGAACGAATTAATCAAAATGTACACTATGGCCGGCCACGCATGAGCGACACTATGCAGTGCTCATCCTTCAGTATGTGCTGATTCGACAGATCCCCATCAGCATTTTGTTTTCTCACTGAATTGCCGTGTGCAGCTAGTTACGCGCAGACCACAATATTGAAATATAATGTCCGGCTGTCTCCCCAGCTTCAAGTGTAAGGACAGAACATGAATGTAACAAAAATATAAGACGTTTTTGTAGTTCAATTTGAACTACAAAAACCTCTTATATTTCGATACGGAGGGTGCACGATATTGAAGCCAAGAGGTTTTAAATTCAAGACCATGCCATCACAATATTGGAAAATGTATGTGCGGCCCATGCCTAAGGACTAAAAGAGCCTATACGTGAGAGTGAGTGTTGAAATATATTTTTGGCTTATTTCTGTCAATTTGGAGTAACATGTGAAATAGTTAGGTGCATGCAACTTCCACATAGACGTTTGGGAGTCTGAGTATCGGATGAGAAGAGCCTTCACATACGAGGACTACTAGCAGTGGTTGCACAAGATTATTTTTGTCTCTTTGCCTCCAGATGCTGGCGCTGAGAGACTGGGGACCTCAGATCTTCAAGATATTGGTAGTCTTCATCAGCATCTAGTGGTCATGGTGCCTTTTGCGAATAAATTTAGTCTTGTCTTTGTGGCAGTGCGACGAAACTAGAGAGGTTTGTGTCCTCACCTAGCCGATTATTTGAATCTGATGTGTTTTATGTTATTGTGTCCTGTTGCTTTTTACTAGTTTGTTTTTCGCTAAGTTAGAATCTTCCCTTGATATTATGGTGAAGATTTTGTAGTTCGATGGCTTGCATTTCTAGGGGACACGGTTTACCAGAAGGTTCCCGTAACTTTTGCTCAAGGAGTATCCCTGGGTTATCAAACCCATGAGAAGATGTGCACGACAACATGGAGTCAAAGAAGTTATTGTTATCGAAATAAATTCCAGGTTTTTAAACGGAATTTTAATATCTTTTGGGGTGTAAACACTAATATGACAATAGACATGGGTATGAAGTCTTACTCTCACAATCTTATATTTGAGTGTGAGATCTCATCCTGGTAATAAACATAGTTATGTAAGACAACCACTAGGATGTGCTTGCTATGCGAGGAAGTGGAGATGTGTTCAAAAGTATGTCTTGACTGGTGCGTGACCTACTTCAAAAGATAGTTGTCCAACCAATGGTCCTAACTGTCGCACATGATTACCTATTATTAAGAATAAGTATTAAGACAAAAGCATTGGGGTTCTATGACTACACCTCATTCACCCCAAAGAATAGTTGTCTGCTACTATACTAGCCTAATGAGTGTTGTTTTTACGCTCATCATACTTGGGTTTAAATTGGTTTATTTCATAAAACCAAGATATCCGCTGCGATATTGACACTAATGACTAATGAATGCAAAAGGATTCCAAAATCTTGTCTTTATTTTGTTTTCATAGGAAATGGGGCTGAATATGGACGAAATCAATCATATACATGGAAAAGGAGGAAAAGGAGATAAGAGGGATCAAATGGGAGGCGGAGGAGAAGCACCAGTAACCTTGATGTCGCTCCCTTTTTAGAGTACCCTATCGCACCTTTTTGTCAAAACATTGAACAAGCGAGACATTAGAAAAAGTAACAACCATAGAAAAACACTAAATACAAAATTGAATAGGCCCGGTCAAGATTAGTGATCCCAACCAAGAAGCAAAATTCCTAGTTTCTTTAATCCAGTCTTCACCCACAAATATTTCAGACTATGTAACCCGGTAAGGTTTTCATCCAACATCGTAAAAAGTTCACATATTAAAAAGTGTTATCCACTTTTGAATAAAATGTTTTGTTTAATTAATGTAAAAAACTAATATTTTTCATGAACTTAAAAAAATGTCATGCTTTCTTATGCTTTTAATCTTTCACGATATTCACTAATTTTTTAAAAGGAAATCTAGAAAGTTCCTTAACTTTTAAAGTAATTCTAAAATAGAAAAAATATTCATCACTTTTTTTCAATTTTTAAAATTGAGAAAATTGAAAGCAAATGGGTAGAGAAAAATTGAAGAAGAAAAAATAGCCGAGATATTGTGAAACCTTCCTAAAGCTGTGTGTTTGTTTTTTTTAGGGATAAAACAAAAATTTATTCAGCAAATTCAAAATGATTGGGATAAATGTTTGGTCATGGGGTTGAATGAGCCACATGTGGCGACTCCTATTTAAAGAAAGCATTTTTTTTACTAAACTATGGGCTTCTTCATTTGTCGCCTTCGCTTCGAAGATGAAGTTACTTGTAAGATTGTTAGCTCATGCTTTAATTTCAGGGATGATCTGTCCATACCCTCTGCTGCTACTCTCTAGACCCTTGAGCACCTGTTTTGGCATCACAAGCGATAATACATCTCTGAAGACCTAGGTCCTTTTTTTTTGAGGGACAGAGCTAGGTCAAAAAGGCTGCCATTTGCACAGGCGCTAGGCCAACGCTTTGGGTGGGCCTGCCCATGTAGCTAGCTTAGCTTAGGGATTTCAGTTTTTGTTGTACACTTTTGGGAACCTGCTAGAAGGTTGCTGAATCGGGAAGCTCTTAGAAAGTTCCTGTACCGGTTTCTTATTTACTAGTTTCTGATTCTTTTTTACTTTTTTACTTTTTTGTTTTATTTATATTTTTATTTTGTTTTGTGTTTTCTTTTCTTTGAAAATTCCCCTTTTTCTTTAAAAAAAATCATGTGTTTCTATGAAATGACCACATTTGTAAACGATATTTCCAATTTAGAAAATTGACCATGTTTTCTCACAAAAAAATGTTCAAAATTTTAATAAAAAACGTGAGAAACTTTTTTAAACTTGAACTTTTTTTTGGAGTTTCTGAACACTTTTTTTAAAAAACATACCTAATATAGTTTCATTATTATAACTTGTTGGTATTTTCCAGAAAATGTAAGCATTTTAAAAAGGTTAGCATTTACAAAAAAAATTCTTTTTGCACTTTTTCAAAATGTTTGCATTCCAAAAAAAATTCATACTTTTAAAAAGGTTCACCTTTATAAAAAAATGCAAATAAAAAATTGTTTGTTTTTGAAAATGTTGTGTTTAAAAATACTTCACAATTTCAAAAACTTGTTTGCCTTTTTTACTGAAAGAATGTTTCTGTGTTTAGAAAAAAAAAATAACTCACCGAAAAACCTTGAGCTATAGTGTCGAGTCGCTGCAATGACAAAAAAACAGTCGCTACAGTGCCACTACTTGAAAACGGGGTCCCTACTGTACCAATGCAGGGAAACGGAGTGACTGTAAAGAGAAAACCGGGGTCGCCATTGGGAAAACCTAGCACTAGAGTACCACTGTAGGAAACCTACATGCTACAAACGAGTGGGCTAGCCCAGACGAAAGTCCTATGTGCGCTTGCTCGGCATTTTGCGGCATCAAGCGCCACATAGGAACTCTCGAGCGCTTGCTCAACAGTCAACACCCTCCGCGGTATGTGGGGAATATGATGTATCAGATCGAGGCATGGCAACGACTCTTTCTTCTTAAAACCAGGATCATCTTTCTATTCGCAAGTAGTCCACGACAAAGGACAAAGGGGTCGTAGGGTTCCCAATCATTAGACCCGCTCCAGCAGAAGAGACGCGGCAAAAAGAATCTCAATGCAGTCAGGCTAGTTATCATTGATTCCTAGTAACAAATCATGAATATGTCTATGCTCCCTACTTCTAGCGGCCCATTTCTCAAATCATGATTACCCTTTCTCTTTTCGACGCCCACGGTTGCTCGTCTCCACAGACACTGTCGCTGGCTCAACTATTTTGGTCGCTCTGTCACGGAAGCACCGGAGCTCCATCCCCACCGTCCAGGACCACACTCCTCGGCGCCTCGGCATCTCTCCTTAGGAGGTACAACACCTCTTCTCGTTACGTGCACGAAAGATACACATATAATGTAGGAAAAGATACAAACCAACCAGCAAATGAATCAATATTTGTCCAGCGGATCGATGTAGACTAATTTATCTTTGATTTTGTGGATAATATAAATCCACCCAGAGACATGACATCTGTACAGTGCCACAGTTCTTGTTTCGCATATGTAAGGAGGATATACAAAATTTGTTTGAATTTCACGGAGATGGAAAAACACTACTGGCTACTCATTAATTGGATTTCAGCAAACGTGTTAGTACATCAAGGTTCCCTGATCTTAGTTCGCTGGGCATGTCAGCTAAATGGTATTGTCCTTATGTTACTAAGTAAAGCCATCCTAAAAACGTGTGTTTATGCCCTTATGTTGTCACATAAAAACTGGCTCGTGTGACAGGGTGCAGGTTACACAATAGAGAATAAATACAACTACATCAGCGGGAGTTAGCAGTAATAAGTGTGGACAGCGAGTGTCCAGGACTAGTGAACTTTTCGTTGCTCACTTTTGTAGCTACACGATGTTGTGTTGAGCGGGTTTTCAGCCTTTTTTCCCCTAAAACACGGCTACTGCAAAAGCTGAAATATATTCATGAATTTTAAAAACATTAATGCGTTTAAAAATATTCATGAATTCTAAAAATATTCACAAAATTTTGGTCATCAATTTTAAAATATTCATGAATTTCAGACATGTGTATGAATTTAAAAATATTCTGGAATTTTAAAATTACAAGTAGGAAATACATTCATAATAAATAAGAAAAAAATTAAAATTTTAAAACCGAAAGACAATTGGTAGAAAAAAAATGAAAAAGGGAAGAAAAACCCTGGCCGGAATCTTCTGGAACCTTCCTAAAAGCGGAAGGCAATCAACACAATACTGGACCGGCCCACGTACACGCAGTCCACACTAGGGCGTGCTTTTTCCACGACACCCCGAATTGGCGGAGAGTATGTTCATCGGATCACGTGTTGGCAACGGGGCTTCTTCTCCGTGTCTCTCTCCTCTTCCCACCCAGGCTTTCTTTCTTTCCTTTTCTTGCAACTAAACATCCATCTGAACTTGTACTCTTTGATTGAACGAACTATTAGCCAGTTACTGACAAATCAATATTGCTGGCTCATCTCTTGCATAGAATATGGCCTCGTCGACTGCTTCCCCCGCCGTTTAGGACCACACTCCTTGGCGCCTCGGCAGCTCGCCCTTGCAGGCGCAACTCCTCTGCTCGCTATATATGTGTAGGAAATGTTGCAAACCAACAAGCAAATGAATCAATGTTTTTCTTGTTTTGTTTTTAGAAAATCAAATCATGTTTGCTCCACCAACATATATAAATCTGGAGAGAATCCTTCGGTTTTTGTTTCACATATGCAAGGAGGATATAAAAGATTAATGTTTGGATTTTATGGACATGGCGCAGAACACTTCGGCCGCTCGTCAATTGGATTTCAGCAAAGGTACGGTGTTAGTATATATCAAACTTCCCTGATGTTAGTTAGCTGGGCATGTCAGCTAAATGGTGCTGTCCTTGTGTTACTAAGTAAAGCTACAGGTTAAACAGAATAAATGCAACTACATGAGCCGGAGTTGGCAGTAGTTAGTGTGGACAGCGAGTGTCGAGGATTAGCAATGTACTTGGAAGCAGGAGTCTAATTTATCGCTTTGTCTATGAATTTTTTAATATATCAATAAACACTTCCGCTTCGGTACACCCCCCTAAACACAAGAAGAGCTGAGATTAATCCGTACCCTTTCATACTAAGGGGCATGATGGTCATATTCAAACAAGTTTCGCGTTTTTTTTTGAGTAACCGTTGTACGTAGCGTACGAACGCCTAACCGGCCACGGGTGCGCGGCGGCCAGCCCATTTAATCCTTCTTTTACTGGCAAAAAAGTAACATCGAAAAAATTATGCACGCAACATGATTCGAACTCGGAACTTCCGATTCTAATACACAACGCAGTAACCAATCGGGACAACTTACGTTGGTGTGTGGTTTCCATTTTTCTGCTTCTTGTACACAACGAAGTAGCATGCTTGGCCGGTGTCGGGCCATGGCCGCTGCATTTTTTAATCCATTTTTAATTTTTTTCGTTCTTTCATTTTTTTTCCTTTCTTGAGTTTATCTTTTTTCGTGCACAATTTTCAGCAACTGTTGGGAATTTGTTAGCAATTTTCATAAAATTGTTAATGTTTTTAACATTTTCATAAATAATTTGAAATTCCAAAATTATTGATAAATTAAAAATAAATGGTTAGAACATAAAATTTTGTTCATGTTGGTTCATAATTATGGAAATTTCATATTTGAAATAAAAGAAGCATTGCATTTAAGAAAACTACGTGCTCACGGATGCAATCAGCTGGACTAGTCCTGCAACCTATTCTTAACTGGTGTTTTTTTGCACTATGGATAAATGACCCTAACTTTTTGCGGTAGCCTGGCATGGACATAATAGGCATCCATGCCTGATTCAAATGAGTTGCGACACTGTCGGCATGTTGCGACACGTGTGGCCATTATATAGGATGTTATTCACCGAAATAATTCAAAAATATCATAAACTTGTCTTATGAAAGTACTTGTTGGCATGGTGGCATGAAATGGTGATACATGGTGATGGGAAAAAATAGTGCATTTGACGGATGTCGAAAAATGAGGTGTTCACGAGTAGACCCGAACACCCACTGTCTAACATGTTTTTTTTGTACACCCAGTGCATGCCCATGGTAGGCATATATGTCTGATTTGAATGAATTCGGGCACCGTTTGCATGTTACAACATGTCCGGCCATTTATCAGCCCTTTTTCACCGAGAAAACTTCAGAAAATACAAAGCTTGTCGAAAACTGAAACATACTGGCATGATGGCATGAATTGGTGATACAAGGTGATGGGGAAAAATTGAGGCCATCTGACGTGCAAAATATAAGGTGTTCACAAACAGACCCTTCTGGCCACCCGAACACCCTCTGTATAACATAGTTTTTGTTGTACATGTGATGAATGACCCTAGATTTTTCTACCAATGGTGTGTGTGCCCATAGTAGGCATCCATGCCTGATTTGAATGAATTCGGACACCGTTTGCACATTGCGACGGATTTGGCTATTTATCGTCCTTTTCACCGAGAAAACCCCAAAAAATACATAACTTTTCGAAAGCGAAAAAAACTTGACATGGTGGCATGAATTGGTGATACAAGGTGATGGGAAAAAAGTTCATCGATTTTGAAAAAGCTAATGAATTTTTTAAAAATCATGAGATTTTAAAAAAAATCAGGAAATTTGGTACAAAAATGATCGCAGAGATTTGAAAAGAAAAACAAAAATGAAAAAGGTGTAGGGATTTGTAAATTCACGAATTTGACTAAAAAGAAAAAATATAAAAAAGAAACTAATCCGGGAAAAAAGGAAAATAAATAAATAAATGACCGGCGAACAAAAAGTAAGAAAAAAAAACATTGTACAACAATATGTAGGCTTCCCAGTTGGTTGTCGCAGGTAGTTGTGAACATTGAGGTTCCGTGTTTGAATCCCATGTGGGCATCCCTTTTTTGAACTCTAGGGAAAAAAAGTGTAGCAAAAGGAAAGTGTAAAATGGGCCGGCCCATGATGGAGGAGAGGCGGCCAGGACGTGCAAACGCGTATGTATACGGCCGAAGGTGGGTATACGTTCCTCTCAAAAGACCATTATGCCCTTATACGTTTTGTGGAGGGGGTTGTACCGAAGCGGGACTCATAAATAAATTATAAATATTCATGAATTTAGAAAATATTCTTGGTTTAAAAAGTTCGTGAATTTTACAATAAGGAATAGGAAAAAATATAAAATATGAAGAAAACAGGAAATTGAAACATCGAAAGATAACGGGTAAAAAAACAGAAAAGAAGAGGAGAAAACTATGGCAGAAAACTTTTGGAAAGCTTCTAAAAGTGGAAGGCCATCAACATAATAGTGGTGTTTTCCACGACATCCCCTTAGGCTTTGTTCGGTTAATCCTCTCCCAAAGAGGATTGGAGGGGATTGGCAGGGATTGGTTCATATTTTAACTTAGAAGAGGTTTAAATCCCCCTCAAACCCCTTCAATCCACTCGGATTCACACGCAACCGAACAAGGCCTTAGGGGAATAGGATTCACCGGATCACGTCTTGGCAACCGGGCTTCTTCTCCCTGTCTCTCTCTTCTTCCCACCTCGTGCTTTTAATCTTCTTTGCTTATTGTTGTTCTCGCAACCAAACATCCATTTAAGCTTGTACTCCTTGTTGATTGAGTGACCTATTAGCCAGTTGCTAACAACTCAATATCACTGGCTTATATGTTCATGCAGGGAATATGGCCTAGTCGACTGCGAGTAGCCACATGAGTAGTACTTCGTTGAAAAATAATAATCTTACCTAACCCGGGTCATACGCTCTTGATCGGTAGAGACCTACTCCAGCGGAGGACATCAGTATTAAGGAATCTCAAAGCAGCTAGGCCAGTTATCATCAATTCCCCGTAATTCTAAATGTGTTCCTACTCTCTACTTCCAACCATCCCATTTATCGAATCACGGAATCTCATTTCCTTCTCCGGCGCCCACGATAACTCGTCGCCCTGCGACACTTTTGCTCGCTCGCAGAAGCACCGGAGCTCCACCCTCGCCACTCTCCCCCGTCGTCAAGGACCACGCTCCTTGGAGCCCCGGTAGCTCGCCCTTGGAGGCGCAACTTCTCTGTTTGCTACATGCAGGAAAAGATACACACAACGTGCAGGGGAAAATACAAAACCAACCAGCAAATGGATCAATATTTGTTTAGCTGACAATGTAGATGATTTTGGAGTTTGATTTTGCAGATAATATAAATCCACCCACAGATATGACGTTTGGAGACTATCCTTCAGTTCTTGTTTTCACATATGCAAGGAGGATATACAAGAATAATGTTTGAATTTCATTTGGCAAAACACTACCGGCTACTCGTTACTTGGATTTCAGCAAAGGTACTACCTCCGTTTCAGTTTACAAGTCCTACGCGTATACCTAGGTTATCAATTTTATCCCCCTAATATAAACTATATAACACAAAAATTATACCTTTTGAAAGTAGAAACTCCGAAGTTTATGTTGGTATATTTTTTGTAATATATGACTTGTATTAGGTTGGTCAAATTGACAACCTAGGGATACGCGCACGCCCTGTAAACTGAGAGAGAGGTAGTATTAGTACATCAAGGGTCCCTGATGTTAGTTAGCTTGGCATGTTAGCTAAATGGTGTTGTCCTTATGTTACTAAGTAAAGCCATCCTAAAAACATGTGTTTATGTCCTTATGTTGCCACATAAAAACTTGTTGGTGTGACAGGTCACTGGTGGCGGACAGCAAGTCGCCGACGGAGCGCACGAAATTCCTGTGGATGCACGATGACCACTCAGCCGCCATGGTGCTCTCCGAAGGATTCTCTGCCATGGTGATGGTGTACGAGGTGTAGATGGGTATGCTCGTGCGTAGCTCATATATGCCCTATATATAGATTGGCTGGATCGACAGAATGTGCGAGGTCGCTTGGTTTCACCGCGATCGTTTGCGGTTCCCATGATAAATGTTCGGGCGCCGTTCGTATTCCATATCCAATCAACAGCAGTCCTCATGGTAATTACGAGGCGGCGCGCTCATGCAATCCAATTAACAGCAGTCCGTTCGTACTCGGGAAAACTGTCTCATGCATCCCCAGCTTGCATTGCATGTAAATCTTTCCGTCTTCTCATTCTCATGCGAGGCCGCGTCGACAAACCAGTGGAGTAATACTACCGTGCACGTAAAAATTAATCGTGTACAGATCCCCATCAGCATTTTGTTTTCTCGCTCAAAATGCCGTGTGCAGCTAGTTACGCGCAGAGCACGATGTTGAAATAATGTCCGGCCGTCTAACCAGCGCTAGTTTTGAAATGTAATATGATATTAAAGTCAAGAGGTTTTGAGTTTAAGACCATGCCAACACAGTATTAGAATATATATGATGGCTGCTATGCGCCAGTCGGATGTTAAACTGAAGGAAATATGCCCTAGAGGCAATAATAAATTTGTTATTTTATATTTTTTATTCATGATAAAGGTTTATTATTCATGCTATAAATTGTATTGATCGGACTAAAAGAGCCTATACATGAGGGAGAGTGCTGAAATATGTTCTCTGCTTTTTATATCAGTTTGGCCTGACGGGTGCAAGCAACTTCCGTATAGACGTTTGGGAGTCTGAGTATCGGAGGAGAAGAGCCTTCACGTACGTGAAGGACCGCTAGCAGTGGTTGCACAAGAATTTTCTTGTCTCCTTGCTTCCAGATGCCATATTGGTGCTGAGAGACGGGGGACCTCAGATTCTTAAGATACTAGATGATACTCCGCGCGTTGCGGCGGAAACATGCAGAAATTGGTTATATATCATTTTGAGGAGTTTCGGTTGCCATGAATTTGAAGATGAGACAAAATATTAAAAATGCATATGATTTGTTGTATTTGATTCTTTTAGGGGAATATTTGATTCTTGTATAGTGATAAGATCTTTATTGAGTAGTATTTCTCATGCATGCTTAGAGAAATAAAATTAGCGGGGTTATTAAACTGGGTTGTGTGCATGTTGAGTGAAATATTATAAGTAGCATCACTAGTGCTGAACCGGGCTATAGCCCCGGTTCGTAAGGGGCTTTAGTGCCGGTTCCGCAACCGGCACTAAAGGGTGGGGACTAAAGGTCCCCCCTTTAGTACCGGTTCGGCTCGAACCGCCACTAAAGTGCCACCACGTGGCACGAGGCAGGGCCGGGTGCGGGGAGACCTATAGTACCGGTTGGTAACACCAACCGGTACTAAATGTTCGGGTGGTTTATTTTTTCCTTTAGTTTTGTGTTTTCAATTTAATTTAGAGATTGTTTTTACATTATAATGAGTTGTTAAATCATTAGGTGAAAGTACCCGCAGATTAGTTTCAACTGGATGCATGCATGGATCCTAGCTAAGTGATCAAAGTATATATGCCATATCCATATATATTACTTGATCACTTATATTAGGTGAGCATGTAATTAATATGGATATGGCATATATATATATATATATATATATATATATATATATATATATATATATATATATATATATATATATATATATATATACTTGAACACTTAACTAGCTAGGATCCATCCAGTTGAAACTAATCTGCGGTTTCTTTCATAAATGATATAATAACTCATATCATCGTCATATTAATATAAAAACTATTGCATCACATATATCATCACCAACAAGTTAACGGTATACTAGCTAGCTAAAAATCATTATAGTCGTCATTACCACTATTTAATCATTATAGTCATTACCGCTATCTAATCATCACCAATACCGGCTTAAAGAAGAAACATTCACTTTGTACCAGAAGGAAAGATATCATCGATCGAGTTCAACATGATTACTCTTTGAGATTAAGTTCATGACGAAGAACACGGACATGAGAGGACAAGTACTAAGAGGATGCTAATCACTCCTGCTACTCTCTCTCAGGTAAAATGGCATATAACATGTGTAGCTGTCCTGATTCATCATATTGGAGCATGCAGATGAAACCTGTCTACTAATCATGGGTTGCGCTTCTGCTTGTTGACTCCTAGTACTTCTCTGCGATCATTCACAATTTTTTTCCAGTCTTTCACTATTAAGCATTCCTCGGTTCTAGAAATCTTGAATGCACTCGTGTGCAATGTAGGATGTCATGTCCGTAAGCTAACAATTGACATGCGATCGTTAGTCGAGATCCACTAAGGCACAACTATCATTGGGAGTCCCTGTTAAAGAGAGAACATCGTATAGTATCATACTTAGCAACATGAAGTTTAGCTTAAAAATAATGTATGCAAAAGATGCACTGAGGACAAATAGTAAAAATCTTACCATCTTTCCTAAATACATGTGACCGTAGTTCAATACAAACACTATTGGTCGCACGTTTTGAGTACTAAGATTTGCAAGTCTAGGAAAATAATTTCTCTTGACAACATCAAGATCCTCAAGCCATGAAACATATTGACTTATCCCCTCGCAGTTTAGTTCAGCCCCGGGACAGTGGACTGTCCTGTGTACCAAGCACTGGACATGTTTGCTTGAATGGAAATAAGCTGTCAATTGAAATTATAGTTGTCAACTATTTTTGAAAAAACAATATCAACATAAATATAGCATGAGAAACTCACATAATGGTAGAACTGGAGGCGTCTGCACATCGACCCAAATATCTCTATTACCTTCAATATCATATTCGGGACGAATATCAAAGGTGATAAACATATCAGGCTCAAATGCATAGCCTTGCATAGTGCTTGCCAAGTTTTGCATTCAAAATGGGTGTAGGTTTCTTGATTGTATAATTTTACGTTGAAGGTATAACCATGCTCGGTCTGCAAGTAAACTCTCTTTACCTCCATAGTTTTGTCACGACTGAAACCTATCTTATCCAAGACAAAAATTCTTGCATGACAAGGGATACACTAGTAGAATAGTGAAATTTTAAAATAATAAGTTGAAGCAAATGAAGCATATATAAGTCATGCTTAATTACGAAAAAAGACTTGTCGTTGTGACTTACTGTATCCACTTCGAAGGTCTCATCCAGCTTGATACTGAAGCGCCTATCATCAACTAGGAAATTTCTGTCACACAGGCCGCGTTGGTCTTCGCACATAATGAAATCGTTTTCGTCGTCAGACGACATTTTCTATGTTCATAGGTGAAACATTAAACACTTATTAGTTATATATTAATTCAACTAATTAGACTAGTTATATTAATTCAACTAGCTAGTAATTCAACTAATTAATTCAAATAAGCACTTACTAAAAATATAGCTAAATAAAGTATAGCTCCTAATTCAACTAATTCAACTAATTAACTAGTTCAACTAATTCAACTAAACTAGTTCTATTAATTTTCTTACTAAAAACAAAGTAGCTAGTTCTATATACTAAAATTTTAATTAGATGATCAAATCTCATATACCTAAATTTAGTATATATTACACACCTATTAGTTATATATTAATTCAACTAATTAGACTAGTTCTATTAATTCAACTAGGTAGTTCAACTAATTAGTTTAACTAATTAATTCAACTAAGCACTTACTAAAAATATACCTAAATAAAGTATAGCTCCTAATTCAACTAACTCTACTAATTAACTAGTTCAACTAATTCAACTAAACTAGTTCTATTAATTTTCTTACTAAACATAAAGTAGCTAGTTCTATATACTAAAATTTTAATTAGATGATCAAATCTCATATACCTAAATTTAGTATATATTAATTCATCTAACATTAATATAAATTCATCTATAACTAAAAGTATAAAAAACTAACTTTAATCTAACAATATCTAATTCTTATATAATCTAACATTTACATAATCTAACATTTTGACATTAAACATTTATGTATGCGTGTGTGTGCTTGTGTGTTTGCGTGTGTGTGTGTGCGTGCGCGCGCGTGTGTGTGTGCAGGAGGCCGCCGGCGAGCGGCACCGATCTAACAGTGGGGGGGGGGGGGGAGGGGTGCGCGACGACGACGGTGACGGGGGAGGCGCAGGGGCGGCACGACGTACGGGGGCGGTGACGGGGGCGTGCGGCGACGACGGTGACGGGGGCAGCGAGCGCGGGGACGGGGCGCGACGAAGATGAGATAACTGAAAATTTTCGTCAGTGCTGGTTATATAGGGGAGGCCTTTAGTACCGGTTGGAGACAGGAACCGGTAGTAAAGGTTAAATTTGGCCAGGCGAAGCGGCAGGAAGCGACAACCTTTAGTACCGGTTCGTGGCTACACCTGGTACTAAAGACCCACCCTTTAGTACCGGGTGGAGCCACGAACCGGTACTAAAGGTCGTGCGCTCCCGTTCTGCGGTGCACAATGTTTAGTCCCACCTCGCCGAGCGAAGGCAGCCGCACTGGTTTATAAACCCAGCCGCGGCTGCTCCTTCGAGCTCCTCTATAATCCAGGCCTCTGGGCCTAACTTTGCCGCGTTGCCCTGTGAGCCTGCTGGGCCTTATGGGCCTGCATATGCACGCCCAAGGCCAGGCAGGCCCACTAGGCAGTGCGGAAATAATTTTTTTCATATAGTTTTTTCTTTTGTGGTTTATATATTTTTTTCTATTTATTTGTGAGTAGTTTTTTGCTATATTTAGAGTTTCTTATATTTAATATTAGTGTGTTTTATCATTATATTCATATTTGTAGTGATTTTTCAGTTCATTTTGTAGTGCTTTTCACTTTCACGGTGATTTAGCTCTGAAAACAAATCAGTAAATGCATCAAAAATAGCAAATTGTGTCACAAAGGGTTGAAAGTTGATGACGTGGATTTGAATTGTGCATCTGAACGCAAAAAAAGTTCGGAGTTGTACTAGTTATTAAAATATTGAATAGCCGGTGTAATAGATGAGTTTTCGTCCGAAACCCTGATACTTCCTAAGAGATTATCCAGTTTGTACACGAAGTGCATCCAGTGTTTGCCGTAACCCTCTCTACTTTTTTGCACACGCAATGCGGGTGAAATGACGATACCTTGCCAAGTTTCAACCTTTTCAGAGTTCATTTTGTAGTGCTTTTCACTTTCACGGTGATTTAGTTCTGAAAACAAATCTGTAAATGCATCGAAAATAACAAATTATGTCAGAAAGGGTTAAAAGTTGATGACGTGGATTTGAATTGTGCATATGAACGCAAAAAAAGTCCGTAGTTTTACTAAGTTATTAAAATATTGAATAGCCGGTGTAATAGATAAGTTTTCGTCCGAAACCCTGATACTTCCTAAGAGATTATCCAGTTTTTTACACGAAGTGCATCCAGTTTTTGCCGTAACCCTCTCTACTTTTTTGCACATGCTATGCGGGTGAAATGATGATACCTTGCCAATATTCAACCTTTTTATAGTTCATTTTATAGTGCTTTTCAGTTTCATGGTGATTTAGCTCTGAAAACAAATCAGTAAATGCATCAAAAATAGCAAATTATGTCACAAAGGGTTGAAAGTTGATGACATGGATTTGAATTGTGCATCTGAATGCAAAAAAAGTCCGGAGTTGTACTAAGTTATTAAAATATTGAATAGCCGGTGTAACAGATGAGTTTTCGTCCGAAACCCTGATACTTCCTAAGAGATTGTCCAGTTTGTACACGAAGTGCATCCAGTTTTTACCGTAACCCTCTCTACTTTTTTGCACATGCAATGCGGGTGAAATGATGATACCTTGCCAAGTTTCAACCTTTTTAGAGTTCATTTTGTAGCGCTGTTCACTTTCATGGTGATTAATTTAGCTCTGAAAACAAATCAGTAAATGCATCGAAAGTAGCAAATTATGTCAGAACGGGTTGAAAGTTGATGACGTGGATTTGAATTGTGCATCTGAACGCAAAAAAAGTCCGGAGTTGCACTAAGTTATTAAAATATTGAATAGCGGGTGTAACAGATGAATTTTCGTTCGAAACCCTGATACTTGCTAAGAGATTGTCTAGTTTGTACACGAAGTGCATCCAGTTTTTGCCGTAACTCTCTCTACTTTTTTGCACATGCTATGCGGGTGAAATGATGATACCTTGCCAAGTTTCAACCTTTTCAGAGTTCATTTTGTAGTGCTTTTCACTTTCACGGTGATTTAGCTCTGAAAACAAATCAGTAGATGCATCGAAAATAGCAAATTATGTCAGAAAGGGTTGAAAGTTGATGACGTGGATTTGAATTCGGCATCTCAACGCAAAAAAAGTTCGGAGTTGTAATAAGTTACCAAAATATTGAATAGCCGGTGTAACAGATGAGTTTTCGTCCGAAACCCTGATACTTCCTAAGAGATTGTCCAGTTCCAACCGGCTCTTGTGTAAACATGTAAAAATATAAATAAAATACATTGATCAGTACCGCCTTTCAGCCAAAACGCGCTACTGCTACAGAGAAATACATCAAAAATACATTGATCATCAATGGTCTTTTTGTGTACAATCTGAATTGTTAATATGAGTCCTCTCCGGTAGGAACCGGAGAAGACTCATATTGCGGCCACAAATTCTACACATTGAGTTCAATGAAGACCAAGTGGTTGTGATAGTTTGAGAAGTAACATATTTAAGGTGGTAAAAACTCTGTTAGCGGAGCGAGGTGGGACTAAAAAAGCGCTGTCAACTAGGAACCTCTAGTACCGGTTTGTGGCACGAACCGGTACTAAAGGTGCTGGTGGGCCCTGATACGTCTCCAACGTATCTATAATTTTTGATTGCTCCATGCTACTTTATCTACTGTTTTGGACTATATTGGGCTTTATTTTCCACTTTTATATTATTTTTGGGACTAACCTATTAACCGGAGGCCCAGCCCAGAATTGCTGTTTTTTGCCTTTTCAGTATTTCGAAGAAACAAAATATCAAACGGAGTCCAAACGGAATGAAACCTTCGGGAACGTGATTTTCTCATCAGATAAGATCCAGGAGACTTGGACCCTTCGTCAAGAAATCCATGAGGCGGTCACGAGGGTGGAGGGCGCGCCCCTCCCCCCTGGGCGCGCCCCCTACCTCGTGGGCCCCTCGGAGCTCGACCGACGTACTCCTTCCTCCTATATATACCTACGTATCCCCGTATGATCAGAACAGGAGCCAAAATCCTAATTCCACCGCCGCAACCTTATGTATCCATGAGATCCCATCTTGGGGCCTGTTCCGGATCTCCGCCGGAGGGGGCATCCACCACGGAGGGCTTCTACATCATCACCATAGCCCCTCCGATGAAGTGTGAGTAGTTTACTTCAGACCTTCGGGTCCATAGCTAGTAGCTAGATGGCTTCTTCTCTCTTTTTGGATCTCAATACAATGTTCTCCCCCTCTCTCGTGGAGATCTATTCGATGTAATCTTCTTTTTGCGGTGTGTTTGTTGAGACCAATGAACTGTGGGTTTATGATCCAGTATTATCTATGGAAAATATTTGAGTCTTCTCTGAATTCTTTTATGTATGATTGAGTTATCTTTGCAAGTCTCTTCGAATTATTATCCGTTTGGTTTGGCCAACTAGATTGGTAGTTGTTGCAATGGGAGAAGTGCATGGCTTTGGGTTCAATCTTGCGGTGTCCTTACTCAGTGACAGAAAGAGTTGCAAGGCACGTATTGTATTGTTGCCATCGAGGATAACAAGATGGGTTTTTTATCATATTGCATGAATTTATCCCTCTACATATTGTCATCTTGCTTAAGGCGTTACTCTGTTTTTAACTTAATACTCTAGATGCATGCTGGATAGCGGTCGATGAGTGGAGTAATAGTAGTAGATGCAGAATCGTTTCGATCTACTTGTCACCGACGTGATGCCTATATACATGATCATTGCCTAGATATACTCATAACTATGCTCAATTCTGTCAATTGCTCAACAGTAATTTGTTCATCCACCGCAGAATACTTATGCTCTTGAGAGAAGCCACTAGTGAAACCTATGGCCCCCGGGTCTATTCTCATCATATCAATCTATATCTCTTTATTTACTTGCCTTGTTTTTACTTTGCCTTTACTTTTTACTTTGCATCTATCTATCAAAAATACCAAAAATATTATCTCTATCAGATCTCACTCTCGTAAGTGACCGTGAAGGGATTGACAACCCCTAAGCATTGGTTGCGAGTTGCTATTGTGTTGTGCAGGTACGAGGGACTTGCGCGTGACCTCCTACTGGATTGATACCTTGGTTCTCAAAAACTGAGGGAAATACTTACGCTACTGTGCTGCATCATCCCTTCCTCTTCAGGGAAAACCAAAGCAAGCTCGAGACGTAGCAAGAAGGATTTCTGGCGCCGTTGCCGGGGAGGCTTACGCAAAAGTCAACATACCAAGTACCCATCACAATCCCTATCTCTCGCATTACATTATTTGCCATTTGCCTCTCATTTCCTCTCCCCCACTTCACCCTTGCCGTTTTATTCGCCCTCTTTTTCCCAATCTCCTCCTCTCTTTCCGTTGCCATTTCCTCGTTCTTTTGTTTGCTCGTGTGTTGGTTTGCCTATTTGTTGCGATGGCTCTACCTAGATTTGGTGACCTTAACCTTAAAAGGCTGGAGGAGATCGAAAGCAATGTCAAAAAGTTTATGGTTTTGCAATTTGAGCACAATAATTTCTTTAGAAACGAACTTAAGGAACAAAAAAGTTTTATGAGCTTTATGAATAAAGAACTCGATGATATGTCTAGAGAATTTGATGGTATAAGGGCCAAATTGCTCGTCTTGAAAAGATGACCGCTGAAATTTCGGATACGCAAGCTACCTTAGTCAATAAGATGGCCGCTAAACCGAATTCCTATGAAAATCAAGATGAAGATCTAAAAGTTATTGATGTGTCCCCCATTAAATCTGTGTTTTGCAATATGAATCTTGATGAATCTGAAGATTATCTTCCCTTACCTAGAAGGCGTTCTAAGAATTCGGAGTTTCTAGATCTTGATGATGAAATTGATGAAAGTGGGATTGAAATAAATAGAAACTGTGATGTTGCTAAACCCACTATTTTGGATCTCAAGGAATTTAATTATGAAAATTGCTCTTTGATTGGTTGTATTTCCTTGTTGCAATCCGTGCTAGATTCTCCTCATGCTTATAGTCAAAATAAGGCCTTTACCGAACATATTGTTGATGCCTTGATGCAATCTTATGAAGAAAAACTTGAGTTGAAAATTTCTATCCCTAGAAAACTCTATGATGAGTGGGAACCTACTATTAAAATTAAAATTAAAGACTTTGAGTTTCATGCTTTATGTGATTTGGGTGCTAGTGTCTCTACTATTCCCAAAACTTTATGTGATTTGCTAGATTTCCGTGATTTTGATGATTGCTCTCTAAACTTGCATCTTGCGGATTCCACTATTAAAAAGCCTATGGGAAGAATTAATGATGTTCTTATTGTTTCAAATAGGAATTATGTGCCCGTAGATTTTATCGTTCTTGATATAGATTGCAATCCTTCATGTCCTATTATTCTTGGTAGACCTTTCCTTAGAACGATTGGTGCAATTATTGATATGAAGGAAGGGAATATTATATTCCAATTTCCCTTAAAGAAGGGTATGGAACACTTCCCTAGAAAGAAAATAAAATTACTATATGAATCTATCATGAGAGCCACTTATGGATTGCCTACCAAAGATGGCAACACCTAGATCTATCTTTGCTTTTCTGCCTAGCTAGGGGCGTTAAACGATAGCGCTTGTTGGGAGGCAACCCAATTTTATTTTGTGTTTTTTGTTATTGCTTCTGTTTAGGAATAAATAATCCATCTACCTTCTATTGGATGTGGTTTTATGTTTTAATTAGTGTTTGTGCCAAGTAGGACCTATAGGATAACCTACGATGATAGTTGATTTGATTCTGCTGAAAAACAGAAACTTTAGCGCTCACGAGATTAGCTGCCATTTTTTACTGGAGAGTGATTTTGCGTTGATTCTTTTTGATTCTGATCAATAAACAAATTTTCCAGGACTTCCTATTTTGGTAGAATTTTTAGAGTTCCAGAAGTTTGCGTTAGTTAAATATTACCACAGACTGTTCTGTTTTTGACAGATTCTGTTTTTCGTGTGTTGTTTGCTTATTTTGATGAATCTATGGCTAGTAAATTAGTTTATAAACCATAGAGAAGTTGGAATACAGTAGGTTTAACACCAATATAAATAAAGAATGAGTTCATTACAGTACCTTGAAGTAGTCTTTTGTTTTCTTTCTCTAACGGAGCTCACGAGATTTCTGTTGAGTTTTGTGTTGTGAAGTTTTCAAGTTTTGGGTGAATTCTTTTGATGGATTATGGAACAAGGAGTGGCAAGAGCCTAAGCTTGGGGACGCCGATGGCACCCCCAAGATAATCCAAGGATACCAAAAAGACAAAGCTTGGGGATGCCCCGGAAGGCATCCCCTCATTCGTCCACTTCCATCGGTAATTTACTTGGAGCTATATTTTTATTCACCAACATGATATGTGTTTTGCTTGGAGCGTCTTGTATTATTTGTGTATTTGCTTGTTAGTTTACCACAATCATCTTTGATGTACACACCTTTTGAGAGAGCCATACATGAATTGGAATTTGTTAGAATACTCTATGTTCTTCACTTATATCTTTTGAGCTTGGTAGTTTTGCTCATAGTGCTTCACTTATATCTTTTGAGCGTGATAATTTTTGCTCTAGTGCTTCACTTAGATCTTTTTGATCACGGTGGTGGATTTGTTTTAAAGAAACTTGATCTCTCATGCTTCACTTAGATTATTTTGAGAGTCGTTAATAGTATGGTAATTTGCTTAATGTTAATATACTTGGTATTCAAGATATGTGAAACTTTCTTTTGAGTGCGTTGAATACTAAGATAAGTTTGATGCTTTATAATTGTTTTGAGATATGAAGGTGATAATATTATAGTCATGCTAGTTGAGTAGTTGTGAATTTAAGGAATACTTGTGTTGAAGTTTGTGATTCCCGTAGCATGCACGTATGGTGAACCGTTATGTGATTAACTCGGAGCATGATTTATTTATTGATTGTCTTCCTTATGAGTGGCGGTCGGGGACGAGCAATGGTCTTTTCCTACCAATCTATCCCCCTAGGAGCATGCGCGTAATACTTTGCTTTGATAACTTCTAGATTTTTGCAAAAAGTATATGAGTTCTTTATGACTAATGTTGAGTCCATGGATTATACACACTTTTTCCCATCATTCCACCTTTGCTAGCCTCTCTAATACCGCGCACCTTTCGCCGGTATCATACACCCACCATAAACCTTCCTCAAAACAGCCACCATACCTACCTATCATGGCATTTCCATAGCCATTCCGAGATATATTGCCATGCAACTTTCCACCGTTCCGTTTATTATGACACGCTCCATCATTGTCATATTGCTAGCATGATCATGTAGTTGACATCGTATTTGTGGCAAAATCCACCTTTCATAATTCTTCCATACATGTCTCTCATGTTTCATTGCATATCCCGGTACACCGCCGGAGGCATTCATATAGAGTCATATTTTGTTCTAAGTATCAAGTTGTAATTGTTGAGTTGTAAGGAAAAATAAAAGTGTGATGATCATCATTATTAGAGCATTGTCCCAAGTGAGGAAAAGATGATGGAGTCTATGATTCCCCCACAAGTCGGGATGAGACTCCGGACGAAAAAAAAGAGGCCATAAAAAAAGAGAAAATGCCCAAATAAAAAAATGAGAGAAAAAGAGAGAAGGGACAATGCTACTATCCTTTTACCACACTTATGCTTCAAAATAGCAGCATGATCTTCATGATAGAGAGTCTCTCATTTCGTCACTTTCATATACTAGTGGGAATTTTTTATTATAGAATTTGGCTTGTATATTCCAATGATGGGCCTCCTCAAAATGCCCTAGGTCTTCGTGAGCAAGCGAGTTGGATGCACACCCACTTAGTTTCTTTTGTTGAGCTTTCATATACTTATAGCTCTAGTGCATCCGTTGCACGGCAATCCCTACTCACTCACATTGATATCTATTGATGGGCATCTCCATAGCCCATTGATACGCCTAGTTGATGTGAGACTATCTTCCCTCTTTTTGTCTTCTCCACAACCACCGTTCTATTCCACATATAGTGCTATATCCATGGCTCACGCTCATGTATTGCGTGAATATTGAAAAAGTTTTGAAAATGTTAAAGTATGAAACAATTGCGTGGCTTGTCATCGGGGTTGTGCATGATTTAAATACTTTGTATGGGGAAGATGGAGCATAGCCAGACTATATGATTTTGTAGGGATAACTTTCTTTGGCCATGTTATTTTGAGAAGACATAATTGCTTTGTTAGTATGCTTGAAGTATTATTATTTTTATGTCAATATGAACTTTTGTCTTAAATCTTTCGGATCTGAATATTCATACCATGATTAAGAAGATTTACATTGAAATTATGCCAAAGTATCACTCCGCATCAAAAATTCTTTATTATCATTTACCTACTCGAGGACGAGTAGGAATTAAGCTTGGGGATGCTTGATACGTCTCCAACGTATCTATAATTTTTGATTGCTCCATGCTACTTTATCTACTGTTTTGGACTATATTGGGCTTTATTTTCCACTTTTATATTATTTTTGGGACTAACCTATTAACCGGAGGCCCAGCCTAGAATTTTTGTTTTTTGCCTTTTTCAGTACTTCGAAGAAACAGAATATCAAACGGAGTCCAAATGGAATGAAACCTTTGGGAACGTGATTTTCTCATCAGATAAGATCCAGGAGACTTGGACCTCCATCAAAAAAGCCACGAGGTGATCACGAGGGTGAAGGGCGCGCCCCTCCCCCTGGGCGCGTCCCCCACCTCGTGGGCCCCTCGGAGCTCCACCGACGTACTCCTTCCTCCTATATATACGTACGTATCCCCGTATGATCATAACAGGAGCCAAAAACCTAATTCCACCGCCGCAACCTTCTGTATCCACGAGATCCCATCTTGGGGCCTGTTTCGGAGCTCCGCCGGAGGGGGCATCCACCACGGAGGGCTTCTACATCATCACCATAGCCCCTCCGATGAAGTGTGAGTAGTTTACTTCAGACCTTCGGGTCCATAGCTAGATGGCTTCTTCTCTCTTTTTGGATCTCAATACAATGTTCTCCCCCTCTCTCGTGGAGATTTATTTGATGTAATCTTCTTTTTGCGGTGTGTTTGTTGAGACCGATGAATTGTGGGTTTATGATCCAATATTATCTATGGAAAATATTTGATTCTTCTCTGAATTCTTTTATGTATGATTGAGTTATCTTTGCAAGTCTCTTCGAATTATCCATTTGGTTTGGCCAACTAGATTGGTAGTTATTGCAATGGGAGAAGTGCATGGCTTTGGGTTCAATCTTGCGGTATCCTTACTCAGTGACAGAAAGAGTTGCAAGGCACGTATTGTATTGTTGCCATCGAGGATAACAAGGTGGGGTTTTTTTTATCATATTGCATGAATTTATCCCTCTACATCATGTCATCTTGCTTAAGGCGTTACTCTGCTTTTAACTTAATACTCTAGATGCATGCTGGATAGCGGTCGATGAGTGGAGTAATAGTAGTAGATGCAGAATCGTTTCGATCTACTTGTCACGGACGTGATGCCTATATACATGATCATTGCCTAGATATACTCATAACTATGCTCAATTCTATCAATTGCTCAACAGTAATTTGTTCATCCACCGTAGAATACTTATGCTCTTGAGGGAAGCCACTAGTGAAACCTATGGCCCCCGGGTCTATTCTCATCATATCAATCTATATCACTTTATTTACTTGCTTTGTTTTTACTTTGCCTTTACTATTTACTTTGCATCTATCTATCAAAAATACCAAAAATATTATCTCTATCAGATCTCACTCTCGTAAGTGACCGTGAAGGGATTGACAACCCCTAAGCGTTGGTTGCGAGTTGCTATCGTGTTGTGCAGGTACGAGGGACTTGCGCGTGACCTCCTACTGGATTGATACCTTGGTTCTCAAAAACTGAGGGAAATACTTACGCTACTGTGCTGCATCATCCCTTCCTCTTCAGGGAAAACCAACGCAAGCTCAAGACGTAGCGGCCCCTAGCCTGACCACAGCCTGCAACAGCCACTTTAGTACCGGTTCATGGAACAAACCGGTACTAAAGGGTCGCCACGAACCGTTACTAATGATCTCCGCCCCCCTAGCCGTTTGGACCAGCACTAATGATCACATTAGTGCCGATTTTGTTACAAACCAGGACTATTGTGCTTCACATTAGGCCCTTTTTCTACTAGTGCATTTTTCATGCATGCATGTTGTTAAGAGAAATAAAGGTAGTGGAGTTGATGAGATGGCATGTGTGATGATGTGGCATGTGTGCATGCTAAGATAAATAGAAGTGGTGGGGATCAACTTCTTAAGTATATAGGATATGGCATTGGTAGTTTTCATCAGCATCTAGTGGTCATCATGGTTTTTGCGAATAAAATTACTCTTGTTCTTTGTGGCAGTGCCATGAAACTAGAGGTTTGCGTCCTCACCTGGCCGATTATTCGAATCTGAAGAGTTTTATGTTATTGTGTCATGTTGCTTTTGCTAATTTGTTTTTCCTGAAGTTAGAATCTTTCCTTGATATTATGGTGAAGATTTTGTATTTTGATGGCCTGCATTTCTAGCAATGGTTCATGTACCTTTTCCTCAAGGAGTATCCCTACGTTATCAAACCCACAAGAAGATGTGCACGACGACATAGAGTCAAACACGTTATTGTTATCGAATTAAATTCCAGCTTTTTGCATGGAGTTTTAACAATCTTTTCGAGAGTGTAAACACTGATATGAAAATATACATGGGTATGAAGTATTACTCCCACAACCTTATATTTGTGTGTGGGGTCTCATCTTGACAATAAATATAGCTCTTGAAGACAACCGCTATGATGTGCCTGCTACGCGATGAAGTGTGTGTGTGGTGGTGGTGGTGGGGGGGGGGGGGGGGGTGTTCAATGTATGTCTTGGCTGGTGCGTCACCTACATCAAGAGTCAGTTGTCCAACCAATGACCCTAACCGTCACACGGTGTTACCTGTTTTAAATAATAAATATTAAGACAAAAGCATTAGAGTTTAGTGACTACACCTCATCCCAAGGAATAGCTATTTGCTACCATACTAAGTTAATGAGTGTTATTTTTACGCTAATCATACCTGAGTTTAAACCAATTTATTTCATAAAAAACAAAATATCCGCTAGGATATTGCCGTTAATGAATAATGAATGTAAATGGTCCAAAATCATGTCTTTATTTTGTTTCTACAGGAAATGGGGCTAAATATGGACGAAAACAATCATATCCTTGGAAATGAGTAAAGAGGAGATAAGGATGATCAAATGGGAGGTGCAGGAGAAGCATTTGTAACCTTTATGTCACTCTCTCATTAGAGTACCCTATGGCACCCTTCTCGTCAAAACAGTGCACGAGCAAGACATTAAAAAATATGACGACCATAGAAAAAACACTAAAATACAAAAAAAGAAGGCCTGGTCAAGATTAGTGATCCCAACGAAGAAGCAAAATTCGCAGTTTCTTTAATCGAGTTTTAATAACCCACAAGTATTCCAGACTATGTAACCCTGTAAGATTTTCGCCCAACATCGTAAAAAAGTTCACAAGTTAAAAAAAAACATTCTCCTCTTTTCTACAATGTTTATTTAAACAATTTAATATTTTTATATTTTTCGTGAACTTTAAAAATGCTCATGCTTTTTTATGTTTTTGAATCTTTCATGATGTTCACTAATTTTTTAAAGGAATTAAAAAAATTGAATTTTAAAATTGACTTAAATTAAAAATAGTTTAAGAGAAATAACTATTTGTGACTTCGAAAATGTAGCCAAATTTAAAAATTGTGAAAAGTGAAATAATGGATAGAGAAAAATTGAAGGAAAAGAAATAGCCAATTTTTTCAGAAACCTTCCTAAAACCGGACAATGTGTGTAGAAGCTCAAGGTGTGTGTTTGGGTTTTTTAGGGGTGAAACCAAAATTTATTCAACAAATTCGAAATGAGTGGGATATATATTTGGTCATAGGGTTGAATGTGTCACATCTGCGACCCCTATCTAAAGAAAACGAAAATTTTAGTAAGCTATGGGCTCTACATTTGCCGTCCTCCCTTCAAAGATGATGTTACATGTAAGATTCTCAACTCTTGCTTTAATTTCAATGACGATCTATCCATGCCGACCTCTGCTGCTATTATCTAGATCCTTGATCATCTGGTTGGCATCACATGCATGCGTAATACATCTCTGATGACTTAGGTGAAATAGGCCCCCATTCGCACAGGCGCGAAGCCAGCACTTTGGGTGGGCCAGCCCATGTAGCTAAGTTAACATAGGGATTTCAGTTTTTGTTGTACAGTTTTGGGAACCTACAAGAAGGTTCCTGAACCAGTTTTGGGAACCTGCTAGAAAGTTCCTGAACAAGTATTCTTATTTAATAGTTTTCGATTCTTTTTCCTTCTTTGTTTTCTTCATATTTTAATTTCCTTTTTCTTTTAAAACTTTCATTTCTGATTTTTCGAAATATTCGTCTGTTTCCATGAAATGACCACATTTGTAAAAAAAAGTTTCCATTTAAAAAAATTGTGCACTTTTTCTCATTTTTTTACATTTTTAATAAATGTCTGTGTTTTCAAAAAGTGTTCAAAAATCCAAAAAGGTTGAGGCTTCAAAAAGTTGCTCATGATTTTATAATATGTTCTCACTTTCATAAATTGTTCATATTTTCTAGAAAATGTACGCATTCTAAAAAGGTTAGCGTTGCCAACTCAAAAAATTGTTAGTGTTTTCCCAAAAATGTTTGCATTCCAAAAATTGTTCATAATTTTAGAAAGGTTCGCGTTTAAAAAAATATAATTCAAAAATTGTTCTTTTTAAAATGTTGCATTTAAAAATTCTTCATAATTTGAAAAAATGTTTGCCTTTTTTATTGAAAGAATGTTTTTTGGTTCAAAAAAGTGTTTTTTCGAGCTCACTAGGAAAATGTTGAGCTACACTGTCGAATCGCTGCAATGACAAAAAACAGTCACTACAGGAAAACCGGGTCGCTACTATGCAGGTCCAGCGAAACCGAGTGGCTATACAGAGGAAACAGGGGTCGCCACTGGGAAAACCTAGCACTGCAGTACCAAACCTAGATCCTACAAACGAGTGGGTCGGCCCAGTCGAGCGCCCTATGTGTACTTGCTGGGCATTCTGCTGCAGCGAGCGGCACATAGGAGCCCTCAACAGTCAACACCTTCCACGGTAGGTGGGGAATAGGATCTATCGGATCATGGCATGGCAACGAGGGTTATCCTTCTCGTCGCAAGTACTCCTCATCAAAGGACACCGGGGGCGTAAGGCTCCCGATTGTTAGACTCACTCCAGCAGAAGACACACGGACACCAACGGCGGAGCTACATGCAGGCAAAAGCGTGTCATGGCCCGCCCTGCTCAAAAGCAAAAAAGTAAATTACTATGCCATGTGAGGCAGCACCGCATCGCTGCATCAGCACTTCAGCAGCTTGAATGCGTACGAGAGACTGACTTTTCCTCAGGTTAGTCTGCGTGAATATGCACGAGGGACTTCCTGTTCCAAGCCTGAATGGCCAGCCCATTGCAGCCCAGTCTACCAGGCACGCATCCAGCACTGCAACGCATACTCCCCTCAGAATAAAAAAGCACTGCATTGCAACATCCAATTTCCTTACGCTCCATATTCAGCGATGTCGGGGCGCAGCTGCACCATCGCCCAGTTATTGTGCACAAATAATTTCCTTTCTTTCCTCTAATTGCACTTCAGGGCATCATCTCAAATTCTCTATACAAGGTTCCCTTATAGGCTATAGAATAACTGGCCATGGGTAAGGCCAGTCTACAAAGAATTGATCTGAGGACATAAAAGATTTATTTGAATTACATGGAGATGTCAAAACACTACCGGCTACTCATTAATTGGATTTCAGCAACGATGTTCGTACATCAAGGTTCCCTAATGTTAGTTAGCTGGGCATGTCAACTAAATGGTGTTGTCCTTATGTTACTAAGTAAAGCCATCCTAAAAACATGTGTTTATACCCTTATGTTGCCACATAAAAACTGGCCGGTGTGACAGGGTACAGGTTACACTGTAGACAATCAATACAACTACATCAGCGGGAGTTAGTAGTAATAAGTGCGGACAGCGAGTGTCCAGGATTAGTGAACTTTTTTGTCGCTCAGTTTTGTAGCTACACGATGTTGTGTTGAGCGGTTTTTTAGCCTCCCCCTCCCCCCCCCCCCCCAAAAAAAAAACACGGCTACTGCAAAAGTTGAAATATATTCATGAAATGTAAAAACATTCACGGGTTTAGAAATATTCAAGAATTCTAAAAACATTCACAATTTTTTGCTTATAAATTTTTAACATATTCATGAGTTCAAAACATGTGTATGAATTTAGAAAAATTCATGAATTTTTAAAATAGAAATAGGAAAAATATTCATATTAAGTAAGGAAAAAAACAAAAAATTATAAACCTACAGATAATTGGTAGAAAAATAAAAAAAGAAAAATAAGAAAAAAGCGGAAGGCAATCAACACAATACTGGACCAGCCAACGTACATGCTATCCACACTAGGGTGTGCCTTTTCCACGACACGCCCCAGTAGACCGGCTTCTTCTCCGTGTCTCTCTCCTCTTCCCACCCAGGCTTTCTTTCTTTCTTCTTCTTGCAACCAAACATCCATCTGAACTTGTACTTTTTGATTGAGTGAAGTACTAGCCGGTTCTTAACAAGTCAATATCGCCGGCTAAGCATACGTCAGGTCTGGTACACAACATTGCATACATGATAGAGCTTATGGCTGAAGCATAGGAAACATCTTTCATTTTTTCTCTATCTTCTACTGTGGTCGGGCATTGAGTCTGACTCAATTTCACACCTTGTAATACAGGCAAGAACCCTTTCTTTGCCTGATCCATTTTGAACTTTTTCAAAACTTTATCAAGGTATGTGCTTTGTGAAAGTCGTATTAAGCGTCTTGATCTATCTCTATAAATCTTGATGCCCAATATGTAAGCAGCTTCACCGAGGTCTTTCATAGAAAAACTTTTATTCAAGTATCCCTTTATGCTATCCAAAAATTCTATATCATTTCCAATTAATAATATGTCATCTACATATAATATCAGAAATGCTACAGAGCTCCCACTCACTTTCTTGTAAATACAGGCTTCTCCAAAAGTCTGTATAAAACCATATGCTTTGATCACACTATCAAAGCGTTTATTTCAACTCCGAGACGCTTGCACCAGTCCATAAATGGATCGCTGGAGCTTGCACACTTTGTTAGCACCTTTTGGATCAACAAAACCTTCTGGTTGCATCATATACAACTCTTCTTCCAGAAATCCATTCAAGAATGCAGTTTTGACATTCATTTGCCAAATTTCATAATCATAGAATGCAACAATTGCTAACATGATTCGGACAGACTTAAGCATCGCTACGGGTGAGAAAGTCTCATCGTAGTCAACCCCTTGAACTTGTCGAAAACCTTTCGCAACAAATCGAGCTTTATAGACAGTTATATTACCATCAACGTCAGTCTTCTTCTTAAAGATCCATTTATTCTCAATGGCTTGCCGATCATCGGGCAAGTCAACCAAAGTCCATACTTTGTTCTCATACATGGATCCCATCTCAGATTTCGTGGCTTCTAGCCATCTTGCGGAATCTGGGCTCATCATCGCTTCCTCATAGTTCGTAGGTTCATCATGGTCAAGTAACATGACCTCCAGAATAGGATTACCGTACCACTCTGGTGCGGATCTTACTCTGGTAGACCTACGAGGTTCAGTAGAAACTTGATCTGAAGTTTCATGATCAATATCATTAGCTTCCTCACTAGTTGGTGTAGTTGTCACAGGAACCGGTTCTTGTGATGAACTACTTTCCAATAAGGGAGCAGGTACAGTTACCTCATCAAGTTCTACCTTCCTCCCACTCACTTCTTTCGAGAGAAACTCCTTCTCTAGAAAGGATCCGAATTTAGCAACGAAAATCTTGCCCTCAGATCTGTGATAGAAGGTGTACCCAACAGTTTCTTTTGGGTATCCTATGAAGACACATTTCTCCGATTTGGGTTCGAGCTTATCTGGTTGAAGTTTCTTCACATAAGCATCGCAGCCCCAAACTTTAAGAAACGACAACTTTGGTTTCTTGCCAAACCATAGTTCATTAGGCGTCGTCTCAACGGATTTTGATGGTGCCTTATTTAACGTGAATGCGGCCGTCTCTAAAGCATTACCCCAAAATGATAGCAGTAAATCAGTAAGAGACATCATAGATCGCACCATATCTAGTAAAGTGCGATTACGACGTTCGGACACACCATTTCGTTGTGGTGTTCCGGGTGGCGTGAGTTGCGAAACTATTCCGCATTGTTTCAAATGTAAACCAAAATCGTAACTCAAATATTCTCCTCCACGATCAGATCGTAGAAATTTTATTTTTCTTGTTACGATGATTTTTCACTTCACTCTGAAATTCTTTGAACTTTTCAAATGTTTCAGACTTGTGTTTCATTAAGTAGATATACCGATATCTGCTTAAATCATCTGTGAAGGTGAGAAAATAACGATACCCGCCGCGAGCCTCAACATTCATTGGACCACAAACATTAGTATGTATGATTTCCAACAGATCAGTTGCTCGCTCCATAGTTCCGGAGAACGGCGTTTTGGTCATCTTGCCCATGAGGCACGGTTCGCAAGTACCAAGTGATTCATAATCAAGTGATTCCAAAAGTCCATCTGTATGGAGTTTCTTCATGCGCTTTATACCGATATGAACTAAACGGCAGTGCCACAAATAAGTTGCACTATCATTATCAACTCTGCATCTTTTGGCTTCAACACTATGAATATGTGTATCACTACTATCGAGATTCAATAAAAATAGACCACTCTTCAAGGGTGCATGACCATAAAAGATATTACTCATATAAATAGAACAACCATTATTCTCTGATTTAAATGAATAACCGTCTCGCATCAAACAAGATCCAGATATAATGTTCATGCTCAACGCTGGCACCAAATAACAATTATTTAGGTCTAAAACTAATCCCGATGGTAGATGTAGAGGTAGCATGCCGACCGCGATCACATCGACTTTGGAACCATTTCGCACGCGCATCGTCACATCGTCACCTCCTGGGCTACTTCCCTCTCTCTCCCCTCAGGCCCACCAAGGCCCAATAATTCCCCGGGGGGTTCCGGTAACCCCTCCGGCACTCCGGTTTTCTCCGAAATCACCCGGAACACTTCCGGTGTCCGAATATAGTCGTCCAATATATCAATCTTTATGTCTCGACCATTTTGAGACTCCTCGTCATGTCCGTGATCACATCCGGGACTCCGAAGAATTTTCGGTACATCAAAACTTATAAACTCATAATAAAACTGTCATCGTAACGTTAAGCGTGCGGACCCTACGGGTTCAAGAACTCTGTAGACATGACCTAGAACGATTCTCGGTCAATAACCAATAGCGGAACCTGGATGCTCATATTGGCTCCTACATATTCTACGAAGATCTTTATCGGTCGAACCGCATAACAACATACGTTGTTCCCTTTGTCATCGGTATGTTACTTGCCCGAGATTCGATCGTCGGTATCCAATACCTAGTTCAATCTCATTACCGGCAAGTCTCTTTACTCGTTACGTAATGCATCATTCCGTAACTAACTCATTAGCTACATTGCTTGCAAGGCTTATAGTGATGTGCATTTCCGAGAGGGCCCAGAGATACCTCTTTGACAATCAGAGTGACAAAACCTAATCTTGAAATACGCCAACCCAACATGTACCTTCGGAGACACCTGTAGAGCTCCTTTATAATCACCCAGTTACGTTGTGACGTTTGGTAGCACACAAAGTGTTCCTCCGGTAAACAGGAGTTGCATAATCTCATAGTTACAGGAACATGTATAAGTCATGAAGAAAGCAATAGCAACATACTAAACGATCAAGTGCTAGGCTAACGGAATGGGTCATGTCAATCGCATCATTCTCCTAATGATGTGATCCCGTTACAAATGACAACACATGTCTATGGTTAGGAAACATAACCATATTTGATTAATGAGCTAGTCAAGTAGAGGCATACTAGTGACGTTATGTTTGTCTATGTATTCACAAATGTATCATGTTTCCGGTTAATACAATTCTAGCATGAATAATAAACATTTATCATGATATGAGAAAATAAATAATAACTTTATTATTGCCTCTAGGGCATATTTCCTTCAACCTGTGCTACTATTCTCTAGATCTTTTGATCACCTGTTTGGCATCACATGCGATAATACAACTCTGAAGACCTAGGTCAAATAGGTCCCCATTCGCACAGGCACGAGGCCAGCACTTTGGGTGGGCTAGCCCATGTAGCTCGCTTAACGTAGGGATTTCAGTTTTTGTTGTACAGTTTTAGGAACCTGCTAGAAGGTTCCTGAACCTGTTTTGGGAACCTGCTAGAAAGTTCCTGAACCGACATTCTTATTTACTACTCCCCTTGTCCCATAATGTAAGATGTTTTTTGACACTACACTGGTGGCAAAAAACGTCTTACATTATGGGACGGAGGGAGTAGTTCTCAATTCTTATTCCTTTTTCCTTTTTTTGTTTTGTTCATATTTTAATTTCTTTTTTTATATTTCAGTTTTCTTTTAAATTTCCACTTTCGTTTTTAAAAAACGTTTGTATGTTTCCATGAAATTACCACATTTTCTAAAAAATGTTTCCATTTTCAAAAATTGTCCACGTTCTCTCATAATTTTAAAGAATATTCATGTTTAAAAAAATGTTCAAAAACTCCAAAGAAGTTGAGGTTTCAAAAATTTGCTCATGTTTTTATAATATGTTCTCATTTTCATAAATTGTTCACATTTTTTAGAAAATGTACAGATCTTAAAGAGCTTAGCGTTACCAATTTTAGAAAATGGTTAGTGTTTTCCTCAAAATGTTCGCATTCCAAAAATTGTTCATGCTTTTAGAAAGGTTCGTGTTTAAAAAATCATCTTTAAAAAAACAAATCTGTGTTTAAAAAATTCTTCATAATTTCAAAAAATGTTTGTGTTTAAAAGTATGTTTCCTTTTTATTGAAATAATGTTTGTGTTTAAAAAAATGTGTTTTCAAACTCACCTGGAAAACCCCAAGCTATAGTGTCGAGTCGCTGCAAGGACAAAAATACTGTCGCTATAGTTCAACTACAGGAAAACGGGGCCGCTACTATACTAATCCGGGGAAACTGTGTGGCTAGACAGAGAAAACAGGGGTGCTACAAATGACTTGGTGCTACATACGACTGGGCCGGCCCAGAAGAGAGCCCTATGTGCGCTTGCTCGGCATTCTGCTGCAGCGAGTGGCGCATAGGAGCTCTCGAGCGTTTGTGCTACATACGACTGGGCCGGCCCAGAAGAGAGCCCTATGTGCGCTTGCTCGGCATTCTGCTGCAGCGAGTGGCACATAGGAGCTCTCGAGCGTTTGCTCAACAGTCAAACACCCTCCGCAGGAGGTGGGGAATTGGATCTATCGGATCATGGCATGGCAACAACTCTCTCTTCTTACCACCAGGGTTATCTTTCTTAGCACAAGTACTCCTCAGCAAAGGACACCGGGGTCGTAGGGTACCGGATCGTTAGCCCCGCACAAGCTTAGGACATGCGGATATAGACCCGCATTAGCTAATTGTCACTTGCTAATTGTTCAACCGACAGATATAGCTAATTTGTAGTTTGATTTTGCGGATAATATAAATTCACCCACAAACATGACATTTGGACAGTCTCCTTCAGTTCTTGTTCCGCGTATGCAAGGATGATATATAAGATTTGTTTCAGTTTCATGGAGATGGCAAAACACTACCGGTTACTCATTAATTGGATTTCAGCAAAGGTGTTAGTTAAGGTTCCTAATGTTAGTTAGCTGGGCATGTCAGCTAAATGGTGTTGTCCTTATGTTACTAAGTAAAGCCATCCTAAAAACATGTGTTTGTACCCTTATGTTGCCACATAAAAACTGACCGGTGTGACAGGGTACAGGCTACACAGTAGAGAATAAATACAACTACATTAGCGGTAGTTGGCAGTAATAAGTGCGGACAGTGAGTGTCCAGGATTACTGAACTTCTTTGTTGTTGCTCAGTTTTGTAGCTACACGACATTGTGTTGAGCGGTTTTTGAGCTTTTTGCCCCCTAAAACACGGCTACTGCAAAAGTTGAAATATATTCATGAACTGTAAAAACATTCATGGGTTTAAAAATATTCATGAATTCTAAAAACATTCACAATTTTTTGCTCATAAATTTTTAAAATATTCATGAGTTCGAAACATGTGTATGGATTTAAAAAAATCATGAATTTTAAAAATAGAAATAGGAAAATATTCATATTAAATAAGGAAAAAAATGAAAATTTAAAAACCAACAGATAATTGGTAGAAAAATAAGAAAAAGCGGAAGGCAATCAACACAATAGTGGACCAGCCAAGAGCCAACGTACATGCTATCCACACTAGGGTGTGCATTTTCCACGTCACGCCTAGTAGACCGGCTTCTTCTCCGAATCTCCGTGTCTCTCTCCTCTTCATGGGAATATGCCGGTTGTTAGCAAGTCAATATCACCGGCATATATCTTAGACCGTAGGGAATATGGCCTCGTCGACTACGAGTAGCGGCAAGAGTCGTACGCTCCCGATTGTTAAGGACCACTCCAGCAGAGGATACCAGGCAAAATGAATCTCAACACAGCCAGGCTAGTTATCATGAATTCCCAGTAATTGTGAATCTGTTCCTAATCCCTACGTCCAACAACCCTATTTACTGAATCCCCTTTCCTTCTCCAGCGCCCATGGTAACTCGTCGCCACGCAACTCTTCTGCTCCCTCTATCAAGGAAGCACTGGAGCTCCGTCCCAGCTACATTCCCCCGCCGTCTAGGACCACACTCCTAGGCGCCTCGTCACTTCGCCCTTGCAGGCGCAACCCCTCAGGTTGCCACGTGTAGGAAATCTTACAAACCAACCAGCAAATGAATCAAAGCTTTTTTGTTTTGTTTTTAGAAAATCGAATCGACGTTTCTTCTACCAACAGATATAAATCTAGAGAATCCTTCAGTTTTTGTTTCACATATGCAAGGAGGATATACAGGACTAATGTGTGAATTTCATTCCCTCAAAAAAAAGTGTGAAATTCATAGAGATGGCACGACACAACCGGCTGCTTGTTAATTGGATTTCAGCAAATGTGTTAGTACATATCAAACTTCCCTGATGTTTGTTGGTGTTGTTATTATGTTACTAAGTAAAGCCATCCTAAAAACGTGTGTTTATGTCCTTATATTGCCACATAAAAACTGACTGGTGTGACAGGGTACTGGTTACACAATAGAGAATAGATACAACTACATCAGCGGGAGTTAGCAATAATAGTTGCGGACAGCGAGTGTCCAGGATTAGCGATGTACATGGAAGCAGGAGTTTAATTAACCGCCTTGTCCATGTCAAATTGTTCGTTGTTGCAGATGGCTAGTTGGGCATGGTGGAGTGGATCTTTGAACTCTACCTGCGTCAGTGCTAAATATAGTTGGTGGTGTGTCGCTGGAATTGAGTAAATACTGTACTAATAGTAGAATGTACACTACTGATACCTTCTAGGTAAATTTCAAATCGAAGCATTGATCGTCATTGATCAATACAATACAGTATATAGTAACATCTGAAAGCAAATCTCTCGCCATTCATCGTCCTCGCATGGCCTCCAACTCCCCACCACCGTTGTCGCGCTCGTCCTCCTCCTGGACCTACAAGAGCTAGCAACAGCAATGGCTCCCGTCTCCTTCCTCAAGCTTTCACTCTCCTTGCTCTTCCTCTTCGTCCTCTACTACCTCCACATGAGGTCCAGGCGCAAGAACCCAGCGATCCCACTGGACTGGCCGCACATAATTCTATCGAGCTACTAGCTAGTGCACATAATCCATTATACGTTGGTCATATAAGAAAAAAAGGCCCCCGCAAAAAAAAATATAAGAAAAAAAGGCATGGCATATAATCAATCGATATAAAAACAAGATATGTATCCTTTGCATGCATTTTCTTTTTTGTATTAGCACATGAAGTATACATAGCTATCGATCATCGAACCAAAATATTACCGATCGATTCTATCGAGCTACTAGCCATGCACACAATCCATCATACACTAGTCATATAAGAAAAAAAGCATGGCATACAGTTAATCGATATAAAAACAAGATGTCATGCACGCATCTATTCTTTTTTGCGAGAAATGCATCTATTCTAATATAAAAAGCAAAATATCATTGTTATGTTCATATGAATATGAACACGAAAGGAGTGAATATGAACACATACATGTTCCTTTTCGCATATTTTGTAACAAATATGAATTTGAACGCACACGTAGCCACATACCCCTTCGTTGTTCATATTCACTACCCCATAAACAAAATATCATCAATATTATTCATATGAATAGGTCAAACACGAAGAGATCAAACTATATGAACACGAAAATATCGATCGGTTGATATGTGCTCACCTCGGTTTTCCGAGACCGCGACAAAGACCGGCAGTGGCGGTGGCTGCGGATGCAGGCGGTGAAGTGTCACGGGAGAGGCCGACTGCGGCGGCGGCGTGATTTCACATTCAAAGGGCTGGCCAGGCCGCTATTTATAAACCAGAGTAAGCCGAGTGTCCTTTCGCAACCACTCATCTTGCTGGGAGGCCAAGCGTTTCCTGGTTATGAAAACGAAAATCGAGAATATAAGCCGAGTGTCTGGGTGGGCATACTCAGTTTACACCAACGGTCGTCAGGCTAGCCATTAGGTGCGGCGATGGAGGCCACGTGGCAACAGACTTTGTCGTAGCTGTTTTGTATGCCGAGTATATTTTCACGAGCCTCACAGCTTACTCGCTCGTAAATCGAGTGTCGCCTGTAAGCCAAATACCTTTTATTCGTCCTCACGGCTTACTCTGACGTAGGCCATGTTCGTCCTGTTTGCCGTGTACATGTTGGTGCACGCTCGCTGTATCCTCTTGTAAGCCGTGAGACCGTGTTTTAAGGGCATCTCCAGCCAGGCCCTCAAGAAGCCTCCCCAGGCGCATTTTTAGACGCCGGCGGGCAAAAAACGACCCACTCGGGGTCTCAGGAACCAGTTTTGCGCCGGTTTTGACGAAAGTTACGGCCGGCGCACGCAAGGCAAACCCAGCACGCCGGGGAGCAGCTGGGGGCGCCGGCGCTATAATTTAACTACAAAAGGCCCACTGTCAGCCTCTCTAGTCTCTCTCTCCTCCTTTTTCCTCGCTAGGCCCACCACATTGTGCATGCAAAAGAAGACAAAGCTCTCTCCTCTCTCTCCCGCATGCCCCGCCGCCCCCTGCTCCTCGCTCCTCTACTCTCTCTCCTCTCTCCCCTGCTCCTCGCTCCGGCGAGTCTCCCCTTCCTCGTCGCCCTGGCTCTCGGAGGCGTCGGAGGCCTGGGCGTCCGCGGCCGGCTCCTGGCTAACCGCCTTGGGCTTGCGGCTGCTGCTGCGTGCGCCAGGTGCGGCGTGGACGGGTGCCTCGGCTGCGAGCGAGAAGGGGGAGTGGCGCCCACGCGAGGAGGACGGCGCTGGGCGCGGACGGGCGAGCGCGGGAGGGCGCCGCCTGCGAGCGGGAGCTGGCACTTGTGGCCACGACGACCCGCAGCAGCCGGGCGGCGCGTGGGGCGGCCGGGCTGGCCGGGGCGTGGCCGGCACGCCCCCCACCTCCTTCTCCTCCTCCTCTCCATCCTCGTCTGCGGCGGTCAGGGAGGGCGCGCGCGGTCAGGCACGAGCGCGAGCGGGCGCGAGCGCAGGGCGCGGCCACGGGCGGGGCGCGAGCGCAGGGCGCGTGCCGGGCGCCCCCCTTCCTCCTCCTCCCTCCTCTCCGTCCTCGTCGACGCCGGCCACGGAGGGCGCGCGCGGCAAGGCGCGGGCAGGCACCGCGCCCCCTTCCTCCTCCTCCCTCCTCTCCGTCCTCGTCGGCGCCGGCCACGGAGGGCGCGCGGCAAGGCGCGGGCAGGCACCGCGCCCCCTTCCTCCTCCTCCCTCCTCTCCGTCCTCGTGGCGGGCGGGCGCGGGCGCGGCCAGGCGCCCCCCTTCCTCCTCCTTCCTCCTCCCTCCTCTCCTCGATGGTGCTGGAGACGGTGTCGAGCTGCGGTGCCGCCACGCGTCCTCGAAATGCGTCTTGGGTGGGAGGACGGCTAGGAAAAATTTGGTCCTAGGGTCTAAATCTTCGCCGGCAGCCCCCCAGGCGGCGAAAAAAACGCCTCCTGGGGGGGCCAACGGCTGGAGATGCCCTAACACTGGGTTACCGCATGATACTAGGCAATGTGTGTTTTCCTGTACTGACACTACGGGCTAGCTACTCGTTAATTGGTTAGTTATCTGGGCATGTCAGCTAAATAGTGTTGTCCTTACGTTACTAAGTAAAGTCATCCTAAAAACGTGTGTTTATGTCCTTATGTTGCCACATAAAAACTGACTGGTCTGACAGAGTGACAGGGTACAGGTTACACAGTACTACTTTCTTCGTCCCAAAATAAGTGTCTTGACCTTAATACAACTTTGTACTAAATTTAATATAAAGTTGAAACACTTATTTTTGGGACAGAGGGGGTAGTAGAGAATAAATACAACTACATACATCAGCGGGAGTTGGCAGTAATAAGTGCGGAGTACATGCGTCTAGTATCACATCAGCGGGAGTACACATCAGCGGGAGTTGGCAGTAATAAGTTCTGGATCAGCGATGTACATGGAAGCAGGAGTTTAATTAAGAGTCAATTACACCACAGGTGCCTGAACTTGACGAGAAAAGTCAGTTTGGTGCTAAAACTTGTGAAATACATTGTGCCGGTGATAAAACTTGGTTTGGGCGTGCATCTACGGTGCTAACTACGCTTGTATACGTGCAGGGTGCTGATGTGGTGCGCCAGCATGGCGCAGGGCCCACTCTTCAGTGAATAGGAGGCAGGGACGAGGGCATGTGACCTGTTTTTCTTTTTGTGAAAACCCTAAACTTTTATTTTTATCACAAAAAAGCCACTTGAATTTTTTCTTAAAAAAAATGGAAGGTGTCCATTGGGCCCCACCTGTCAGGATACATTACAAGGAGGAAGATAATATGCAAAATATTGCGCCGCCCAGGTTCTAACAGAAGATCCGTGAGACTACAGCCAGTCGCGCTAGCGAACAGATCAAGTACCATTTGATTCACGCACATAAGTCTTAAATGGGCTGCTGTCGCGGTGGCAAATTTTTCACATGTCAGTTATTTTCCCTTACTTAGAAATATTTAAATTATAAATAATATCACTACAAATGAAATAAGCTATTTAAAATAATCTTCACATAATTATAAAGAATATACTTATTTAAACTAATGTTCATACAATTCTAAAAAATGTTCTTATTTAAAATACAGTTCACATAATTCAATAAAATACACATGACTATTTAAAAATGTTTACATAACCAAAATAATATTATTCATTGAATTACATAAATATTATTAATGTATTCAGAAGAAGATTAATGTATTTTTAGGCTATATTCATGTATTCGCTTTAAGAGAGATATTATTATTCAAAATAATGTTCACGTAATTGTAAACGTTATTAATGTATAACTTGAAAAACAAAATTAAAATAATAAGTATAAATAGTAATCCCTCCGTAAACTAATATAAGAGCGTTTAGGTCACTATTTTAGTAATCTAAACGCTCTTATATTAGTTTACAGAGGGAGTATTTATTAATTTAAAACTATCGTGCAGCTCAGTTAAGCCTCATGTGCGTGATGGACATCACCTGAAGATTTTATTTTTTAGGGGAACAACACGTAAGAGTTTTTTTTGGGGAACATCACGTAAGGATAGCCATAGTGGGAGTAACTTAGGTAGTAACATAACACATCCTAAGAAACAATTGCTTATGTGGCATGGAGTTAATGAGGAAAGAGATGCTTGTGATAGTAACATAATATGTTACTGTAACATAACACACCCCGAGGCAAAATGAGTCTATATCTCAATTAATGAAGGCTTACATATTATCATCCATATGTTACCACCCACTATGAAAGTAGTAACATAGACTAATAACATGTGCATGTTACTAGTCTAAGTTACTCCCCACTATGACCAGCCTAAGAGTTGGTGTGATGGCCAGCGTGGCCATCTTTAAACGATTAGTTCGCGCGTATTAATTTCTCTTCGTATTGTTTCCTGATGGGTGGGTCACGTATGAGGGGATTTTTTAAACAACAACAAAAATTCAGGGGCTTTTTCGTGAAAAAATAAATTTAAGGTGTTTTCTGCCAAAAAAAGGCCACATGCCGTCGTCCCTACCTCCCAGACACTGTTGGGTGGGGCCCGCGCCATGCTGGCGCGCCACATCAGCACCTTGCACGTATACAAACGTGATGAGCATCGTAGATGCACGCTCAAGCCAAGTTCTGTCACTAGTTGAATGTATGCCGCAAGTTTTAGTATCAAACTGACTTTTCTCGCCAAGTTCAGGCACATGTGATGTAATTGACTCTTTAATTAATCGCCTTGTCCATGTCAGAGTTCGTTGTTAGCACTTAGCAGATGGCGAGTTGGTCATGGTGGAGTGGATCGTTGAACTCTACCCGCGTCAGTGCTAAATACTAGTTGTTGGCATGTCGCTGGATTTGAGTACTGTACCCTACTGATACCTTCTACGTAAATTTCAAATCGAAGCATCGATCGTCATTGATCAATACAGTACAGTATGTAGTAACATCCGAAAGCAAATCTCTCACCATTCATCGTCCTCTTGTCTGCCCGATCATGAGTATATATATGGCCCTCGCATGGCCTTCAACTCCCCTCAGTTGTCTTCGACCTGCAATGCAATTGCTAACATCAGCAACAATGGTTCCCGTCTCCCTCCTCGAGCTTTCACTCTCCTTGGTCTTCCTCGTCGTCCTCTACTACCTCCACATGAGGTCCAGGCGCAAGAACCCAGCGATCCCGCTGGACTGGCCGCTGGTGCGCATGCTGCCGTCTCTCATCGGCAGTCTCCCGCGCCTCAACGACTGGGCCACCTCCCTCCTCAGCGTCAGCGATCTCAACTTCCGCATCATCGGCCCGCCGCACTCGGGGATGCAGCTCTTCTTAACCTCCGATCCGGCCAACGTCCGCCACGTCTTCACCTCCAACTTCCCCAACTACCCCAAGGGCCCCGACTTCGCCGAGATCATGGACATCCTCGGCGGTGGCATCTTCAACGCCGACGGCGACTCCTGGCGCCACCAGCGCGCCAAGGCGCAGCTGCTCATGTCCGGACCCCGGTTCCGGGCCTTTGTGTCCCAGTGCAGCCGCCGCAAGGTCGAGAGTGACCTACTCCCGCTGCTCGCCCACGTCGCCGCCGCCGGCACCGGCGAGTGTGACCTCATGGACGTGTTCCTCAGGCTGACATTTGACATGACGACCACGCTGGTGTTCGGCGTCGACCCGGGCTGCCTGGCCATTGGCTTCCCGGAGGTGCGGTTTGCGCGTGCCATAGACGATGCCATGGACGTACTCCTCATCCGCAATGTACTCCCGCTGTCGTGGTGGAAGCTGGTCCGGTGGCTCGGGGTAGGGTACGAGAGGAAGATGGCGGTGGCGCAGCGCGAGATCGACCGGTTCATTGGCGACACGATCGCCAAGAGGCGTGAGGCGGTTAAAGCTAGAGGCGGGAACGAGGACTCGGACACGACGGACCTGCTCTCCTCCTACATCGACGACGACGATGCTGGCATGACTGTGGACGTCTTCCTCCGCGACACGACCATGAACCTTATGCTCGCTGGCCGTGACACGACTGGCTCGGCGCTGTCCTGGTTCTTCTATCTCCGCACGTGGAGTCCAAGATCTTGGAAGAGCTCGACACCATCAAGGCCACCACCACCACCGTGGACGGCAATGACATGGCAACCTACGACCCGGATGAGCTGAGCCGGCTCGTGTACCTGCATGCCGCCCTGTGCGAGTCGCTACGTCTGTACCCTCCAGTGCCGTTCGAGCACAAGGGCGTGGTGGCGGCGGAGACGCTGCCGAGCGGGCACGAGGTGCAGCCGGGGGACAAGATCATCGTGTCTCTGTACGCGATGGGGAGGATGGAGGCCGTGTGGGGCAAGGACTGCTGGGACTTCCGGCCGGAGCGGTGGATCGGGGAGGACGGCAAGCCGCGGTACGTGCCGTCGTACAAGTTCGCGTCCTTCAACACCGGGCCACGGACCTGCCTCGGCAAGGACATGGCATTCGTGCAGCTCAAGGCCGTGGCGGCCGCCGTGGTGCGGAACTTCTTGGTGGAGGCCGTGCCGGGGCATGTCGTCGAGCCCAACGTGTCCATCATCCTCCACATGAAGAACGGCTTCAAGGCCAAGATCAAGAGGAGGCAGGTGATGAACAATTGATTCATGAGAGTAATAATATATGTGATGATCGAGAGAAAAAGCTGGATAAAGTTAATTAACGAATATGTTGTATCGATCATAGCCCTTCATATGGCGAAGGGCATATGTGTTACCGTGTAGTAGTGCAATGTGTCACTCAGTTTGTTCGTTAGGCTGAGTGGTGACTATGTATCCCAGCGCTGAAACATTCGCCCTATATGTATTCCATCGAAAATATGCCCTAATATAATAATAAAGTTGCTATCGTCCTATTTTTATGTTCATAATTAAGTTTATGTTTCCATGCTACAATTGCAACAGTTCTTGAATATGAACTTTCGACGAAAACCTATTTGCTTATGTGAAAAGATAAACATGAATTGGATTCCTAATCAGGCCTCAGGATTGTTAATGTACTATTGATGCTTCTGTTATTCTAACGATGCACATTTTTAATGTAACAAGGCGGACCGCCATCTAAGGGAAGTGGGAGGTAGATGAACCCTAGGCTTTTCTTAGGGAAGAAGGCGACTACTTGCGGACCCCAGTGATTCTCGTTTTGTTCCTAATTAACAGACCCGAGGAGGGATAGGAGCCGCAGAAGAGAGGACCTAGCACTTGCTACACTTGCACTCAAGGCACCCAAGTGACGCGCCGGCGACTGCAGCTCCATTGTCATACGACGACGTTGAGGGACTTCCGCCGGGGAGCTCGCCCGCGGTGTCTTCTTTAATATACGCTTTCACTAACTACATCAACCCATGCAGCCGGGAAGCAGTGGCCACACGCACGCGTCAATGGAGGGCGTGAGCACCGCGTTGAGATGACGCGGCGGGCATACCACGGCACCGCCTGACGCGCGCCGAAGAGCAGGTGGGCGGTGCCTTCTCACATCTACACCAACATGCTACATCAACACATGTGACACGTACGGTGGCGGTCTCATCTCGCATGTGGGCAGCGACGCGACCGGAAATTTGCGGCCAGCTTAACCCGTGATAATGCCCACCACCAACTATATGCTGTCGGCACGTAATACTCCAATCTCTAGATGTTGATATTGTATGGTTTTGATCCATCTCTGATCTACGAATTTTTTTTCCGTATGCATCCTGGAATCATTTGACATGGATGTCCATCTTGACTTGCAATTGATAGTTTTCCCGTCTATGTTCACAATTTACCAAGTGTATCGGCGCCAGGCCAACAAACAGCCGCAGATCAACCCAATCAGGCATCACGAGATTGTATCTCGTTTGAAAAGAAGTCAAAGGGGATTTTCTTTTTGTGTAACTTTTCTCACAAGTACAATGGAAGGTCAAGTTTATTTTAAAAATATTTTCAATTTTTTTGACTTTTTGTTTGATTACTAAAGTTACACATCGGAACCTGGTTGTATATACACTTATATGGGGAGTTTTTTTAATAATTAAACAAAAATTCAAAATTGTTTAGAATTTTTTTTAAGAAAAAACTTGACTTTCTTTTGCACTAGTATATAAATTTTCATGAACAAAACCAAAGTTGACTTCAGGGCAAAAAAGACATTTTATTTGCTATTATAGGTCACTATTCACACTGTTTTCGCTAAAAAGTTGTCTTTTTTGAACAGAAGTGAAAGGGGGATTTTTCTTTTTGTGGAATTTCTCTCACAAGTACAATGGAAGGTCAAGTTATTCAAAAATATTTTCAGATTTTTTTGGACTTTTTGTTGAATACTATTTTTTTCCCATATAGAGTATAGATACACTCAGGAACCAAACATTCGCGTCCCCAATGCACCGGTCTAATTTATGCACGGGGTGCACCACTTCTAGTTAAGCCCTTGGGCGTGAAACAGAAGGACATGATGAGGCTAGAAAATGGGTTTGTGACATGTTTCCGAAATTTCCTTACATATCAAAATTGACCCGCACTCCACGTCTTCCTGTCCCAACAAAAAATCCATGTCTTTATTTTTTGATATGAACATAAAAAGGGTGACTCATATTTTGATCTGAATGCCTTATTTTGGATCCATTTACCTTCCTTTTGAAGAGCTCTTTGAAACAAGATCAATGTAGAATATAGTATTGTAGTTTAAACCGTTTGCTTTTGAGACTTCATGGGTTCTATTTCAAACAAGGAACTTACATAAGAACATAATACGAAAGACATGTTTTAATAAATTTAATGAAATACCATCCCGAATTTCATAATTGATTCATAAATGTTTCAATCAAGTTAAAGAAATCAGAAAAAAACAATTATTTTTTAAACATAATCAATATTTGTCTTGTTTCGAACATCTCGTCAAAGCAAAAGGGGTTGTCAAACCAGATTCAATGGCAACGTGGTACAAAATATAGGAATCCTTTTCGTTTGGAGTATTGATTTCATGCTCCAACCAATTCATTCAAAAGTCAGAACTGATAGACAACGACGCAGTATATTTAAACACCCCCCTCACGTGTCCTTAGACTTGGGATTTGTGTAGGACGTGGAATCTTTTTATAATACCGCGTTGGCAGGGCGTTGAACTAAAGACCTCCTAGCTTAGATATCATATTGTATTTATGCTCTAGCCAACTCATTCAAAAGTCCGAACTGATGGAGAGAGGCAAGAAATATATTGCAACACCTCCTCATGTCTAGGCTTATTTAATCCTTAGATGTGGGATTTATGTAGGTCGCAGAATCTTTTTTTAATACTGTGTTGGCAGGGTCTTGAATGTCAAAACCTCTTGGCTCGGATACCATATTGAGTTTAAGACTGGGCTGGCGTAATTAGATTGCAACTCACTTTCGGTCCGCGTTTAGGCCGAAGGGAGCCACATGTTAGGGGGAGTGTCGATGTATAAATGCATAGCCCACCTTTCCCAACAGTTTGAGCTTACAGAGCATACATTTAATATGGTATCCGAGACAAGAGGTTTCGAGTTTAAGACCCTGCAAACGTAGTATTAAAAAAGGATTCCGCGACCTACATCAATCCCACATCTAAGGATTAAATAAAAGCATGTATTTAATGATGGGAGACTATGGAGTCCGATTTTTTTTATGTTTTTTTTTGCAAAAATGATCAAGATCTATTATGAAAGTTTACCGGAAGTACAAAATACCTCAAATATAATTAAAACTACATCGAAATTTCAAGACCACCGAACGATCACTACAGCCACCAGAACGAGCCGCCGACGCGCTGCTCTCGCCCTTGTACAAGGCCGTTTGGTGGATATGTCAACAATCCATCATTATATTCCCAGATTTACATCGAGCGGATGTAAAAAGCTAGGGTACATTGCTTGCACAGATTGTCCTGGAATACATTCTCCAGGCCCCAAAGCACACCGGAGACAAATTACCTTAGGATCCCAGCTCCGGCAGCCAAAGTCAGCAGCATCGAGCATCCGGACCGCTGGCACGGTGATGATGACCATGTGCGGAGGTAAAGATAGAAATGCTTTGTTTGTTTTCTATCACAGGCTACGTTCAGAGTGCACAACCACTAATGCATGTACTGGTACCACTACCTTGTCACCACCGGTCCATCCATCCATCGATGTATATGCGATCGATATGCCCGGACTTGGCTTGCCGATGGCATTATTTTTGGCAGCAACGACGCAGTAACGTGCTATGTTCAGATTGCATGCTAGCAACGAGGAACGCGTGGCGCGTGGCGCCGGCGGTACATGTAGATGCGTACAAGCGGGACGTGCATGCCGGTGACAGGTCAGGCCGGGTACACATACGCGGTCTGGTTGGTTATATCCCTCTGGCAGCATCCAATCAGCCAAGAGGAAGGACCAAGGCACCAAGTTAATAATTGGGCCTGTTCAGAGCACCTCTAGATGTGACATAAGTATTGCATATCTAAGTGACTCAATCAAACATAAATTAAAAAAAGAGAAAAATAAAATTACCCGCACAAACCTACGCATAAAATCAATGACATATGACTTCTATTTTTAAGCTAATGACATATGACTTTGATATGTAATACTTAGTGCATATCCTTAACAAAACCATTAATAGTTTGTTTTTTGCAGTTAATTATTTGCTCAATAGCACACCTCTCATTGCATTTTAGGCTAAGCTAGAGACATGCAATTTAGGTGGATGAGATTTATAAAATAAAAACAGGCTGCCAAAAGGTACCATAATTGCAAAATTGTGAGGTAATAACTTTGGAAGCACCACAGTGTTAAAACATGAAGTAAAAGTAATGAAAGGATGAAGATCAAGGGCATGCTGCGGCGTCTTAGGATGGGTTGTGGCTTTTCCCTGGTGCTCGTCGTTGTAGTAATTTGTTAGTAGGTTGCTGGTCTGCATGCTATTAAACTGTTATGATTGCCACCGGGAGATTATGCTAAAATGGACACCGGGCCCACCATTAGCACCCTTGCGTTGTTGCTCTGTAAGTACAAAACTAAACATAATTTGATCAGGAGGAACTATAAATGAGATGTTCACAAATGCTAGATAGACAATTACTCTCTCTTTGCTAAATTACGATGCATACAAGTTTTTCTAGATTCAAACATTTGTAAACATCGAAAAAGCTTATAGAAAAACTTATCAACATTTACAATACCAATCGATTCATCATGAAATATGTTACTATTTTTGCATTTTAGAATATTAGGAAACTGATTACAATTGACCTTGGCAACCGTTGTACTCCCTCTGTCCCATAATACAAGACGTTTTTACACTAAAAGCTAGGGTAAAAAACGTCTATATTATAGGATCCTAAAACCTAAAAAGTGCTCGCGGGCTCGTTTGTCTTACGGAGCACACACCCTTCCGGGCCGTCGGATCTGGATCCCGATCGCCAGGTGCCGCACTGTCGGGATTGTGGGGCGAAACGTGCACACTCCAGAGGATTACACGGACGCGCTGCCCCGCACAGCTGCACCTTATCCACTCTACTCAAGCCCCGCGCCTTCTCCATACGCGGCCGCTGCACCTCTCCTCCTCCCGGCCACGCGCCCGTCCGCCGCGCTGATCCTCCCGGCTACGCGCTCCGCTACCTCGCTCCTCCAGCCAACTCCCAACACCGCGCGCCGCTCCAAGCACACCCATCTCGTTTGCAACTTCTTCTCCCAAATACACCACCGCGTTCGTCGATTCCGTGGCGAAGCTTCCGGAGATTACTAGTAGTTTTTGGGAGGCGTGGGGAGAAGAGGGTGGAGAAGCACCTCTTTGCGGAGAGAGAGAGAGGGGCTAGAGCGCCATCCGCGCGCGGTGACCACCAAGCGGAGGTAGGAGAGAGGGGGATCTGGGCGGCGCCCTCCTCCGCGCGCCGCGTTCTTGCAGGAGCGAGGACTCGAGAAGGGATCCGCGCGTCCGTGCAACATGACCACCTCGTGTGCAGGAGTGATGAACTCCCAGATCCGGGCCAACGCCGCCGCGTGATCCCAATTGCTCAGACCAACGGAAGTAGCCGCGGGACCCTTCACTCCGCTCCCATGTCGTTCGTCGCCGAGCTTGGGTCAGGGTGGACGGAAGGTAGGACGGGGATGAACGAGCGAACTAGGGATTGGGGATGAACTGCTGACATTTGCCGGCAACGCCTCCAGTACTCGTGTACGAACGGAACAGAGGTAAGACTCCCCCCAATACGTGCTTCTCGCATCATCATCACACATTTGGTTATTGACCATAGACAAAACAATGATCCTGGCGTACTGTGTGTGCCTACAAAATCGATACAAGGGATTCAGGAGTAGGTTAGTTGCAAAGTTCAGTAATTTCAGCGATGACTTTTCCTTACGCTCGTTTGGATTTGGTGAGGGGTTGAATCGGGTGTTGTACAATGCGCTCTGATTGATTACTGAACCTACCAATTTTTTCTGCAAAATCTGCTCATGATTATCCCTAGTTCTTGCTTTTGGCATGAATCATGCCTACAGGTTTAAGGTGGCTGTACAAAACAGTACAACGGGCATATCTTCATTGTGGGGCAGGTTGGCTCATAGAGCCTATTTTTTTGTCTATGCATTAGTGCTTCGCTAATTCAATGTTTAATTCTAGTCGCTTACAACCACATATGAACTTAAAATCATGGTTAATTTTCTTGTAATAAGCAACATATGCTAATTCCTATGGATTATCCTGCATATTTTTGTACATAGATGGTTGGTGTTTGCTTACTGTACACACTTTTTACTCTTCACTTTCCTTATATTATTTAAGGCATTTTTTGGATTTCTCTTTTGCGACCAACTAATCTGTTTTTTTACAACATTGCCCCTTTACATTACACCTTGTCGCGCTGGTCCGCCATCGTGGTCAAAGGGTGAAGGTGCATAAATAACAACCACTAGTTTGGCTGGTACAAAATCCATGTTGCCTAAACTGCAACCACTAGTTGTCTGGGGGATGAAGAAATAAGTTGTTCTGGGTAAACTTCACACCATTTTGTTGTCTAAGGGATATCGATGAACTGGCTAAATGATAACCACTAGTTGCCCGGGACAAGTGGTAAGTTGCCTTAATCATCATCAGCAGTCAAGGAATTGGGCCTCAAATCTCCGGTAAGAATCGTCAATTCCCGCACACATGTGCTTTATTCCATTCGAACCGAGGTCAGATTGGCCTCACAAGGGATGTGGGGGCATGTTGATTTCAAGGGGGTGGGATGGGTAGGGGGGGGGGGGGCAAGTTTTCATGTGTGCATGTGGTCATGGGTATGTGGATGACGACCAGGCGCACGCGGTGCAATATCTGACCATAGTTCTCCCCCACTCATTGTTCTGATTTTTGTCAGAGACATGAGTACGAGTTGCCTGAATTTCCGTCATGAGTTGTTGGAATTGCGTTCCCAGATCCCCTTTACGACGGAGTTGTGGGGCTTTTTTAGGGGGGAGTTGTGGAGTTCAGAGTCTTGCTATGAGATCTTATCGGATCCTCCTGCTAGTTTGTGGAGCTACAAGTCAAGGTGTTCAACATTTGTTTACTTTAGAGTTTTCTCGCACACACTAATGCGCTGATGAAGATTAACTTACCATTTCGGGATATTTTATTGGCCCAATAGTCGCTTAGTTGTTGATCCCGAGTGGAGGATTTTGAGTTTTTTCTTTGATATCCGTTGATCCTAAGTAACGAAACTTGCCTACTGGTTGTTACTTAGTTGCCTGATATGCTTCAGAATTTGCCCAAATGGGCGTTATTTTTGTAACTTAGGATGCCTGATATGGTTCCAGGCCTTGCTAGTTGTTTTCAATTAGTGCCCCAGAAGCTTTCATACCAGCACTAGTGTTTGGAGATTGAGCCTCAGATCCTAGTGTTCTTTTTAGTTTTCTCAGAAGTTTCCCAATGTTTGGAGATTGAGCCTCAGATAACACATGATGACCCTGAGCGGAGATTGAGCTTGTCTAGGGTGAAATACTATGGATAATGAGCAATCCTAAAATTTTGCCTAATGTTTTTTTGTTTAATTAATTGCCTGACATGGTTCCAATTTTATGACCCTCAGATCAAGCTACATACATAGTTGCTTGATTTTATGACCCACTTTAGGACAAAGTTTTTCTTTGCCATGCATTCCATCACATCACAATTTTTTGCCTGCTATCAAACACACAATTTGCCTACAATCACATCGCTTTTGCCTCAATCTATTATGTATCCTGCCTATAAGCACAGAGTTTTTGCCCCAATGTACTATGCACAATCAGGGGGGCATGGCCTCTTTGTTGCTTTTTCTTACTACTGTTACAACTAGCAGTATCAAACAAATAGTGCTCCCTCCGATCCAAATTAATTGATGCAACCTCTATACAATGTAAAATAGACATTCTATAGAGGCTATGTCAACTAATACAGATCAGAGGGAGTACTTTCTTGTTCATGTGTGGGTTTTGTTCAACACCTCCTTTTATCTTTCACGATGCACCCAACACTACTATCTTTAGTATGTGACCTTCAAAAAGTTGCTTACTACTGGTGGCCAAGTTTACTAGCCTTTAGGTTGCGGTGTGTTGGAGATTTTATTGTTTATGCAGGCCCACGGAAAAAATTCTGAAACTATATGAACTCAACTTTTTCAGCATATACTTCTAGGTAAACTACAAACTTGCCTCAATCTACTACGTATCTTGCTTACATTCCATGAACACGACTTGCTTTTTGACTTTTTTTTACCCTATTATCTACTTCTTTGTCTATACACGGCGATGGATGCAACATAGTTATGATTTTTTTTACCACTGGTTGCACTGATTTTACACCCAAAAAAATCCATAGTAGTAGATTTTTTTGTTGTTGACTGCACTGAAAGCTGCCTAAAATAATATTAGTGGTTGCTTGACATTTTTCTTGTAGTTCATGCAACCTCCAAAACACGCATAACATAGCCCCAAACCCCAAAGGTTAACATACAAAAAGCTTATCTCCAAGGACTTCTATTATTTTTAGTTTTTAGGTTTTGATTTTACCACAAAACCATCAATTGCATGCAAAGCATTCTATACTTGCCTACATCTCAACACAACTTGCCAAAAAAAATTACAGGAAAAAAGAAGAATTTTGGTGGTCTGTGGGCAGGAATTGTTTTTTAGTATGCTTTTTTGCAGGGGGTCCATTAATTTTTACAGAGGATGCCATAACCAAGCAAGAAGATCCATTAGACCTTTTTTCCAGGTAAGAATATCACATAGCCATAAAGAGTTAAGCAACTTTTTTGTGTTTTGTCTGCACCACCCCTCATAACCCTAGTTCTTGTTTTTTGATCTTCGAATCCCAACAGGTTTTATGGGCAGGCAGTCCCCTATTCTCAAGCAACTAAACTTTCATACAGACATTTTCCTTAGGTAAACTTATCCCAGGCCCCAAAGAGCCTCCCAACTAATTTGTTTCTTCCAGCCAAAAAATGGAGTTTTAGGCTGAAACTTATATGCATTTTTTTCAACATTTCTTGGGAGGACTTTATGGTTTTAGAATCTAGGTATACGATCTCAAGCAAGAAAAGCTTCAACATCCACCACAAGGTAAACTTCACATAGCCCCTGAGAGCATTATATTTTTCTGCCTCTTCGTTTTTTGCATGGATTTAGATGGGATTTGCGTATGCCCCTGCCTCCCTTCTCAATCTGCTTTCATTAGGTTACAAGCCAGTTAACTGACCCCCCCACAGGGTTAGGGCGTTATATAAACTCACAAATCATGCTGGCCATTTCTTTAGCCAGTTAACTGACACAATATAGCTTCACTTTTTTTGCCTGAAACCTATACGCAAATTGCCTAGAAACCAGGTAGCAGTTGCTCCTAACTTCTACTTTTTTCATTCCTTCGGCAAGCAAGCGGATGAGTTGGCTGTAGAATCTATGGAAATTGCCTACAAACCCAGTACGAGTTTCTACCTTTTTCAATCTCGTATTTTAAAAAGAAAAACCTAGAGTTTGTGTAGATATACTATGCATATTGCTTAGATCATATGAAAACTTGCCTGCAACCGTAAATGCATTTGCCCAGGGGGACACCAACTTGATGTTCCACATAATATAGAGCCACATTTTCCCCCTGGAATTTGTAGGCAATTGCCTTCTATTTACTAGTAGTTGTTCCTTACTTCCACTTTCTTTTATCTTTTTTTTGGGGCAAGCAAGCTAATGAGTTTGCTGCAGAATTTGTGGAAATTCCCTACAAGACCAGTGCGATTTAGTACACAATTTGCCTGGATATACTACACAATTTGCTTTGATCAGAGTACATTTTTTCCTAAACCTAGGAATGATATGGAGGTTGCACAAACCTCTGAGCAAAAGAGATGCCCCACAATTTTTCTTGCTAGATCGTGTTTTTCTTCCTCTATGGCAGGAACAGTTTTTTGACTTTCTCATCTAATTAAACTCCTAAACCAGGGGTGGGGTAGTTCTGAAGGAGGGGCGAGGAGATTAGCCATAGTGCGCAGGGTACATGTAAGTCAGAGTTTGATGAGAGTTCTCTTTGTTTTTTTCTGCAGCTCTTTGTGTGCTAATGGCATTGGAGCTATGGAATTAGATCTGGGAGGAAGAAAACCAAGAACGTTTCAGGACGCGGCTAGGGAGCTCTTTGTGTGCTAATGGCGTTGAAGCTATGGAATTATATCTGGGAGGAAGAAGGCTACGAGGAGCAAGATAGGCACTGGTAGGCAGTGTGGGGTATGTTTGGCTTTTGTTTTTGTGGGATCAGTGTTCTTGGGCACCTTGGGGGACCAGACATGTACGCTTACCTTTTTTATGAAAGGGGGACAAAAACTTTCCTAAAACAGGTGTATGCCATGGGATGCTAGGGAGCACACGGTTGCTCCCTAGACACGTCCAAAATAGGATAGAGGGAGTATTTTCTCCTTGAATTATTCCCCTGATTTGGAAATAGTAGATTGCCCTGTTTTGATAACAATTCTATCAGTGGAATAATCCATATGCCTGCTACATCTTAATTTGTCATTAATTGTTAAATAGTGTTGGTCTTCTTCAACGAGGTGGGTAATCAAACTATTGTAAAATAGGACAACAGACCAATCTTATGAATGCAAGTCCCCGTTTTTAGGCCAGATTGGTCTATTTATAGCTTATGTGAAGAGCACATGCCTAAATATCAAATAATTCAATCAAGAACGTCGAACACAATGATAATATCTTGTAACCCGTGTTTTGGAAAATTAAATTAAATGTCGGTACCATTGCTCATCATATGTGTTTCAGAGGGATAATCAATGGAGAACAAGTTTGTTATTGTCTAGTACATGCATCCGGCTACCATAGAAAGAAAACTATATCATCTTGTTGAGTGAGAGACACAAAGTGACTACTCATGTAGCATCCCATCTTGGCAGGTCCACAAGATTTCTCTTGGTAAACTCTACTCTAGGAGTATGTCCTGTGGTGAAACTAGAACATACAACTAGTTTATGTTTTTTTTCTGATGAGCTTATTACTACTCAAAACCATAACTTCACGGCGCCTTATGTCAAATTACCTCAACTGGTTGTTCTTAGATTAGAAAACTATAACTCCCATGCTAACCTTCGATGGAAAACCCAATAGTGGACACTTCTAGTCATTTAGATGCAATCGTGAGCTCATGACGTTACATACACATACCCGTTTAGGGAAATGTGACATAACATGCACACTCATCAGCACTTACATGATTTCCAGGTGGACAATATGCTAAGATGGGCACCGGGCACACCATAAGCATCCTCGCATGTGTTGTTGCTGAGTCTACAATGCATACAAGTTTTTCTAGATTCAAACATTTGTAAACATTGACAAAGCTTATAGAGAAACTTATCAACATTTACAATACCAATAGATTCATCATGAAATATGTGTACAAACTTGCACATATTCGTCATTGTGATCATGTATTTCTTCTGAAAATAACTTGACACTAGTAGAAAAAGGACCTAATATGAGAAACATTAGTACCGGTTCGCATATGAGCCAGAACTAATGCGCCCATTAGTGCCGATTCAAATGACTTGGCGGGAGGTGACCTTTAGTACCGGTTCTTTGGGAATCTTTAGTACCGGTTCGTGCCATGAACCGGTAGTAAAGATGCTGGTGCTCGGCCAGCACCTTTAGTACTGGTTTGTGGCACGAACCGGTACTAAAGAGGTTGTGGCAGGCGCTATTTTTAGTCCCACCTCACTCCCCTAACAAGAATTTGACCACCTTAAGTATGTTACTTCTCAAACTATCCCAAACATTTGGTCTTCATTGAACTCTATGTGTAGGATCTGTGGCTGCAATAGGAGTCTTCGCCGGTTCTTAAATCGGTGGTAGATTCCTATTGACGATTTAGATTCTATACAAAAAGATCATTGATGATCAATGTATTTTTTATATGTACTTCTGTGTAGCAGTAGCGCGTTTTGGCTTAAAGGCGGTACTGATCAATGTATTTTTTCTGCGTTCAGATGCACAATTTAAATATGTTATTTTTCAAACTATCACAAGCATTTGGTCTTCATTGAACTCTATATATAAAGAAGAGGAAGAAGAAGCAGAAGAGAAAGAGGAAGAAGAAGAGGAAGAAGAGGAGGAAAGAAGGAGAAGGAGAGGAAGATGAAGAAGAAGAGGAAGATGAAGAGGAAGATGAAGAGGAAGAAGAAGAGGAAGAAGGAGAAGAAGGAGAAGAAGGATAAGAAGGAGAGGAAGATGAAGAAGAAGAGGAAGATGAAGAGGAAGCAGAAGAGGAAGAAGAAGAGGAAGAAGAGGAAGAAGGAGAAGAAGAAGAAGAAGAAGAAGAAGAAGAAGAAGAAGAAGAAGAAGAGAAGAAGAAGAGGAAGGAGAGGAAGATGAAGAAGAAGAGGAAGAAGAAGGAGAAGGAGAAGAAAGAGAAGAAGGAGAGGAAGATGAAGAAGAAGAGGAAGAGGAAGAAGAGGAGGAAGAAGAGGAAGAAGAGGAGGAAGAGGAAGAAGAAGAAGAAGAAGAAGAAGAAGAAGAAGAAGAGGGAGAAGAAGGAGAAGAAGGAGAAGAAGAAGAAGAAGAAGAAGAAGAAGAAGAGGAAGAAGAAGAAGAGGAGGAGGAAGAAGAAGAAGAAGAGGAAGAAGAAGGAGAAGAAGGAGAAGAAGAAGAGGAGGAAGAAGAAGAATAAGAAGATGAAGAACAAGGAGGAAGAAGAAGAAGAGGAAGAAGAAGAGGAAGAAGAAGAAGAGGAGGAGGAGGAAGAGGAAGAAGAAGAAGAAGAAGAAGAAGAAGAAGAAGAAGAAGAAGAAGAGGAAGAAGAAGGAGAAGAAAAAAAAATAAAGCAGAAAAGAAATAACTATATAAAAAAATTACTCAAAAATAAATAGAAGAAAATAAATAATGCAGAAAAGAAAAAAATATATAAAGCAAAAATATTCACAAAGAAACTAAATACAGCAAAAAAAACTACTCAAAAATAAATAGAAGAAAGCAAAAAAAAATGTTGGGGCGCTGCCCGGTGGGCCTGTCAGACTTAGAGTGTGCAAATACAGGCCCAGAAGGGCCAGCAGGCTCACAGGGCAGCGCGCCCTAGTTAGGCCCAGAAGCCTGCTATATAGAGGAGTTCGATAGGGCAGCCGCGGCTGGGTTTATAAACTAGTGCGACTGCCCTTCGCTCGGCGAGGTGGGACTAAAAGTAGCGCACTGCGGGTGGCAGCGCACGGCCATTAGTACCGGTTGGTGGATCCAACCGGTACTAATGCATTGGCCTTTAGTACCGGTTGGAGCCACCAACCGGTACTAAAGGCCCTCGTTTCCCGCCGCTTGGGCTGGCCAAAATTGGCCTTTAGTACCGGTTGGTGGCTCCAACCGGTACTAAAGACCCCTCCTATATATATGTCACTTACGAAAATTCAGTTATCGTCGCCACTTCATTTCACTTCTCGCGCGAGACATCTCGATCTCCGACGAAGACGCCGACGCCGACGCCCCGCCGTCCGTCGCCCCCGCCGCACGCCGTCACCGTCCACGCCGCCCTCGCCGCCCCCGCCGCCAGTAGTCGTCGCCGCGCGCCCCCGCCGCCCGTCGTCGTCGCCGCACCCGTCGCGCCCGTCTCGTCGCCGTCCCCGGCCGCCGCCGCCCGTCTCGTCGCCGTCCCCGGCCCCCGCCGCCCGTACGCGCCCGGCCCGCTCCATACACACACACGCATACACACATACACACACACACACACTACACACACACACACACACACACACATACACGCAGACACACACACACACACACACAATACACATACACTACACATGTACGTACACACATACATACACTACACACACACATATTTTTTTACTTATTTTCTGTTTTCTAATGTTTAGATGAATTAGAACTATCTAGTTTATTTTTAGAATGTTAGAAATGTTAATGTTAGATGAATTAGAATTAGTTTATTTTTAATAAGAAAATTTATGTATATGAGATTAGTTGAACTAGTTGAATATATAGAACTAGTTTATTTTTAGTAAATATTTAGTTGAACTAGTTGAATTAATATATAGATCGAACTAGTTTAATTTTAGTAAATACTTAGTTGAACTAATTGAATTCATATAACTAGTTTATTTTTAGTAAATGTTTAGTTGAACTAGTTGAATTAATATATAGAACTAGTTTATTTTTAGTAAATGCTTAGTTGAACTAATTGAATTAATATAACTAGTTTATTTTTAGTAAATGCTTAGTTGAACTAGTTGAATTAATGTAACTAGTTTATTTTTAGTAAATGTTTAGTTGAACTAGTTGAATTAATATATAGAACTAGTTTATTTTTAGTAAATGCTTAGTTGAACTAATTAAATTAATATAACTAGTTTATTTTTAGTAAATGCTTAGTTGAATTAATAGAAGTAGTTGAATTAATTGAATTAGTAAGTGTTTAATGTTTCGCCTAATATGAACATAGGAAATGTCGTCTGACGACGGGAAATTTTTTATTATGTGCGAATACTGTGAAGACCAGTGCGGCCAGTGCGACAGAAATTTCCTTGTTGATGATAGGTGATTCAGCATCAAGCTGGATGAGACCTTCGAATTCGATACAATAAGTCACAACGATAAGTCTGTTTTCGTAATTAAGCATGATTTATATATGCTTCATTTGCCTGACTTATAATTTTTAATTTTCACTATTCTACTAGCGCATCCCTGCCATGCAAGAATTTTTGTCTTGGATAAGATAGGTTTCAATGATATGGAAACTATGGAGGTAAAGAGAGTTTACCTGAAAACTGAGCATGGTTATACTTTCAACGTCAAAGTATACAATGCACACACGCACACCTATTTTGAATGCAAAACTTGGCAAGCACTATGCAAAGCTTATGCATTTGAGCCTGGTATGGTTATCACCTTTGATATTCGTCCAGAAGATGATATTGAAGGTAATAGAGACATATGGGTCGATGTGCAGACGCCTCCAGTTCTACCATTATGTGAGTTCTTCTCAACTATATTTTTGTCTTTGATATTGCTTATTCAAAAATAATTGACAACTAATTTCTATTGACAGCTTATCTCCATTCAACCAAACATGTCCGGCGCTTGGTAGACAGGACCTACTACTGTCCCGGAGCTGAACTAAACTGCGAGGAGATAAGTCATTATGTTTCATGGCTTGAGGATCTTCATACTGTCAAGACAAATTTTCTTCCTGCACTTAGAAATGTTAGTACTCAAAACGTGCGGCCAATAGTGATGGTATTGAACTACGGTCACATCTATTTAGGAATGATGGTAAGATATTTACTATTTGTCCTCAGTGCATATTTTGCATACATAATTTTTTTGCTAATCTTTCATTGCTAAGTATATTAATTAAGTACTATACGATGTTCTTCAACAGGGACTCCCGATGACAGTTGTGCCTCAGGGGATCGAGACTAAAGGTCGCATGTCAATTGTTAGCTTACGGCCAAGATATCCTGCATTGCACATGAATGCATTCAGGATTTCTAGAAGGGATGAATGCTTAATAGTGAAAGATTGGAGGAAAAATTGTTAACGATCGCAGAGAAGTACTAGGGGGCAGCAATGAGAAGCGCAACCCACGATTAGGAGATAGGTTCATCTGCATGCTCCAGTATGATCAATCAGGAGAGCTATACATGTTCTATGCTATTTTACCAAAGAGAGAGTAGCTAGCAGGAGTGATTTAGCTAGTTCATGCTGCTCTTAGTACTTGTCCTTTCATGTCCGTGTTCTTCGTTCTGAACTTAAGTGATGTGCTTTTGTGGTGTTATATATGAACGCTTATAATATCATGACAATCATGTTGAACTCGATGATATTTTTGCTTCTGGTACAAGTGAATGTTTCTTCTTTAAGCTAGTAGTGCTGGTGGTGATTAGATAGCTAGCGGTAATGCATGACTATGATGATTAATATGATGATGATGAGTTATTATATCATTTAATGAAAAAAACCACAGATTAGTTTCAGCTGGATGGATCCTACCTAAGTGATCAAGTATATGCCATATCCGTATATATTATACTTGATCAAGTATAGTATGGATATGGCATATACTTGATCACTTAGCTAGCTAGTAGCTAGATATTCAATGCATCAAGTCGAAACTAATCGGCGGTACTTTCACCTAATGATTTAACAACTCATTATAATGTAAAACAATCACTAAATTAAATTGAAAACACAAAATTAAAAAAAATTAAAAAACACCCAAACATTTAGTATCAGTTGGTGTTACCAACCGATACTAATGCCCTACACGCACCCGGGCCTGGCTCGTGCCACGTGGTGGCACTTTAGCATCGGTTCGTGACGAACCGGTACTAAAGGGGAGGACCTTTAGTCCCCACTCTTTAGTGCCGATTGGCGAACCGGCACTAAAGGCCGTCACGAACCGGCACTGAAGGCCGGTTCTGTACTAGTGTGATCAAAGTCTACAAAATTTGACTTTAGGGGAAAATGTATATAGACACTTCAATTTGGTGAGGGGATAGTAAAAGGGAATTTCACACAGCTCCGTACAGAAAGAATCTCATTTTAACCACTGCTCTTTGTCTTATTTTTTATTGGCATACAATAATAATACACCATAAGAGATTAATTATTTGGTGATCCATTATATAATTTTCATTCAGGCTACTCCATTTTCTAAGATAGGGTAACTCGATCGTAACTAACTAGTGTATTCATCGCAACTATATATATATACTTGCAATATAGTGATGATGACTTGACACGTGCAATTAATTCCGGCGCATCGATCTGTCAGACGTTGGCGGTGGCGGCAGCGGTGGCCCTGGCGGTGACAGCGGCAGCAAGGCCGAGCTCAGCGAGGTGGAGATCGGTGTCTTCGGGATGTTCCTCAACATTCCTCGGGCGATGGGGCAGCATCCACCGCCCGTCTTCAGTCCTGACCATGCCCTTGTTCAACTCCTGGCGCCACCCGTCGGGCACCATGTGCTCGTCCATGAGGAAGTCGGCGGCCTTGTTGACGAGCGCGGGATCCCTGCCCCCAAGCTTGAACTCCTTGCCGCGGCCCTGGTAGCCGTCGAGAAGGTGGAGGTGCGCCTCGAGGTTGTGGTAGCACGCGAGGTCGAAGACGTCCTTGAGGAACGGCGACAGCTTGTGGTCGAGCGCCAGCTCCACGCCGATGTGGGAGTAGACGCTGGGCAGGCCGAGCGCGCCGGCCACGCGCAGCAACGGCATGGGGAGGACGGCCTCGGTGAAGATGCCGGGCACCTTGGGCACCGAGTCGTGCACGTTGAGGATGCGCAGCGCCTTCACTCCCAGCTCCCCCTCGAACCGCTCCCTGAACATGGGGTTCCCGACGCGCGGGCCGGAGTAGGAGAAGACGCAGACGGGCGCCTTGGCGCCGGTGGTGGACACGTTGACGCGCGTCTCGGCGATGTCGTAGGCGCAGAGCACGGCCAGCGCGGCACCGAGGCTGTGGCCGGTGACCGTCACGCTCACCTCCTCGCCCTGCGCGGTGTACCGCTCCACCAGCTTCCGCACCTCGGCGAGCACCTGCTCCCGCGCCGAGTACTTGCAGTACTTGCAATCCGGGTTCTTGCTTGTGTAGAGCTCGGCGAACCCCTCCTCCACCTTGACGCTGGGGTCAGGGCACGGCAGCCCGAACTGGCCGATGGGCTTGAGGAACGCAGTTATGTCGGCGATCCACTCGAGCTTTGTGACGGTGCCTCGCCAGGGGACGGCGATGTCCCGGCGGCCGATGCGCGCCGTCTCCTCGTCGGTGGACACGGCGATGAAGCCGATGAAGGTGCCGGTCTCGCTCCACATCCGGTCATCGCTGGGGTTGTGCTTCTTGACGCCGAAGCTGGGGAAGCGGGCGTGGGAGGTGGCGTAGAGGTAGCGGGCGACCTGGTAGCCGACGCCGGCTAGGCCGACGTCCTTGAAGAAGGACTCCTGGGCGTACTTGCAGGTGCCGGCGTAGCGGGAGTAGCGGTCGTAGTCGAAGGAGTCGTAGCAGGCCTGAGAGAACTCGCCGTACCGGATGAGCTCCCCCCGGAGCGTCCTGTCGATGGGGTCCAGCAGGCCGTCCCAGTCGTTGCAGCCGTGCATCTCGCGCCACCGCGACGTCAGCTCGCCGTCTGAGCGGCCGGAGTCCTCGGCCAGGGTGCCACGTTCCATGTCTCCGACGAAGGAGTCCGCCTTCTTCTCCTTGGTCGGTGGCGCTTCGTCGGCTGACACCGCTGACGTGACATGAGACAGGCGCCGTGGCCGACAGCCGTGCGCTCCACGGGTGCCGGTGGGAGGTCCTTGCGGGAGGACCAGCCGGCCGGCTGGGGGCACGCTCCGGCTGGCGGCAGCGCTGCCGGGGAGGGCGCGGGCGTTGAGCGAGAGGTTAGAGGAGCATGACATGGTAGACATTGCTGGTTAACTGATGATCGATGGATGTACGTTGGTGTGTGAGCTTGAGTACGTACTAGCTAGAGCTGGAGCAGCTACTCCACTGTTTGAGTAGCTGATGGACGGATGGGTCGATGAGGTTTGAGCGTTAGGTCGCGGCGTCGCGTGTATGTATATACGCCCGCGCAGCGTGGAACACGTTCGCAACAGCTCTGATATTCCAAAGTCGCTAGGGTTCACACGCACATGGACGGACCGCCGTGCCTAGCTGGTGACTATGGATGTAAATGGCAAATAAACGTCATCGCAAGTCCCTTGTAGAGTTTTAGCCAGCTCCATAATTCATTTTCCTTCAACATAAATAAAACTTAAAACTGTTAGATTATTAGTGGGTTTAAACGAAATTAAACGGGACCGGTTGATGATATCCCCAGTGATTTCACTAAGTTCCACCAAAAAGTTTACAGGGCCAGATTCTTTTTTATATACAAGAGAGTTCGTCTACCATTTCTGTTAATAGAAACCACACATGGAGGAATAGTAATGCTACACATACATGCAATTACAGGGTTGGTTTAGTTACGCGATGACATGGCAAATGGGGATTGGAACGAAGGGGAGGAGGGAGTAATGCTACACGTATAAAAGGATACATGCTTTTACATAAAGATGGGTTTTGATTGAAAATTAAGGGGGAGAAGGGGCCTGCCCCCATGAAAATCGGGGGGGGGGGGGGGGGGGGGGGTGTTGGGGGCCGGGGCGGGGGGGGGGGGGGGGGGGGGGGCAGAGGTTAGTTAGTTTAAAAAGATCCTAGCCAGCGTGTAAAAGCATGTACACTTTGTATGTTTAGCATTATTGGGGAAGGGGTGGGGCGTTGAAATTTTACAAAGGGCTCCGTAACCATGAGCGTAAGATGCATGGACGTGTAGGATTATGGTCGCTTTACTTGTAACTAAACCCACCCGTAATTGCATGTATGTGTAGCAAAACTCGCCTCATCACTGACGTGCAACTTGTGAGGAAGCAAAAAGTATGGTCACTAGCTTGATTGTATACCTAACAAGAGTAAGTAAGGTGAGATCGTCTGCCTTATTACAGTCGGTTTTGCTATGTAGAAATGACTTGCTTTTTTGTTTGGTAAATTTCGTCTCCTACACAGGTTATCTACCTGTATACACATGGGCTACAATGATAGAAATAACGACTTTATTTAGGTAGAATGTGCAAGCTTGGAGAAGGTGATTAGGGGTCTCCACACGGATGGTGGCATATTCTACAGATAAGCCATCCACCATCTTCGTCTTAGGATTTGCTTTGGTATTCTACGACTTTGTTGTCACGGACGTTTTCCGTTCCTTTTTGTGTGTTGGTGTTCGTTGTATGTATTGTGTTGGTGTTCGTTGTATGTATCCTAATAATGCAGAGGCCAGATGTACACTCTTATGCTTTGTATCTCTTTAATGTTACATTTTGAATTTGGTGATCATATTGAGCGAACATTTTCCCCCGAGTGGTTTTTGAGAGAACTCTATATGATGCATGTGTTCCTGAGCGAATCCCAAAGCAGTGTCATGTGGGAAATCCCCTTGAGCGCGCCGTTTGCTCCCATGCAGCCTCCCAGGGAACGATGAAAAGCTTTCCTCCCATACACCATCCCAAGCGAATGAACTGTGTGAAACATTGCACTTCCCTTTGATGTAACATGCCAATTACTAGTAGCATGTATGTCGACTTCACTGTCTGCATGCCAATTCACACTATTGCAGCATGGCGATTCGTGGGCATGCTGGCAAGTTCCCTCTCTTCTTAGTCTCACAATTCTCCTAGCTGCAGCATGTCAAATATATGAAAACGCATGACAAATTCCTCTAATATTGTATGGCAATTTTTCTGTTATAGCCTGTCAATTATTTCTTCTTAGCATGGCAAATCACTCTGTTATAGCATGTCAAACATCTCTATTATAGTATGACAATTTTTGAAATGTTTCCTGACAGTGTTTTTTACGGGACGCTCTCTAGTGGCATCGTTCGCTTGAATGAGCTCCTCAGAGGGAACGATCATTAGCGCCAGAGACACCATGGAGGACACGCTCTATCCCTATTATGGTCATTTGAATTAACGAAAGTTCCATTTATCAAAAAATTATATATAAGGCCTCTCTAGGTAATTAAGTGACTGGTGGTGTGAAAAGGCGTGACACTTTAGGTAATTAGCTACTCTAATGAGGGGGGGGGGGGTGACTAATACATGTAGTGGAATCAGAACCTATTGAAGTGGCAGATATGAGTGCACATGGCCAACAACTATTTGGAAGGAAGCAAACAAGATGCTTTCAGATTACATGGAGTTAGCCAAATTAGTTGCTAATGTTAGATTTCATGCATTGTCTGGGCGAAGTGAATGAAGTAGAACATTGAATACCTATATTTTGTTTGTCTAAACATAATTCTTTTAAATGGGTCGATGAGCCCCTCGGTTATTTTTTAAGGTTCTTGGTGAATGACGTAGCCATTATATAAATACTCCCTCTGTTTTGAACTAAAACCACGACATTTAATTTTGAACGGATGGAGAACTAATAAAGCTGGTCATGATGACCTTACCCAAAAGAAGACATATAGTGATGGAACAACATTTTTTATTTGTGCATGATGCGATGGATATGCATGTATTCGTATGAATACCACATTCCTACAAGACCTGACGAAATACTTTTATGTGAGGAAGGATCTTTCTAGAAGGGAATACCCCAGACCATCCAGGGAAAGGTGTTGTAAGATAAAAAGCAAGGATCAAACGGATTCGAGTGCGGATAAGAAAGGAATGGCAAGGGTCTAGGCTCAAAACCATATAAGACATATCTCCTTCGTTTGGTAGGATCTTATAGACTAGATCTCATTGGTCTTCAATTGGAGGACAGATAGGACACATATATAAGGACTCGGAGACCACGAGAAGTTCAAGAAACTATTGAACCAAAAACACCGCGGAAGCCCTGGCCCATCTAGGGTTTAGTCATTTTAGCCACAAACACACCTTGTAACAATCTTCAAATTATAAAATCATTGCAATGCATGATCTAGGGTTGTTATTATCCGCATTGGGGCTTGGCCTGGATAAATCATGCATCATCTTTTTTTTTTTTGATCTTGTTGGAGTTTCATTACGTGAGGTCCTTGTATTGCCCCAGTAATGCGTTTTCGACTACATAATTCCCGATATGAATGATCTACACAAATCGTGCATTGACACATGGCGATAGGAAAATAATTTTAAATTATCTCATGAAAGGGAGTGCAAAGAGAATGTGGACATGTGGCCTTATATCATGTGTACAAGTTGATCTCGGAGACGGATCGCATATACATGGAAGGAGGGATTACCTTTACCCCAGTTGCCACCGTTTTGACCATGTGATGATTTTTTTATCCAAATTAATATGACAGACCAATGTGTCGACGGGATGATGTGACGCTGAGTAAAGGGACAACTCAGTCTCCATTTCCTACATATGTATCCCATATGGTGTAGAAGCAGTTTGGTGTGGAGCCAGCCGTGCATATTGGGCTAAAATGCTATTCCCTCCGTTCCGACTTACTCGTCGTGCTTTTAGTTCAAATTTGAACTAAAACCATGACGAGTAAACCGGAACGGAGGAAGTACAATTGATAATATTTGAGTAAACTGACTGAACTACACAAAGTTTGAATTATTTTTTGGAGGGGAAAGTTTGAATTATTTGGTATGGTAAATCGATTTGTATGCACAGTCAGCTGCCATAACTTGATGGCATTTGGCATGTTTTTTGTATTGAACTAAGTAAGAAAATATGCTAAAAATGTGTCACGAACATATAATGTGAAAAGATTTTATATAACAATTAGAATGTACACCTTTTTCCTTTTACGAGGCACGCAAGAAAATGAAGAACATACTATTGTTGTTGTGAGGCTCGGATTCAAATAAAGAATTGCTTTAAGGCGCATGTGGATCTTGTTTTGTATTCGATTGATAGTGATTGGGTATTACCGTCCGAGAAATATGAATCCATGCATGGTCCATGGCGCTTCTTTGGAAGCTGCCAAAAATGGGAATTGGCTGGACGCACACGTGAATCGTGCAGGCGGACCCTGCCAAGAGCAAGAATAGTACGTGTGGTGCGGACGTTTGAATTTGCGATCCCCATGCTCTGGGCCCCGAGCACCATCGGAAGCATCTTCTTCTTATCTGCCGGGGAGGCCGCCGGTGCGGCTCCGGCGATCCTTTTTTTTTTGAGAGAGAGAGGCTCCGGCGATCCTTAGGCGTTGGACCATCTCATAGTTTGGACAGTAAACTTGCTATCTATATATACGTTCTGGTGTGCTCTGCATACTCTTTGTAAACCTGTCATGCCCGGCTAAAGCACTGGTACTGTATGTGTTTATACTGCCGTGCATGCATCCATGCGTTCGTATATACGATGATGTGCTTATTGTTGCAACAATATAGGAGTGCCACATATATAACCGTTTTGTTTGTACATTTTATTATACAACCATTTTGCTTGTATCACCCACTAAATTGTGTGCTTCCATCATTCCCACTTAATGCTTCAAATGTACAGTTTCCCAATGATGATGTAATGTGTTGAGCGTGAGATCAATACGACACTGCTCTGACCCAACGAACGACATAGAGCTTGTGGCACATGCTGATATTCTCATGATCAGATTGTCCAGCGTTCAGTGCTATTTGGACTACGACAAAATGAAAACAATGCTGTAATAATCTTTTACTTGTTGCAAAATAGATTTTGTAAATTTTTGTTCACATTGGATTAATCTGTTCAATGCTTCATCATTCATGTTCTGCTTCCACGTGATTCTTGTGGGAAGCAAAATTTTCTCGTAATAGGAAAAGATTGTTTCATTTTCACCAAAAATTACTATTTTGTTGGAAGTAATTTTGTGGTCGATGGAAGCAAAATATTTTTGAAACAAGTGAAATATTTTCTCTATTTGATGAAAACTATACGCTATTTGGTAGAGTCAATTCATTCAATGGAAAAAGATAGCAATGCTGCCGACACAAAATATCGTGTTACTGTGGAAGCAAATACTATTAGTGTCCGGGGGATAGTAATTGTCATGCATCATGCATAGAAGCATGCAAGGGGGATAGTAATTGTCATGCATCATGCATAGAAGCATGCAAATAGCGTGATTAACGGAGGAAAGACACCACGATCCATAGCGCTTCTTGTCTAGTAGGAGTAGTAGTTGTGGAACAGCCAGTTGTTAAAGAACATGCTAGTGGATCCATTTACAGAACTATCCTCTTGAATCCATCCGGTCACACACACTGACACTGTGACACACCGTCACCGGACAGATAACGTCCGCCGTTGCAGGCAGAGCTTGCACCGGCGTCTCTCACCACATGCAGACTGCGGCGCGTCCATGTCGGTGCTGCCTCCCTCCGGCACATCGGCCGTGTGCAGCACGCCTGGGAACAGCTCGGAACCTCCGGGTCGAGCCATATGAGGCGCCTTCCTTGAACAAACACATGCATTCATACGTGAACAGTGGCCGCCCTAATTCCACCGCGCCATGACACGCTTTAGACTCCGTCAGGAAAAAAATTAGAGCAAGTATAATAAAATACAATCAGCAGACTGTAAGCATTAAACTATTATATTTTGGTTGAGTTGGATGAGAGAGAATAGAAGAGAGAAAAGAAGCAGGCTGCAGATTAACAACGGCTGTAGTACGGGCTCCAAGAAACAAGGGGAGGATGTTAAGTGGGCCGTGTATTAGTAAAGTACTACTTCTTAGGGCATCTCCAACAGGTTGTATGTTAGTTTTGTTGGTAAAATGTCCATGTCATCAACCAACAAGCTATCATACAACTACTTCAATATATTGTATGTAAGCTATCGAATAGATGGTAAGAAAATAAATGTGATTGCTCTCTATTTCACCTTGGAGCTTGTGTAAAGGTTGTTGGTTGATCTACATACTACCTCCGTCCGGGTTTATTGGTCCCCATTGTATTTCGTGTCAAATTTTGACCATAGGTTAAACTAATAAAATGTTCACGCATGTCACCAAACATTATATTTTTGAAAACTATGTTCAAGTACGAATTCAATGAGATAATTTTTCTTGACATGCATTAACATTTTGTTAGTTAAATCTTTAGTCAAAATTTGGCACAAACTACAAAAGGGACCTATAAATCAGGACGGAGGTAGTACAACTTTGCTCTCTCTCCACATTTATTACATGTCACACCATCACTATGTCCTAGGTGGCAAATTAACCAACACCTATCTTACGACTGTTGAAGATGCCCTTAGCAACTTGCTACCATACGCGTTGGTTATAGGTCGACTATATGTGGCATGACAATTCCATATAGCCGGTAGTTGGCTATACAATTAACAATGCTCTTAAAGAGGAGGGCGGGACAAAATTTCAGGGCTGCCACCTATTTTCACAGCGCTGATCATTTTTTCCGAGTGCACGTGTAACAAAGCACAATTTCTTTTTTTTTGGTGGGTTGCACAGCTCATATGCAACATGACAAATCTAATCAACGACTGAGATACATGTTTTTTTTCTTTCAAATAAATTTTCCGCACATCATACATTATTTCTTCAAACAAAAGTTCAGTTTGACGGGAGTGGAGACAGGGGAGATACATAACGTTTGCACTCTTTTTTGAATTCATGCAGTGTCATGTAACACTCATTAGACACAGCGCAACAGTAGCATAGTCCCAGAGGTCTGCACAGTTCAGAGTCCTTTTTGTAGATGCACAACCCATTTGGAGTTATCATAGCTGTCGTCGTGGATGGTTCTACCTATGGAATAACAGATAAAGCCTCCTTTGATGCATACACTAGTAGAAAAGGGGCCTATTGTTCCGGTTCGTAAGGGCCATTTGTCCCGGTTATTGAACCGGAACTAAAGTGTCGTTACTAATGCCCTAGGCCTTTAGTCTCGGTTCTTATACAAACCGGGACAGATGGGCCTCCACATGGCCGGTGCGGCGAGCCCAGGGAGGCCCTTTGGTCCCGGTTGGTGGCACCAAACGGGACCAATAGGTATCCACGCGTCAACATTTCAGGGGCTGGGGTTTTTGTTTTTTTAATTGGGGGGGGGGGGGGTTAGGGGGTTTTGTGGGGTTAATTTAGGTGTTTCATATATTGTGTTAGCTAGCTAATTAATAGAGAGAAATGTCCTGTCTTATCTCCATGCTTGGTCGACGCTACGTACTATACGTATAGAGTGGACTAGACACGCTAGCTAGTAAGCAAATGAAGGAAACAGAAGATCGTCATGAACATATGCATACAGAGAGAAGTGATATCGACCACCTCTCCTTCTCTGAGAGATTAGTCGAACAACAAGTTCTTGTATATCTATCCGACGCTACTGGCTACATATATACAATATAATTATCTCTTACAATATAATCTCCTAATTATATATGAACTCAGGGTCCACATGGTATTCTTCGTCTTTATCGATCACGTGGTCAAGAAAGAATGCCGCCAATTCCTCTTGAATTGCTTGCATACGATCTAGTGGTAGGAGTTCACCCCGCATCCAAAATATCTAATTTGAAGAAGGGGGTCAATACATATATATGAATAAATGAAACTCAACACAAATGATGGTAATAAAATAAAATTGTGAATATTATTATTTACGCACTTCATATTGTTTGTCAGAGTAGGCCCCGCTCACAGGTCGTGTGGCGGATGGACTCGCAAATGTAGTATCCACAGTAATCATTCTCTTGTTCCTGCTACAACCACTTTACAAGAAATAGAGGTCAATCAAACTGATAAGCAAGCATGCTAAATGGTATTGATGAAACTAGCGCTTGAATCACTAGGAGATGCGCGGAACATGCTACTATAGTACTTACTTTCGGGAGTTTAAATTGCAGCTTCTTCGGCAGTCCCGGAGTTTTTGAGGTGAATTTTTTTCAAACCCTGCCAGACAAAGAAAACAATTACTTGATATCAGGAAATAAACAAATTTGCTGATATGGTGCGATAATGATCGATTTAACTTACTTCTCTAGAATTTCAGTCATGTCCGCATACTCCTTGGGATCTTTTCGTCTCGAGTCTAAAACGGTTACTAGTCCCTGCTCAAGCTTAATCTCTAGGAGAATATAGTGAAAGCTGCGCACGCATGCATGACTCATCAATTACATTACTATAACCTCGACTAAGCAGGGAAACCGAATATGCACAAGACAGTAACACTACTTGAAGTTGTAAAGAAAGAGTATTATAGCTTTGTTTTCATTTAATACAAACGATTGTAGCAACTTGGCATCAGTATCTCTGGCCTAAAATTCAACCATATATGCATCTATGAGATTTGTGTTAATGAACCCAATATCACCGATTTGCCTTTTCTTCAATTCGGAGATCTTCAATCTGCATAATATAGTGAGGATAATTAAAAATACATGCAATGAAAGAGCTGACCTATATATAGAGACTTAATGACAGAAGTAATACTACTTACAGAGAGTAGCAAGTGATCGTTGATTTATCGAGGGCGTTTTGATTGAAAAACTGGAAGAACTCCTCAAATGGAACATTCAATAGATCAATTCCAACGAGGTCATGCTCCTCTTTAACTCTCAGTGTTAAAATATTCATCCCCCCAGACTCTCTGCAGGTTTTCATGTACCAATCATGGAATCTTCGCATCATCGTTGTTAGAGATATTTCATCTTTTATGAGAGGCTTCCCGTACTCGTATTTGTGTTCGTCCACTGATACGTCTCCAATGTATCTATAATTTTTGATTGTTCGATGCTATTATATTACCCCTTTTGGATGTTTATGGGCTTTATTTTACACATTTATATCATTTTTGGGACTAACCTACTAACCGGAGGCCCAGCCCATATTGCTATTTTTTTTGCCTATTTCAGTATTTTGAAGAAAAGGAATATCAAACGGAGTCCAAACGGAATGAAACCTTCGGGAGCGTGATTTTTGGAACGAACGTGATCCAAAGGACTTGGAGTGCAAGTCAAGAAGCAGCCGAGGCTCCCACGAGATAGGAGGGCGCCCCCCCTATAGGGTGCGCCCCCTGTCTCGTGGGCCCCTCGAGCGTCCACCGACGTACTTCTTCCTCCTATATATACCTACGTACCCCGAAAACATCCAGGAGAAAGACAAAACACAATTTCCACCACCGTAACCTCTATATCCGCGAGATCTCATCTTGGAGCCTTCGCCGGCACTCTGCCGGAGGGGGAATCGACCACGGAGGGCTTCTACATCAACATCCTTGCCCCTCCGATGAGTTGTGAGTAGTTTACCACAGACCTACGGGTCCATAGTTATTAGCTAGATGGCTTCTTCTCTCCTTTTGGATCTCAATACAATGTTCTCCCCCTCTCTTGTGGAGATCTATTCGATGTAAACTCTTTTTGCGGTGTGTTTGTCGAGATCCGATGAATTGTGGGTTTATGATCAAGTTTATCTATGAATAATATTTGAATCTTCTCTGAATTCTATTATGTGTGATTGAGTTATCTTTGCAAGTCTCTTTGAATTATCAGTTTGGTTTGGCCTACTAGATTGATCTTTCTTGCCATGTGAGAAGTGCTTAGCTTTGGGTTTAATCTTGCGGTGTCCTTTCCCAGTGACAGAAAGGGTTGCAAGGCACGTATTGTATTGTCACCATCGAGGATAAAAAGATGGGGTTTATATCATATTGCTTGAGTTTATCCCTCTACATCATGTCATCTTGCTTAATGCGTTACTCTGTTCTTATGAACTTAATACTCTAGATGCAGGCAGGAGTCGGTCGATGTATGGAGTAATAGTAGTAGATGCAGGCAGGAGTCGGTCTACTTGTTGCGGACGTGATGCCTATATACATGATCATGCCTAGATAATCTCATAATTATTCGCTTTTCTATCAATTGCTCGACAGTAATTTGTTCACCCACCGTAATACTTATGCTATCTTGAGAGAAGACACTAGTGAAACCTATGGCCCCCGGGTCTATCTCTTATCATAGTTGCTTCCAATCTACTTTTATTTGCATCTTTACTTTTTGCATCTATATTATAAAATACCAAAAATATATTTATCTTATCATACTATCTTTATTAGATCTCACTTTCGCAAGTGGTCGTGAAGGGATTGACAACCCCTTTATTGCGTTGGTTGCGAGTTCTTTATTTGTTTGTGTAGGTGCGTGGGACTTTTGAGGAGCCTCCTACTGGATTGATACCTTGGTTCTCAAAAACTGAGGGAAATACTTACGTTACTATTGCTGCATCATCCTCTCCTCTTCGAGGAAAACCAACGCAAGCTCAAGAAATAGCAAGAAGGATTTCTGGCGCCGTTGCCGGGGATGTCTTCACACAAGTCAAGACATACCAAGTACCCATCACAAACCCATCTCCCTCGCATTTACATTATTTTCCATTTGCCTCTCGTTTTTCTCTCCACCACTTCACCCTTGCCGTTTTATTCGCCCTCTCTTTTCCAATCTCTCTCTTTTTCACTTGCCTTTTTCTGCTTGCTTGTGTGTTGGATTACTTATTGCCATGGCACAAGATAATACCAAATTGTGTGATTTCTCGAATACCAATAATAATGATTTCCTTAGTACTCCGATTGCTCCTCTTAATGATGTTGAGTCTTGTGAAATCAATACTGCTTTGCTGAATCTTGTTATGAAAGATCAATTTGCCGGCCTTCCTAGTGAAGATGCCACTACTTATCTAAACAACTTTGTTGATTTGTGTGATATGCAAAAGAAGAGAGATACGGATAACGATATTTTCAAATTGAAGTTATTTCCGTTTTCACTTAGAGATCGTGCTAAAGTTTGGTTTTTGTCTTTGCCTAAAAATAGTATTGATTCTTGGAACAAGTGCAAAGATGCTTTTATCTCTAAGTATTTTCCCCCGCTAAGATCATCACTCTTAGGAACGATATTATGAATTTTAAACAACTTGCATGAGCATGTTGCCCAATCTGGGGAAAGAATGAAATTGATGCTTCACAATTGCCCTACTCATGGTTTGAATTTATGGATGATCATACAAAAAATTTATGCCGGTTTGAACTTTGCTTCTAGAAATCTCTTAGATTTGGCCGCGGGAGGCACGTTTATGGAAATCACGTTATGAGATGCTACAAAACTCCTTGACAATATTATGGCTAATTATTCTCAATGGCACACCGAAAGATCTTCTAGTAAAAAAGTGCATGCTATAGAAGAAATCAATGTTTTGAGTGGAAAGATGGATGAACTTATGAAATTATTTTCTACTAAAAATACTTCTCTTGATCCCAATGATATGCCTTTGTCTTCTTTGATTGAGAATAATAATGAATCTATGGATGTGAATTTTGTTGGTAGGAATAGTTTTGGAAACAATGCTTATAGAGGAAACTTTAATGCTAGACCGTTCCCTAGTAATTCCTCTAATAATTATGGAAATTCCTACAATAATTCTTATGGTAATTTTAATAAGATGGCCTCTGATTTTGAGAATAGTGTGAAAGAATTTATGATTTCTAAAAAGAATTTTAATGCTTTGCTTGAAGAAAAATTGCTCAAAGTTAAAGATTTGGCTAGGAACGTTGATAGACTTTCGCTTGATGTTGATTCTCTTAAACTTAGATCTTCTCCTCCTAAGCATGATATCAATGAGTCTCTCAAAGTAATGAGAATTTCCATTGACGAGTGCAAGGAAAGAACCGCTAGATTGCGTGCTAAAAAAGATAGCTTTATAAAGGCGTGTTCTTCTAGTTTCCATGAAAATAATGATGAGGATCTTAAAGTTATTGATGCATCTCCTATTAGATCTATGTTTTGCAATATTAATTTTGATAATTATGGGACTGATGATGAATCAACTTTTCCTAGAAGGCGTCCCAAGAATTCAGAGTTTTTAGATCTTGATGCTAAATTTGGTAAAAGTGGGATTGGAGAGGTCACAACTTTAAATAGCATTGAACCCACTATCTCGGATTTCAAGGATTTTGATTATGATAATTGTTCTTTAGAAGGTTGTATTTCCTTGTTGCGATCCGTTGTTAATTCTCCTCACGCTTATAGTCAAAACAAAGCTTTTACCAAACATATTGTTGATGCCTTGATGTAATCTTATGATGAAAAACTTAATTTGGAAGTTTCTATACCTAGAAAACTTAATGATGAGTGGGAAACTACTATAAAGATTAGAATTAAAGATCATTAGCAAAACTGTGATTTGGGTGCTAGTGTTTCCACGATTCCGAAAACTTTATGTGATATTCTAGGTTTCCATGATCTTGATGATTGCTCTTTAAATTTGCACCTTGCGGATTCCACCATTAAAAAGCCAATGGGAAGGATCAATGATGTTCTCATTGTTGCAAATAGAAATTTGGTGCCCGTGGATTTTATCGTTCTTGATATAGATTGCAATCTTTCTTGCCCTATTATTCTTGGTAGACCTTTCCTTAGAACGATTGGCGCGATTATTGATATGAAGGAAGGGAATATTAGATTCCGATTTCCATTAAAGAAAGGCATGGTGCACTTTCCAAGAAAGAAAGTCAAATTACCTTATGAATCTATCATGCGGGCTACTTATGAATTTAGTGCCAAAGATGGCACTCGTTAGATCTATCTTCGCTTTTATGCCTAGCTAGGGGCGTTAAACGATAGCGCTAGTTGGGAGTCAACCCAATTTTCTTTATGTTTTTTGTTTTTGCTCCTTTTTATTAATAAATCTTGCATCTACCTTCTGTTTAGATGTGTTTTTATCTTCTAATTAGTGTTTGTGCCAAGTAGAACCTATAGGATAACCTATGATGATAGTTGATTTGATTCTGCTGAAAAACAGAAACTTTGCGCGCACGAATATAATTTTGTTAAATCACAGAAACGTGATTTTGCGTTGATTCTTTTTGCTTATGATCAATAAACAAATTTTCCAGGACTTCCTGTTTTTGTAGGAGTTTTACATTTCCAGAAGTTTGCGTTAGTTACAGATTGCTACAGACTGTTCTGTTTTTGACAGATTCTGTTTTTCGTGTGTTGTTTGCTTATTTTGATGCATCTATGGCTAGTAAAATAGTTTATAAACCATAAAGAAGTTGGAATACAGTAGTTTTAACACCAAAATAAATAAATAATGAGTTCATTACAGTACCTTATGTGATGGTTTTGTTTTCTTTCACTAACGTTATAAGATTTCCTGTTGAGTTTGGTGTTGTGAAGTTTTCAAGTTTTTGGTAAAGCGTTTATGGACTATGGAATAAAGGATGGCAAGAGCCTAAGCTTGGGGATACCCAAGGCACCCCAAGATATTCAATAATAGCCAAAATCCTAAGCTTGGGGATGCCCCGGGAAGGCATCCCCTCTTTCGTCTTCGTTCATTGGTAACTTTACTTGGAGCTATATTTTTATTCGCCACATGATATATGTTTTGCTTGGGGCGTCGTGTATTATATTAGTCTTTGCTTTTTACTTTACCACAATCATCCTTGCTGTACGCACCTTTTGGTAGAAGCCTATTTGATTAGAATTTGCTAGAATACTCTATGTGCTTCACTTATATCTTTTAAGCTTGATAGTTTTTTGCTCTAGTGCTTCACTTATATCTTTTAGAGAACGATGGTGTCTTATTTTTGTAGAAATTATTAGTCTCTCATGATTCACTTATATTATTTTGAGAGTCTTTTAGAACAGCATGGTATCTGCTATGGTTATAAAATTGGTCCTAGAATGGTAGGCATCCAAGTTGGGTATAATAAAAACTATCATAGGAAGTGAATTGGATGCTATGATCAATTTGACACTTGATAATTGTTTTGAGATATGGAGGTAGTGATATTAAAGTCATGCTAGTTGGGTGATTATGAATTCAAAGAATGCTTATGTTGAAGTTAGCAAGTCCCGTAGCATGCACGTATGGTTAAAGTTGTTTAACAAATTTGAAACATGAAGTGTACCTGGCTTGTGCATCCTTATGAGTGGCGGTCGGGGACGAGCGATGGTCTTTTCCTACCAATCTATCCCCCTAGAAGCATGCGCGTAGTACTTGATTTTTGATGACTTCTAAATTTGCAATAAGTATATGAGTTCTTTTGACTAATGTTGAGTCCATGGATTATACGCACTTTTACCTTTCCGCCATTGCTAGCCTCTTCGGTACCGTGCATTTCCCTTTCTCACCTTGAGAGTTGGTGCAAACTTCGCCGGTGCATCCAAACCCCGTGATACGATACGCTCTATCACACATAAACCTCCTTATATCTTCCTCAAAACAGCCACCATACCTACCTATTATTGTATTTCCATAGCCATTCCGAGATATATTGCCATGCAACTTTCCACCGTTCCGTTCATCATCATCATGACATACATTACTTTTGTCATATTGCCATCGCATGATCATGTAGTTGACATCGTATTTGTGGCAAAGCCACCATGCATTAATTTTCATACATGTCACTCTTGATTCATTGCACCATCCCGGTACACCACCGGAGGCATTCATATAGAGTCATATCTTGTTCTAGTTTCGAGTTGTAATTCATATGTTGTAATCAATAGAAGTGTGATGATCATCATTATTAAAGCATTGCCCCAAAAAAAAGGCCCAAAAAAAGAAAGGCCCAAAAAAAGGAGAAAAAGAAAAAAAGAAAAAAGAAAAAAATAAAAATAAAATAAAAAGGGCAATGTTACTATCTCTTTTTCCACACTTGTGCTTCAAAGTAGCACCTTGTTCTTTATGTAGTGAGTCTCATATTTTTGTGCTTCAAAGTAGCACCATGTTTTTCATATAGTGAGTCTCATAAGTTGTCTTTTTCATACTAGTGGGAATTTTTCATTATAGAACTTGGCTTGTATATTCCTACGATGGGCTTCCTCAAATTCCCTAGGTCTTCATGAGCAAGCAAGTTGGATGCACACCCACTAGTTTTCTTTTGTTGAGCATTCATATAGCTCTAGTGCATCCGTTGCATGGCAATCCCTACTCCTCATGTTGACATCAATTGATGGGCATCTCCATAGCCCATTGATTATCCTCGTCAATGTGAGACTTTCTACTTTTTTGTCTTCTCCACACAAGCCCCATCATCATATTCTATTCCACCCATAGTGCTATATCCATGGCTCACGCTCATGTATTGCGTGAAGGTTGAAAAAGTTTGAGATTATTTAAGTATGAAACAATTGCTTGGCTTGTCATCGGGGGTATAGAAGTTGGGAACATCTCTGTGTGAAAATGAAGCATAGCCTAACTATATGATTTTGTAGGGATGAACTTTCTTTTGCCATGCTATTTTGAGAAGACATGATTACTTTGATTAGTATGCTTGAAGTGTTACTATTTCTTTTATCAATATGAACTTTTATTTTGAATCATTTGGATATGAACATTCATGCCACAATAAAGAAATTTACATTGAGAATTATGCTAGGTAGCATTCCACATAAAAAATTCTCTTTTTATCATTTACCTGCTCGAGGACGAGCAGGAATTAAGCTTGGGGATGCTTGATACGTCTCCAACGTATCTATAATTTTTGATTGTTCCATGCTATTATATTACCCCTTTTGGATGTTTATGGGCTTTATTTTACACATTTATATCATTTTTGGGACTAACCTACTAACCGGAGGCCCAGCCCATATTGCTGTTTTTTTTTGCTTATTTCTGTATTTCGAAGAAAAGGAATATCAAACGGAGTCCAAACGGAATGAAACCTTCGGGAGCGTGATTTTTGGAATGAACGTGATCCAGAGGACTTGGAGTGCAAGTCAAGAAGCAGCCGAGGCTCCCACGAGATAGGAGGGCGTGCCCCCCTCCCCTATAGGGCGCGCCCCCTATCTCGTGGGCCCCTCGGGCGTCCACCGGCGTACTTCTTCCTCCTATATATACCTATGTACCCCGAAAACATCCAGGAGAAAGACAAAACACAATTTCCACCACTGTAACCTTCTGTATCCGCGAGATCTCATCTTGGAGCCTTCATCGGCACTCTGCAGGAGGGGGAATCGACCATGGAGGGCTTCTACATCAACATCCTTGCCCCTCCGATGAGTTGTGAGTAGTTTACCATAGACCTACGGGTCCATAGTTTTTAGCTAGACGACTTCTTCTCTCTTTTTGGATCTCAATACAATGTTCTCCCCTCTCTTGTGGAGATCTATTCGATGTAAACTCTTTTTGCGGTGTGTTTGTCGAGATCCGATGAATTGTGGGTTTATGATCAAGTTTATCTATGAATAATATTTGAATCTTCTTTGAATTTTTTTATGTGTGATTGAGTTATCTTTGCAAGTCTCTTCGAATTATCAGTTTGGTTTGGCCTACTAGATTGATCTTTCTTGCCATGGGAGAAGTGCTTAGCTTTGGTTTCAATCTTGTGGTGTCCTTACCCAGTGACAGAAAGGGTTGCAAGGCACGTATTGTATTGTTGCCATCGAGGATAACAAGATGGGGTTTATATCATATTGCTTGAGTTTATCCCTCTACATCATGTCATCTTGCTTAATGCGTTACTCTGTTCTTATGAACTTAATACTCTAGATGCAGGCAGGAGTCGGTCGATGTGTGAAGTAATAGTAGTAGATGTAGGCAGGAGTCGGTCTACTTGTTGCGGATGTGATGCCTATATACATGATCATGCCTAGATAATCTCATAATTATTCGCTTTTCTATCAATTGCTCGACAATAATTTGTTCACCCACCGTAATACTTATGCTATCTTGAGAGAAGTCACTAGTGAAACCTATAGCCCCCGGGTCTATCTCTTATCATATTTGCTTCCAATCTACTTTTATTTGCATCTTTACCTTTTGCATCTATATTACAAAATTCCAAAAATATATTTATCTTATCATACTATCTTTATTAGATCTCACTTTCGCAAGTGGTCGTGAAGGGATTGACAACCCCTTTATTGCGTTGGTTGCGAGTTCTTTGTTTGTTTGTGTAGGTGCGTGGGACTTTTGAGGAGCCTCCTACTGGATTGATACCTTGGTTCTAAAAAACTGAGGGAAATACTTACGCTACTATTGCTGCATCACCCTCTCCTCTTCGAGGAAAACTAACGCAAGCTGAAGACGTAGCATCCACCTCCAAGAAATCATAATGTACATCGTCTGGCAGGTAATCTCCAAGATTGTTATAACCGAGCACCATCCCCAGATCATTAGCGACCATATCGCTAGACACCTGGAGCGGGGGGAACAATTGGTTCGCTTGTTCGCCGAGCTGGGCAATTTTTTTCCCAGCTCGTCGTTCTGCTAACCTTTGATCACTGACAGTACTTCCCGACCGCTCCACTTTGATAAATGACTTTTCAATAATGCACTCATAGTTGCCTTTCGGCGGAGACTTTGGTGGTTTCTTCAGGGCAGCCAGAGTATGCTTCGCTTTCACCGGATCTATCTTCTCCTCCGGAGGTGGATGTTTCTTTGCTTTCACCCCTTCAAAAAAGTTCTTCACTTCGGCTCGCACGATCTTCGCGTTTTCCTCCAGGCTCCTCTCGTATGGTAACTTCTCTGGAGTCTTCAGAGAAGGACCGAATCTGTATTGCCTCCCGCCTCTGGCTGTACTGCTAGACGCCGGAGCAGACGGAGCGGCTGCGGCTGTCTTTCCTTTCTTACGAGGCGGAGGAGAAGGACTATGACGCGCCGGAGCAGCCGGAGCGGCGGCGGGTCTCTTCCGCCCTTGTTGACGAGGCGGAGAAGGAGGAGGCTGGCTGCTTGGGCGCGCTGGCGCAGGCGGAGAAGGAGGCGGAGTGCCGCCACGTGCCGGAGAAGGAGGCTGAGTGCCCTGATCACTCGCCGGAGGAGGAGGCGGAGTGACCTGACTCGCCGGAGGAGGAGGAGGAGGCGGAGGCGTCTAGTTCGGAAGGTTGATGAGCTCCTTCTGCCATAGGCATGGAGTCTTCGGAGAAGAACCCAGCCCAATCTCCCCTTCACCCGTAGGGTGGTCAAACTCGAGGTCCTCAAATCCGTCCGTTATTTCATCATTTGGACCGTCATCTAATATTTAACGTTGCAAGTGAATTACCATCATAGTTTTAACAATGTTAAACATTTGATGATTTATTAAAGAAAAACAATAGGGTGAATTCTCCAGCTATATTTATATTTGCGATAGTAATTACCCCATGCAGTGGCAATCCCTAGCAAAAGTTGTAGTATTTTACACAACATCAAACTTTGCCCGCTGTTCCCTGTAGTGCCCTAGCTTCCTAGGGCTAACCTCGGCCGTGCCTCTCCTCATCCCACGATAAAACATGTGTATTCTTCCCTTCTACTATCCATTAATATTATTGGCCTCATTTGCCCACTGAAACCAGTGGAATCAATTGTTTTTTTTTGTGCCCCTACGAATTCCGCCCGAGCTCAGCCGCCGCGCCCATGCTAACTGGCTTTGCGAGACACAGTGTCTTGTGTTGCGGGGAGGACAATTGGGAGAGCAAGGTCACCTGCTTGTCCACGGCATGGCATGGGCGTGGGCTCGTGATGGAGGGGCCAGCCGCATGCGGGCGCCGAGGCAGACACCCATGTATAGGGGTGAACCTCAACCACGCCTACGCTTGAACCAGCCGACGAATGGAACAACGTGAAGCGTTGCTTGCCATGCATCCTTGTGCAGCGGCCTTCAGGTGTTCATGCTATTAAAGTATGTCTTGTGTTTGGCGTTCATGCGTGTTGAATCTGTTGTATCAGGTACAATTTGGTTTGGACTTAACCCTTGAAGTGTTCAGTCTAAACCAAATCATACCGATCCTTAGTTGTCGTGAAGGAAAACGTTTGGCATCTACACGCCGGCTGAACGCTTCGGCCGGTCGTCTTCTCGCATGCGCCCGTTTTCATCTCTTTCCTCCGATCTCGCGCAGGTGTCGCCTAAGGGCACAAGGCGGAGCTCGCCCCAGTCGGCCTCCATCCCATGCGCCTCGGCAACGGCCGTGAGCGGCTGCTCCATCCCCTGCTGCGAGGCCACCACGGCTGCCGCTGTCACACATCTGCTCGGAAGCTTGCGCCGGTGATCCTAGTAGCTGTGGAGCGACCACGGTGGCGCCTTGCATGCCGATTTTTTGCTATGAGCGAGAGCTGTTTGGGGAGTGTATGACGATGCTGCGGTCCTGGCACCCGTGGCCGCCGCTGCCAGGGGCGCCGTATCCCGGCGAACCTGCAGGCGAGGCATTGCAGAACCCGCCGCAGACCCCTGTGTGCTGCAACCGCTAAAAAAAGCTTCAAACTCTAGATGAAAAGCTTCAACCGGATATACAGAAAGCTGCGAGCGTTCACTGCCATCGAGGAAAAGCTACAACCGTCTACAGAAAATGCTACAACCTTCGATGAAAAAAGCTCAACCGAACGATAGAGGAAGCTTTCACCCAGGCGCTGCTCGATAAAAGTTTCAATCATTTACAGAAAAGCTTCTACCGTAGAGGGAAAAAACATCAATCATTGAGAGAGAAAGCTACAACCAGACTCTTCACAATCAGAAAAGTTGCAACCGTTGACAGAGAAAGCTTCAATCGTATGTCCGAAAAGCTTCAACCCGGCGGCCGGTGACCGGGGGTGGGCAAGACGAAGAAGCTACATGCTGGTTTTTGCTGGAACCGTACTCTTTTTTTGCTACGACCGGTGGACATATTTGCTGCTACCGGCAATCCGAGGAGAGATGCATCTTTTTGTGAGCTCACCGTCAGGGCGTTGTGTCCGGCGAACCTTGCCACCGGAGCGTGGCCGTCAGGCACTGGAGTTGCGAGCGGTGCCACCGGAGCTGCAAGCCTACAACCATTGGCGCACGTTGCTGCATCCACTAAGGGGAGAAACGCTCGATGCAACACAGGTGAGGATGACGACCGGCGTTGAGGAAGACGAGGAGGCGTGGGGAGGTGGTCGGCGCGAGCAGGGGCGGTCAGCGCGTGCGAGGCAGTGCTCTCCCATCTTCCAGTGCGGGAGGTTGACGATGGGGAGGAAGTGTTGGAATTTGCTAGTGGGCTTTTGGCCCAAAGCCCAACTAAAATTCTGAAATTCTCTTGGCCCATTCATGCACACATGTGAGTGGAGTGAGTGAGGCTAAAGTTTAGTCCCACCTCATAAGTTGAGAGAGAGTTGCACCTCTTTATAAGATGAGCTCTCCTACCACTTGTATGAGCATGAGAAGAGGAGACCTACACGCGCGCTCCTCCTCCTCGCTCGCCTCGTCACGACGCGGCGCGGCGCGGCGCGGGTTGCGGGATTGAGCCGAGCCGAGGACAGAGCTATGCACGTTGTCTATATTTTTGCTGCTCGGGAAAATTAATGACTCATTAATTAATAATTAACGGACGCGTTAATTACTGACGACTCGGATGTGGGGTTTACTCCCACGACCTACCCGGCCCACACTATATAGTCAGGCAGACGTCTACCCTAGCCGCAGCCACTTCGTATGGTTTCTCACCACCGTTCCAGATCATTGCGCCGCCAAGCAAATCTTCTCCATCCCTCCTTTTGGCGTGCACCAGGAGAAGGGACAGCAGGCCTCCGGAACCCCGCCTCTCGTGATCCTGTACGGGAGAGGGGCGATCAGGTTTTTCGGGAGCACACTCGCGCGACTGCTGGCGGCGACGACTTCGCGAACGACGACTTCTTCCCTGACCTCGGCAACCTCATCCTCGATGACATGGGCGACAACGTAAACGCCGGTGGTGCTGCTCCCGATGCACCATATGTGATTCTATCTTTCCTGTTCGAGATCGTGGTAGAATTCATGTTACTAGTATGTGCCCTAGATGTGATCTATTCATCTGCTATGCTAGTTCGCATAATTAGTTCAATCTCTGCTACTGTAGTCATGATTTATCTTCTGTTTATTCGGATTAAAACTCGTAGTAATTTTCTCATATTTCCAACAATCCAAAATCCTGATTATAGGCAATTTGCTCCGAGTGGTTTTGCTGCGCATCTGATGTTGGAAATATGCCCTAGAGGCAATAATAAATTAGTTATTATTATATTTCCTTGTTCATGATAATCGTTTATTATCCATGCTATAATTGTATTGATAGGAAACTCAGATACATGTGTGGGCACATAGACAACACCATGTCCCTAGTAAGCCTCTAGTTGACTAGCTCGTTGATCAACATATGGTTACGGTTTCCTGACCATGGACATTGGATGTCATTGATAACGGGATCACATCATTAGGAGAATGATGTGATGGACAAGACCCAATCCTAAGCCTAGCACAAAGATCGTAGTTCGTATGCTAAAGCATTTCTAATGTCAAGTATCATTTCCTTAGACCATGAGATTGTGCAACTCCCGGATACCGTAGGAATGCTTTGGGTGTACCAAACTTCACAACGTAACTGGGTGGCTATAAAGGTGCACTACAGGTATCTCCGAAAGTGTCTGTTGGGTTGGCACGAATCGAGACTGGGATTTGTCACTCCGTGTAAACGGAGAGGTATCTCTGGGCCCACTCGGTAGGACATCATCATAATGTGCACAATGTGACCAAGGGGTTGATCACGGGATGATGTGTTACGGAACGAGTAAAGAGACTTGCCGGTAACGAGATTGAACAAGGTATCGGTATACTGACGATCGAATCTCGGGCAAGTACAATACCGTTAGACAAAGGGAATTGTATACGGGATTGATTAAGTCCTCGACATTGTGGTTCATTCGATGAGATCATCGTGGAACATGTGGGAGCCAACATGGGTATCCAGATCCTGCTATTGGTTATTGACTGGAGAACGTCTCGGTCATGTCTGCATGGTTCCCGAACCCGTAGGGTCTACACACTTAAGGTTCGATGACGCTAGGGTTATAAAGGAAGTTTGTATGTGGTTACCGAATGTTGTTCGGAGTCCCGGATAAGATCCCGGACGTCATGAGGAGTTCCGGAATGGTCCGGAGGTAAAGATTTATATATGGAAAGTTGTTGTTCGGGTTCCGAAAAAAGTTCGGGTTTTTTCGGTATTGTACCGGGAAGCTTCCAGAAGGTTCCGGAGGATTCCGGAGGGGTTCGGAGGTTTGAAAATTGTTCCACCACGTCCAATACAGTAGCATGGGCTGTAGGGGGCGCCCTAGCCTTAATGGGCCAGGGGTACCAGCCCCCCCAAGGCCCATGCGCATGGGAGAGGGAAAACCCTAAGGGGGAGGGCCTCCACTTGACTTGGGAGGCACTCCTCCCCCCTTGGCTGCCGCCTCCTCCTCAGATTGGATCTGAGGGGGCCGGCCCCCCCTCTCCCTTGCCCCTATATATATGTGGGGGGTGGGAGGGCAGCCGCACCACAAGTTCTAGCGCAGCCCTCCCCCTCTCCCAAGTACTCCTCCTCTCCCGCGGTGCTTGGCGAAGCCCTGCAGAATTGCCACGCTCCTCCACCACCACCACGCCGTTGTGCTGCTGCTGGATGGAGTCTTCCTCAACCTCTCCCTCTCTCCTTGCTGGATCAAGGCATGGGAGACGTCACCGGGCTGTACGTGTGTTGAACGCGGAGGTGCCGTCCGTTCGGCACTAGGATCTCCGGTGATTTGGATCACGACGAGTACGACTCCTTCAACCCCGTTCTCTTGAACGCTTCCGCTTAGAGATCTACAAGGGTGTGTAGATGCACTCTCCTTCCCCTCGTTGCTGGTTTCTCCATAGATAGATCTTGGTGACACGTAGGAAAATTTTGAATTTCTGCTACGTTCCCCAACAGTGGCATCATGAGCTAGGTCTATTGCGTAGATTCTATGCACGAGTAGAACACAAAGTAGTTGTGGGCGTTGATTTTGTTGAATATGCTTACCGTTACTAGTCCAATCTTGTTTCGACGGTATTGTGGGATGAAGCGGCCCGGACCGACCTTACACGTACACTTATGTGAGACAGGTTCCACCGACTGACATGCACTTGGTGCATAAGGTGGCTAGCGGGTGCCAGTTTCTCCCACTTTAGTCGGAACGGATTCGATGAAAAGGGTCCTTATGAAGGGTAAATAGCGATTGGCATATCACGTTGTGGTTTTGCGTAGGTAAGAAACGTTCTTGCTAGAAACCCATAGCAGCCACGTAAAACATGCAAACAACAATTAGAGGACGTCTAACTTGTTTTTGCAGGGTATGCTATGTGATGTGATATGGCCAAGAAGTATGTGATGAATGATATGTGATGTATGAGATTGATCATGTTCTTGTAATAGGAATCACGACTTGCATGTCGATGAGTATGACAACCGGCAGGAGCCATAGGAGTTGTCTTTATTTATTGTATGACCTGCGTGTCATTGAACAACGCCATGTAATTACTTTACTTTATTGCTAACCGGTAGCCATAGTAGTAGAAGTAATAAGTTGGCGAGACAACTTCATGGAGACACGATGATGGAGATCATGATGATGGAGATCATGGTGTCATGCCGGTGACGATGATGATCATGGAGCCCCGAAGATGGAGATCAAAAGGAGCAAAATGATATTGGCCATATCATGTCACTATTTGATTGCATGTGATGTTTATCATGTTTATGCATCTTATTTGCTTAGAACGACGGTAGTAAATAAGATGATCCCTCATTAAAATTTCAAGAAAGTGTTCCCCCTAACTGTGCACCGTTGTGAAAGTTCGTCGTTTCGAAGCACCACGTGATGATCGGGTGTGGTAGATTCCTACGTTCACATACAACGGGTGTAAGACAGTTTTACACACGCGAAACACTTAGGTTGACTTGACGAGCCTAGCATGTACAGACATGGCATCAGAACACAAGAGACCGAAAGGTCGAGCATGAGTCGTATAGTAGATACGATCAACATGAAGATGTTCACCGATGATGACTAGTCCGTCTCACGTGATGATCGGACACGGCCTAGTTGACTCGGATCATGTAATCACTTAGATGACTAGAGGGATGTCTATCTGAGTGGGAGTTCATAAGATGCACTTAATTATCCTGAACATAGTTAAATAGATCTTTGCAAATTATGTCGTAAGCTCGCGCTTTAGTTCCACTGTGTAGATATGTTCCTAGAGAAAATATAGTTGAAAGTTGACAGTAGCGATTATGCGGACAGTAGAAAGCTTATGTCCTTAATGCACCGCTCAGTGTGCTCAACCCCAAACGTCGTTTGTGAATGTTGCGAACATCATACATACACGTTTTGATAACTACGTGATAGTTCAGTTAAACGGTTTAGAGTTAAGGCACCAAAGACGTTTTCGAAACGTCGCGGAACATATGAGATGTTTCGAGGGCTGAAATTGGGATTTCAGGCTCGTGCCCACGTCAAGAGGTATGAGACCTCGGACGATTTTCTTAGCCTGCAAACTAAGGGAGAAAAGCTCAATCGTTGAGCTTGTGCTCAAATGGTCTGAGTACAACAATCACTTTAATCGAGTGGGAGTTGATCTTCCAGATGAGATGGTGATGTTTCTCCAAAGTCGTTTGCCACCAAGCTGCTAGAGCTTCGTGATGAACTATAACATATCAGGGATAGATATGATGATCCTTGAAATATTTCGCGATGTTTGACACCGCGAAAGTAGAAATCAAGAAGGAGCATCAATTGTTGATGGCTGGTGAAACCACTAGTTTCAAGAAGGGCAAGGGCAAGAAGGGATACTTCATGAAACGGCAAATCAGCTGCTGCTCTAGTGAAGAAACCCAAGGTTGAACCCAAACCCGAGACTAAGTGCTTCTGTAATAAGGGGAACAACCACTAGAGCAGAATTACCCTAGATACTTGGTAGATGAGAAGGCTGGCAAGGTCGATAGAAGTATATTGGATATACATTATGCTAATGTGTACTTTACTAGTACTCCTAGTAGCACCAGGGTATTAAGATACCGGTTCGGTTGCTAAGTGTTAGTAACTCGAAATAAAAGAGCTACGGAATAAACGGAGACTAGCTAAAGGTGAGCTGACGATATGTGTTGGAAGTGTTTCCAAGTTTGATGTGATCAAACATCGCATGCTCCCTCTACCATCAAGATTAGTATTAAACCTGAATAATTGTCATTTGGTGTTTGCGTTAAGCATAGACATGATTGGATTATGTCTATCGCAATACGGTTATTCATTTAAGGAGAATAATGGTTACTCTATTTATTTGAATAATACCTTCAATGGTCTTGCACCTAAAAGAATGGTTTATTGAATCTCGATCGTAGTGATACACATTTTCATGCCAAAAGATATAAGATAGTAATGATAGTACCACTTACTTGTGGCACTGCCATGTGAGTCATATTGGTATAAAACGCATGAAGAAGCTCCATGTTGATGGATCTTTGGACTCACTCGTTTTTGAAAAGTTTGAGACATGCGAACCATGTCTATTGGTGTATACGCATGAAGAAACTCCATGCAGATGGATCGTTTGAACACACTTGATTTTGAATCACTTGAGATATGCAAATCATACCACATGGGCAAGATGACTGAAAAGCCTCGTTTTTCAGTAAGATGGAACAAGAAAGCAACTTGTTGGAAGTAATACATTTTGATGTGTGCAGTCCAATGAGTGCTGAGGCACGAAGTGGATATCATTATGTTCTTACTTCACGGATGATTTGAGTAGATACTGAGTATATTTACTTGATGAAACACAAGTCTGAATTATTGAATGGTTCAAGTAATTTCAGAGTGAAGTTGAAGATCATCGTGACAAGAGGATGAAATGTCTATGATATGATCATAGAGATGAGTATCTGAGTTACGAGCTTTGGCACGCAATTAAGACATTGTGGAAATGGTTTCACAATTAATACCGCCTGGAACACCATAGTGTGATGGTGTGTCCAAACATCATAGTTGCACCCTATTGGATATGATGCGTACCATGATGTCTCTTATCGAATACCACTATCGTTCATGGGTTAGGCATTAGAGACAACCGCACTCACTTTAATAGGGCACCATGTAATTCCGTTGAGACAATTGTTGGGGAACGTAGTAATTTCAAAAAAATTCCTACGCACACGCAAGATCATGGTGATGGCATAGCAACGAGAGGGGAGAGTGTTCGTCCACGTACCCTCGTAGACCGTAAGCGGAAGCGTTAGCACAACGCGGTTCATGTAGTCGTACGTCTTCACGATCCGACCGATCCAAGCACCGAGCGTACGGGGCCTCCGAGTTCAGCACACGTTCAGCTCGATGACGATCTCCGGCCTCCGATCCAGTGAAGCTCCGGAGATGAGTTCCGTCAGCACGACTGCGTGGTGACGATGATGATGTTCTACCGGCGCAGGGCTTCGCCTAAACTCCACGACGATATGACCAAGGTGGAATATGGTGGAGGGGGGCACCGCACACGGCTAAGGAACGATCCGTAGATCAACTTGTGTATCTATGGGGTGCCCCTTACCCCCGTATATAAAGGAGTGGAGGAGGGGAGGGCCGGCCCTCTTCTATGGCGCGCCCTAGGGGAGTCCTACTCCCACCGGGAGTAGGATTCCCCCTTTCCTAGTCCAACTAGGAGTCCTTCCATGTATTAGGAGTAGGAGACAAGGAAGGGGAAGAGAGAAGGGAAGGAAGGAGGGGGTGCGGCCCCTCCCCCTAGTCCAATTCGGACTAGGCCATGGGGGGGCGCGCGGCCTGCCCTAGGCAGCCCCTCTCTCTTTCCCGTATGGCCCAATAAGGCCCAATACTTCTCCCCGGCGAATTCACGTAACTCTCCGGTACTCCGATAAATACCCGAATCACTCGGAACCTTTCCGAACTCCGAATATAGTCGTCCAATATATCGATCTTTACGTCTCGACCATTTCAAGACTCCTCGTCATGTCCCCGATCTCATCCGGGACTCTGAACTCCTTCGGTACATCAAAACTCATAAACTCATAATATAACTGTCATCGAAACCTTAAGCGTGCGGACCCTACGGGTTCGAGAACTATGTAGACATGACCTAGAAATATTCGTGGTCAATAACCAATAGCGGAACCTGGATGTCCATATTAGCTCCTACATATTCTACGAAGATCTTTATCGGTCAAACCCCATAACAACATACGTTGTTCCCTTTGTCATCGGTATGTTACTTGCCCGAGATTCGATCGTCGGTATCCAATACCTAGTTCAATCTCGTTACCGGCAAGTCTCTTTACTCGTTCCGTAATACTTCATCCCGTAACTAACTCATTAGTTACAATGCTTGCAAGGCTTAAGTGATGTGTATTACCGAGAGGGCCCAGAGATACCTCTCCGACAATCGGAGTGACAAAACCTAATCTCGAAATACGCCAACCCAACATGTACCTTCGGAGACACCTGTAGAGCACCTTTATAATCACCCAGTTATGTTGTGACGTTTGGTAGCACACAAAGTGTTCCTCCGGTAAACGGGAGTTGCATAATCTCATAGTTGTAGGAACATTGTATAAGTCATGAAGAAAGCAATAGCAACATACTAAACGATCAAGTGCTAGGCTAACGGAATGGGTCAAGTCAATCACATCATTCTTCTAATGATGTGATCCCATTAATCAAATGACAACTCATGTCTATGGTTAGAAAACTTAACCATCTTTGATTAACGAGCTAGTCAAGTAGAGGCATACTAGTGACACTATGTTTGTCTATGTATTCACACATGTATTATGTTTCCGGTTAATACAATTCTAGCATGAATAATAAACATTTATCATGATATAAGGAAATAAATAATAACTTTATTATTGCCTCTAGGGCATATTTCCTTCAACAACACCGTTTGAACTATGGTTTGGAGAAACCTAAGCTGTCGTTTCTTAAAAGTTTGGGGCTGCGACGCTTATGTGAAAAAGTTTCAGGTTGATAAGCTCGAACCCAAAGCGGATAAAATGCATCTTCATAGGACACCCAAAACAGTTGGGTATACCTCCTAATTCAGATCCGAAAGCAATAGGGATTGTTTCTTGAATCGGGTCCTTTCTCGAAGAAAGGTTTGTCTCAAGAATTGAGTGGGAGGATGGTGGAGACTTGATGAGGTTATTGAACCGTCACTTCAACAAGTGTGTAGCAGGGCACAGGAAGTTGTTCCTGTGGCGCCTACACCAATTGAAGTAGAAGCTTATGATAGTGATCATGAAGTTTTGGATCAAGTCACTACCGTACCTCGTAGGGTGATAAGGATGCGTACTACTTCAGAGTGGTACAGTAATCCTGTCTTGAAGGTCATGTTACTAGACAACAATGAACCTACGAGCTATGGAGAAGCGATGGTGGGCCCAAATTCCAACAAATGGTTAGAAGCCATGAAATCCGAGATAGGATCCATGTATCAGAACAAAGCATGAACTTTGGTGGACTTGCCCGATGATCGGCAAGCCATTGAGATAAATGGATCTTTAAGAAGAATACAGACGTGGATGGTAATGTCACCGTCTATGAAGCTCGACTTGTGGCGAAGTGTTTTTCACAAGTTCAAGGAGTTGACTATGATGAGATTTTCTCATCCGTAGCGATGCTTAAGTCCGTCGGTATCATGTTAGCATTAGCTGCATTTATGAAATCTAGCAGATGGATGTCAAAACGAGTTTCCTTACCAGTTATCGTAAGGAAAGGTTGTATGTGATACAATCAAAAGGGTTTTCTCGATCCTAAGGATGCTAAAAGGTATGTTGGCTCCAGCGATCCTTCTAAGGACTGGAGTAAGCATCTCGGAGTTGGAATATGCACTTTGATAAGATGATCAAAGATTTTTGGTTTATACAAAGTTTATGAGAAACTTGTATTTCCAAAGAAGTGAGTGGGAGCACTATAGAATTTCTGATGAGTATATGTTGTTGACATATTGTTGATCAGAAATGATGTAGAATTTTTGGAAAGCATATAGGGTTATTTGAAAAGTGTTTTTCAATGGAAAACCTGGATTAAGCTACTTGAACATTGAGCATCAAGATCTATGAGGATAGATCAAAAACGCTAAATGGTACTTTCAAATGAGCACATACCTTGACATGATCTTGAAGGTGTTCAAGATGGATCAGTCAAAGAAGGAGTTCTTGCCTGAGTTGTAAGGTATGAAGTTAAGAGTTAAAGCTCGACCACGGCAGAAGAGAGAGAAAGGACGAATGTTGTCCCCTATGCTTCAGACGTAGGCTCTATAGTATACTATGCTGTGTACCGCACCGGAAGTGTGCCTTTCCATGAGTCAGTCAAGGGGTACAAGAATGATCCAGGAATGGATCATTGGACAACGGTCAAAATTGTCCTTGTAACAAATAAGGACATGTTTCTCGATTATGGAGGTGATAAAGAGTTCGGCGTAAAGGGTTACGTCGATGCAAGCTTTTACACCTATCCGAGTGACTCTGAGTAGAAAACCGGATACGTATAGTGGAGTAACAATTTGGAATAGCTCCAAGTGGAGCGTGGAAGCAGCATTTACAATATGACCTAGAGATTTGCGAAGTACATACAGATCTGAATGTTGCAGACCTGTTGACTAAAACCTCTCTCACAAGCAAAACATGATCAAACCCCAGAACTCATTGAGTCTTAATCACATGATGATGTGAACTAGTTTAGACACTAGTAAACTCTTTGGATGTTGGTCACATGGCGATGTGACATGTGAGTGTTAATCACATGGCGATGTGAACTAGATTATTGACTCTAGTGCAAGTGGGAGACTGTTGGAAATATGCCCTAGAGGCAATAATAAATTAGTTATTATTACATTTCCTTGTTCATGATAATCGTTTATTATCCATGCTATAATTGTATTGATAGGAAACTCAGATACATGTGTGGGTACATAGACAACACCATGTCCCTAGTAAGCCTCTAGTTGACTAGCTCGTTGATCAACAGATGGTTACGGTTTCCTGACCATGGACATTGGATGTCATTGATAACGGGATCACATCGTTAGGAGAATGATGTGATGGACAAGACCCAATCCTAAGCCTAGCACAAAGATCGTAGTTCGTATGCTAAAGCTTTTCTAATGTCAAGTATCATTTCCTTAGACCATGAGATTGTGCAACTCCCGGATACCGTAGGAATGCTTTGGGTGTACCAAACGTCACAACGTAACTGGGTGGCTATAAAGGTGCACTACAGGTATCTCCGAAAGTGTCTGTTGGGTTGGCACGAATCGAGACTGGGATTTGTCACTCCGTGTAAATGGAGAGGTATATCCGGGCCCATTCGGTAGGACATCATCATAATGTGCACAATGTGACCAAGGGGTTGATCACGGGATGATGTGTTACAAAACGAGTAAATAGACTTGCCGGTAACGAGATTGAACAAGGTATCGGTATACCGATGATCGAATCTCGGGCAAGTACAATACCGTTAGACAAAGGGAATTGTATACGAGATTGATTAAGTCCTTGACATCGTGGTTCATCCGATGAAATCATCGTGGAACATGTGGGAGCCAACATGGGTATCCAGATCCTGCTATTGGTTATTGACTGGAGAACGTCTCGGTCATGTCTGCATGGTTCCCGAACCCGTAGGGTCTACACACTTAAGGTTCGATGACGCTAGGGTTATAAAGGAAGTTTGTATGTGGTTACCGAATGTTGTTCGGAGTCCCGGATAAGATCCCGGACGTCACGAGGAGTTCCGGAATGGTCCGGAGGTAAAGATTTATATATGGAAAGTTGTTGTTCGGGTTCCGAAAAAAGTTCGGGTTTTTTCGGTATTGTACCGGGAAGCTTCCAGAAGGTTCCGGAGGATTCCGGAGGGGTCCGGAGGTTTGAAAATTGTTCCACCACGTCCAATACAGTAGCATGGGCTGTAGGGGGCGCCCTAGCCTTAATGGGCCAGGGGTACCAGCCCCCCAAGGCCCATGCGCATGGGAGAGGGAAAACCCTAAGGGGGAGGGCCTCCACTTGACTTGGGAGGCACTCCTCCCCCCTTGGCTGCCGCCCCCTCCTCAGATTGGATCTGAGGGGGCCGGCCCCCCCTCTCCCTTGCCCCTATATATATGTGGGGGGTGGGAGGGCAGCCGCACCACAAGTTCTAGCGCAGCCCTCCCCCTCTCCCAAGTACTCCTCCTCTCCCGCGGTGCTTGGCGAAGCCCTGCAGAATTGCCACGCTCCTCCACCACCACCACGCCGTTGTGCTGCTGCTGGATGGAGTCTTCCTCAACCTCTCCCTCTCTCCTTGCTGGATCAAGGCATGGGAGACGTCACCGGGCTGTACGTGTGTTGAACGCGGAGGTGCCGTCCGTTCGGCACTAGGATCTCCGGTGATTTGGATCACGACGAGTACGACTCCTTCAACCCCGTTCTCTTGAACGCTTCCGCTTAGCGATCTACAAGGGTATGTAGATGCACTCTCCTTCCCCTCGTTGCTGGTTTCTCCATAGATAGATCTTGGTGACACGTAGGAAAATTTTGAATTTCTGCTACGTTCCCCAACATCTGAAGCCGCCTGCCTTTAAGGGGGCGCAATATATGAGGTGGCGCACGAGTGCAGTCTACTGGTGTCAGAGCATGGATGCTATGACGCCACCAAGGGCAAGCCTGAGGGCGATCTTAATCCAGCACAGCTGGAAACTTTTGAGAAGATCGATACTCTCTTTAAAGGCACTCTTCTGGGTGTTCTTGATGACTCCATTGTGGACTTGTATATGTCGTTTGACAACGACAAGGACATGTGGGCTGCGCTCGAGTCCAAGTTTGGTGCCTCGGACGCCGGCAACGAGTTGTACGTCATGGAGCAATTCTATGACTACAAGATGACTGATGAGCGCTCTGTTGTACAACAGGCTCATGAGATACAATCGCTCGCAAAAGAAGTTGAGTACTTCAAGTGTGTGTTGCCGGAAAAATTTGTTGCCGGAGGCATCATTGCCAAGCTTCCACCTTCGTGGAACAATTTTGCTACTTCCCTGAAACACAAGAGACAAGAGTTTTTCGTTGCGGATCTCATTGGTACTCTTGATGTTGAAGAGAAGGCGAGAGCAAAGGACACACGTGCTCGAGTTGCTGAGGGAGCTTCTAGTGCCCACATGGTACAGAAGAAGAACTTCCAGCCCAACAAGTTCAAAAACAACAAGAACAAAACTTAGGGAAAAGGCAAGTTTGATACAAAGAACAAGCCATCGCATTCTACCAACTTCAAGAAGAATTCTCACAAGAAGGGGAAGGGACTTTGCCATGTCTGTGGTGATCCTATCACTGGGCTCCGAAGTGTCCTAACCACTTTGAGGAGCTCGAACATGAGAAGAGCGGCAAGTCCGCTAATGTCGTCATCGGTGATACTGATATGAAGGAATCTGGGTACGGTATTCTTCCTACCATCCTTTCAGTATTTCAATCTCCTCATTGGTTAATTGATACCGGTGCCAATGTACATGTTTGTGCTGACGCCTCAATGTTTTCTTCTTACCAGGTCACAGGGACTTCTCCCGTGCTGATGGGGAAAGGGTCACATGCCATCGTTCGAGGTGTCGGTGCGGTCGATCTAAAGTTTACTTCGGGCAAGACCGTGCGTCTGAAGAACGTTCATCATGTGTCGTCCATCAATAAAAATCTCGTTAGCGGTTCCCTTTTATGTCGAGATGGTTTTAAGTTGGTTTTTGAGTCCAATAAAGTTCTAATTTCCAAGTGTGGACAATTTGTTGGAAAAGGCTATGAGTGCGGAGGCTTGTTCCGCCTATCTTTGTCAGATATTTGCACTAAAGTTATTAATAATGTTTGCCACAATAATGAGTCGGATATTTGGCATTCACGACTTTGTCATATTAACTTTGGTTGCATGACGCGGCTAGCCAATATGATCTTAATTCCGAAAATCTCTATTGTCAAAGGCTCTAACTGCCAAGTATGTGTGCAAGCTAAACAACCTCGCAAGTCCCATAAGACTGCAGAGGCAAGAGACTTGGCGCCACTAGAGCTTATACATTCTGATTTCTGTGAGATGAATGGCGTGTTGACAAAAGGTGGAAAGAGATACTTCATGACGTTGATTGATGACTCCACTAGATATTTTTATGTGTATCTTCTGAAATCAAATGATGAGGCTTTAACTTTCTTCAAAAACTATAAAGCTGAGCCAGAGAACCAAATTGATCAAAAATTAAACGGCTTAGGTCCGATCGTGGTGGAGAGTATTTTTCCAATGAATTTGATCTGTTTTGTGCGGAACATGGTATAATCCGTGAGAGGACGCCTCCCTACTCACCTCAGTCTAATGGGGTGGCCGAAAGAAAGAACCGAACTCTAACTGATTTGGTTAACGCCATGTTAGACACATCGGGTCTTTCCAAGGAATGGTGGGGGGAGGCGCTAATGACCGCGTGTCCTGTCCTAAACCGAGTTCCCACAAAGTATAAGACCATGACTCCATTTGAGGAAAGGAAAAGGTTGAAACTCTCTTACCTATGTTCTTGGGGTTGTTTGGCGAAAGTCAATATACCAATTCCCAAGAAGCGCAAGCTTGGACCAAAAACCATGGATTGTGTTCTTCTGGGCTATGCTTTTCATAGCATTGGCTATAGATTTTTGATAATAAAATCCGAGGTATCCGACATGCATGTTGGTACGATTATGGAGTCTAATGATGCAACTTTCTTTGAGGACATATTTCCTATGAAGGATATGTCAAGTTCATCAAATCAGGAGATACCTACTTCATCTAGTGAGGAACTCACTGTAATTCCTGAACCCACCATTGCGATGGAACATGTTGAGAATCCTGTTGAGGGTGACAATGAAACTCCTGTAAGGAGTAAGAGACAGAGGACTGCAAAGTCTTTTGGTGATGATTTCATTGTGTACCTTGTCGATGACACACCCAGGACTATTTCATAAGCCTATGCATCTCCTGATGCTGACTACTGGAAGGAAGCTGTTCGTAGCGAGATTGATTCCATCTTAGCTAACGGGACCTGGGAGATCACTGACCGTCCTTATGGGTGCAAACCTGTAAGATGTAAGTGGGTGTTCAAGAAGAAGCTTAGACCTGATGGTACGATTGAAAAGTACAAGGCACGGCTTGTGGCTAAGGGTTATACCCAGAAATAAGGTGAAGACTTCTTTGATACTTACTCACCCGTGGCTAGACTGACCAGAATTCGGGTACTACTATCACTGACTGCCTCACACGGTCTTCTCGTTCATCAAATGGACGTTAAGACGGCTTTCCTCAATGGAGAGTTGAAGGAGGAAATTTACATGGATCAGCCAGATGGTTTTGTAGTACCTGGTCAGGAAGGAAAGGTGTGCAAGTTGTTAAAGTATTTATATGGCCTTAAACAAGCTCCTAAGGAGTGGCATGAGAAGTTCGAAAGAACATTAACTGCTGCCGGCTTTGTAGTAAATGATGGTGACAAGTGTGTGTACTATCGCCATGGTGGGGGCGAAGGAGTTATTCTTTGTCTGTATGTTGATGACGTATTGATCTTTGGAACCAAACTTCATTTAATCAAGGAGGTTAATGATTTCTTATCTCGTTGTTTTGAGATGAAGGATCTAGGAGTAGCTGATGTTATCTTAAATATCAAGCTGTTGAGAGATGAGAATAGTGGGATCACACTGCTTCAGCCTCACTATGTGGAAAAGGTCTTGAGTCGTTTTGGGTATAGCGACTGCACGCCTTCTCCAACTCCATATGATGCTAGTGTGTTGCTTCGAAAGAATCGACGGATTGCTAGAGATCAACTGAGGTATTCTCAGATTATTGGCTCGCTTATGTATTTGGCGAGTGCCACGAGGCCTGACATCTCTTTTGCTGTGAGCAAGCTGAGTCGGTTTGTGTCAAAACCGGGAGATGATCATTGGTGTGCGCTTGAGAGAGTTATGCACTACTTGAAGGGCACTGCGAGCTATGGGATTTACTACACCGGGTATCCAAGGGTACGGGAGGGTTATAGTGACTCGAACTATATATCTGATGATGATGAGATTAAGGCCACAAGTGGTTATGTTTTTACACTTGATGGTGGCGCTATTTCCTGAAAGTCTTGCAAGCAGACCATCTTAACGAGGTCAACTATGGAAGCAGAACTCACAACATTAGACACTGCCACTGTTGAAGCAGAGTGGCTTCGTGAGCTATTGATGGACTTACCTATGGTTGAAAAACCAATACCCCCTATCCTGATGAAATGTGATAATCAAACTGTGATCGTCAAGATAAACAGTTCTAAGGACAATATGAAGTCCTCACGGCATGTGAAGAGGTGATTAAAATCTGTCAGGAAACTGAGGAACTCCTGAGTTATTACGTTGGATTATATCCAAACGTCGAAAAACTTGGCAGATCCCTTCACAAAGGGTCTATCACGTAATGTGATAGATAATGCATCGATGGAGATGGGTTTGAGACCCACCGCATGAGTTGTCCATAGTGGTAACCCAGTCTATGTGATCGGAGATCCCGTGAAGTAGAAGTGGGAGACAAGCTGTTGGTCAGCTGAGAGGATAGTATCCTTATTTTAATTATCCCACTCCGTGAAGATGCAATACTCTCCCGATCTGCATGGCAGGTTGGCTTATTTGAGTAAGCAGAGATGTTGTCCTGCAGAGCATCTCCCGAGGAACACACCTATATGAATTTGACTGTTAACACCGCAGTCTGTGGGAAGTGGGGGCTCTCTAATAAATTCATGAAAGGCCCTGGAGTACGACGTATACGCTCCACCCACGGGGAAGCCTTGCGGCAGCCCAGTATCGGTCAAGAATTTGTGTGAAACTAGTCTCGCAGAAAACTTGTAGTTCAAGGCGTAGTCCACTATTCAAGTTGTGATCTAGTGTAGCATAAATCTCTAAGTGGAAGGTCAACTTCACAGTCTCCACTAAGCACCGGTATATAAACAATGTTTTGGAACCAAATGATGAAATGTGCCAATGAGACTTTGTGGGGGATTGTTGGAATTTGCTAGTGGGCTTTTGGCCCAAAGCCCAACTAAAATTCTGAAATTCTCTTGGCCCATTGATGCACACATGTGAGTGGAGTGAGTGAGGCTAAAGTTTAGTCCCACCTCATAAGTTGAGAGAGAGTTTCACCTCTTTATAAGGTGAGCTCTCCTACCACTTGTATGAGCATGAGAAGTGGAGACCTACACTCGCGCTCCTCCTCCTCGCCACGCCATGCCTCGTCACGACGCGCAGCGGGTTGCGGGATTGAGCCGAGCCGAGGACAGAGCTATGCACGTTGTCTATATTTTTGCTGCTCGAGAAAATTAATGACTCATTAATTAATAATTAACGGACGCGTTAATTACTGAACCGTTTCTGATTCTTTTGGATCGTGACGACTCGGACGTGGGGTTTACTCCCACGACCTACCCGGCCCGCACTATATAGTCAGGCAGACGTCTACCCTAGCCGCAGCCGCTTCGTATGGTTTCTCACCACCGTTCCAGATCATTGCGCCGCCAAGCAAATCTTCTCCATCCCTCCTTTTGGCTTGCACCGGGAGAAGGGACAGCAGGCCTCTGGAACCCCGCCTCTTGTGATCCTGTACGGGAGAGGGGCGATCATGTTTTTGGGGAGCGCACTCGCGCGACTGCTGGCAGCAACGACTTCGCGAACGGCGACTTCTTCCCCGACCTTGGCAACCTCATCCTCGACGACATGGGTGACAACGTCAATGTCGGCGGTGCTGCTCCCGCTGCACCGTATGTGATTCTATCTTTCCTGTTCGAGATCGTGGTAGAATTCATGTTTCTAGTATGTGCCCTAGATGTGATCTGTTCATCTGCTATGCTAGTTCGCATGATTAGTTTAATCTCTGCTACTGTAGTCATGATTTATCTTCTGTTTATTCGGATTAAAACTCGTAGTAATTTGCTCATATTTCCAACAGGAAGACGGGGTCAGATCTGACGGTTATGCGCGCAGCTCTGGCAGACCGGCCAAATAATTGGGCCGGTGCGCCAGCGCCTAGCGCTGCCCTATCGGGAATGGTCACGTGCTAGTTCTTGGTGTAGCTAAGATAATTAAGAGTATCATATGAAGACACATGGAGATAGCCTCCGTATGCAATATGCTTGATTTACGTTAACAAAGCCAAAGAAGAAAAGGATGTCTTCGGCAATGCGTCTTGAACGGACACATGTTCATGCATCATGAAAGCTACTCAAATATCGTACTCGAACCAAACAGCTAAAAATCCAAAACAAAAATGATCCATGTAAGGATTGGATCAGGTAATAATGATTGCAACATGGAAGAAACCGCTCCTTCGGTCCAAAGCCCAAATTTATAGCTTAAGATGGAAATGTAGAGTGTGCAGAAAGATAAAGAAGTATAGTCGTCCAACATATGGTATACTCAATATATCCTAGGAAAGAAATGTAGAGAGGTAGCAGAAGGATAAAATAAGTTAAAGCATACAACTTTTGGTATTATTCAATGAGTAGGAGATAATAGATGCTTAGAGCAGTGATGGTCGAGTACAGAATATGAAGTCTCGTTACATGTAATTGGTTCATCCCAAGGGACAAAAATATTCGTAAAACAAAGTAAAAAAGTTAAACACCGACACTATGATGGTGGGTATTTCACTCAAATAAAAGGTCACATACATATATGCTTTGTAGAAAAGGGTGCATAGAAAGCTTGCCGAACACATACTAAAATAGCTATATTCATAACTTTGCGAAATCAGCAACATAAGGCTGAGCAAGGGTAAGAACATTGAATATCAGGCATAAACGACTGAACAAAAAAAAATTGAACAATGTGTATGTGCATGGAAACACATGCAAAAGGATCAACCAGTAAACACCACTGAAATGGTCCATCTCCTTCTAAAAAAGGGTCCATCTCTTTAAGGAGCAGCTGATCAAATGGGATGTAAGAAAGCCACACCACAAGCTAATTTTCCTGCATAAAAAAACACGACAATTATACGATCATGATGGAACACTTTCAGAGCCCTTCTCTCTCGTTATCCATCATCTCATACTTCTCCTACATGATGCTAGTCGATAACCGTGTGACCCTACAAGTTTGAGAATATGCGAACATGTCTGGAACACCTTCCAGTTAATAATTACATCCGGGATCTAGACACCCATAATAATTCATGCGGAAGAAGAAGATCTTTATCAAGTGAAGAATTAATTATCGTATACAATTCTCTTTGCTTCACGATACATTACAAAACTCAGGGCAAGACTTTTACGGTAACCCCGTGATCAACACTTTGATCATTATACCTAAGTTATCCTCGTTTCAGAGTTGTATATCGTATTTTGATGTTCCTGTGGCTAACACCTTTGACAATGCTTGGCCAAGCGATTATGGACATCGCAATACTGAGTGGGCCTAGAGTGTATTTCTCCATCACAGGAAGAGCAAATCATAGTTTGGACATATTGAACGCCACAAACATACTTTTATGTTATACTGAAAAGCTACCTTTATAATCGCCTAGTCATGGAGTGACGTTTGGCAACCATAACTTAACCATCCGATATCCGGGTATATGATATTCTCATGGTCTCACGATGCAAATAACAATAACACTACATACGAAAATACATACAACATATTGATAACGTGATCTCGCAGTATTCTCATGGTCTATCTAACACCATTGTTAATTTAACAACTTGTTCTCATTTCTTTTTAGTGTCCTTGTTAAATTAACAGTGCCCATGGTTAGAAAAACAGAAGAATCAACAATACATTAACAATCATGAGGCCTGATTAGGGATCTGATTCATGATTATCTTTTCACACAAGGAAATTGGCTTTTTCCTCTAAATCTCATAGCCAAGAACTGTTGCCATTGTAGCACGGAAATATCTTATATCTTATATTTACTAATTGGAGGCACCATACGAGCCTCCATATTAACGGTGGTGAAAATAGATTACTGTCCGTCAGATCGTTTTACTATCTAATCTTGGCGATAGCCTGTGCCCTTGAAAAAAATAGAATATCCTATGACGTGCTGCCCTCTTTCCCACACATACGTATATATGATGGATTCTCCCATGATTCACGTAAGAAAGAAGAGGACATAATCCACCAGAAAAAGAAACAATCTGCTGCAGGATGGACTCTCCCATGATTCACGTAAGAAAGAAAAAGAAACAATCTATTGCAGGCTACCGACAAGAACTCCTTGATCTTTCCCTTAGCCTTCACTTCATCACCCCTTCAGCCTGGAGCATCATCAAGGGCATCCCCTGCTGCTGCATCCATGTTAGAATCAATCCAAAAACATGGTATGATCTAATACAACCTCTTGGTCATACACCTACATCTCTTGACAGGAAAGACTGGATCCGACATGCGGATGGATTCAATTCTGGTGGTTGCCAATGAGAGTAAATCCATTGGTTGACAGTGATTCTCTGGCATTGATGCAACTCCGTCGCCCCCTCTGACCTTCATGTTTGACCTTCTTCCTCCATAATCAATCAATACCCACGGTCTAATCTGGATGATGCATGATGTTTTTTTTTCTGCCGGTGAGATACATGATGGTGCACAGATAGAATTTTGAATACTTGGATGCTTCAGGTGCGATCTGGATGCCCTTGATTAGGTTTTGGAGAATAGAGAAATCATAACAATTCTGTGACAATTCAAAAGAATCTAATTAAGCAGCCTGCTAGGCTCCCTACTTAGCGTCCTCACCCTTCTGCCCAACCAGATGGCTCCTTTGTATTTGTTCTAATGCTTCAGTAGCAGAATTTTCTTATTCTGCTAAGAAAGTCGGACATATCTTACTAATTAACATGTTGGGAGCTATTAAGACATGCGTGCATGGATCACTTCAAGGGTTATCGCAATTTTGCTCGCAGGTATCTTCCAGGTAAATATAACTACAGAAATTCTATTTGTTACCCTATCATAAAAAAAATGCTCCATCCATTTCCATGTACCTCAAATAGCACTTAGTATTTTGAATTCAGTTTAAAGTACTGAGTATCTGTTTAAGACTGCCAAGCCATACCTAAAATAGCAAGATTTTAACTTTCTTCATGAGCCCATGACTAATATGTTTTTTTTCTAATACCCTGACCTAATCAGGACAGTCCTCAGTTCAGAATTTCATTCAGACCAAAACTTGCTCCACTGTTTTTCAAGGATACAAAACATGAGAAAATATTGTTACGACTTAAAGGCCAAGCTCCACAAAATAGTGCTAATGTAATTGACCTTAGGAAGTCATTGCCGACCAAGGGGTAATGCCATCAGCTCATTCGGATAAACATTGTTGGGATCTTACCTAGCCAGTAGCCCTAGCCCGTTGGATTCATTGGAATCAAAATATAGGTGTATACTTAGACAGTATATCAGACTGAGTTCCCAAATAAGATGGGATTTTCAGTCACATTTTCTGTAGGTACGTTCATGAGTTGGTTCAGCATTATTATTGCATACCAATGATGTAAGTTCAGTGCAACTCTACACAAGTGCACATCCCATAAGTGTTGTGGTGGAATGTCATCCGCATTCAGTTTATAGAATCTTGCACGACAAACTATGGCTGGTGTTCTCTACTATTCAATGAAAAAATTATGAACATATATCCTTCAAAATATCTAATATTTTCTTTAGGCACAGATTGGTACAGATAAATCGCACATTTGTATAGACAGGGCACATAAATTGGATTTAAATAGAATAATTTTGTTTCCAAAAGCATAGAAATCTTGAACCCTGTATCATCTTGCAGGTTCTGACCATGTAGTCACCAGGCATATATTTTCTATCCATGGATTTATCCCATGATGGTTAATTCAGCGGAGTAGCAGATGTGCTGACCACTGTTTGAAGCAGATCAGATGGCCGCCACTGCCGAAGAGGCTGCCGAGCAAACATATATACTATGGTGGACCTGTAGCCCAGCTGTTCACCTTCGACATCGTTCAGTTTTGTTGACGGTCATCACTTTGTCTACTCAATAGGGAAGTAGTTTATTATCCTGAATTATGTTTCCATTTAACTCTAATACGTTTTCCAAAACAGTTGTGCTAGCTCCGCAATTTTATAAGGCAGATCCGTGGCAAGTGCATTGCATGTGCAAGTAAACTGGGCTTGACTAATGTTGAGGTATTCCATCAATAAATATTACTTCAAGTCTCCAATAGAGAAATGAGGTTTGACAACAGGCATCGCTTGCTAGGATGCAAGCAGGTCCAACGATAGGTAAAACAATGAGGTTTGATTGAGCGGCTTATATGTCAAGAGGCAACCGAAGGTACCAACGGATTGGCTATATGAGGTGCAAGCAGCTCCTGTACGCTGGCTGGCGTCAGCTACATCCAATATATTTATCCAGTATCCTGCTGCAAAGTAGTGGCCGGTGTGATGCAGGTTTAGTACACATAGTACCTTTCCCGGGAGGAAGGTTTAGTCTACATAAGCGTACATGCCAAACGGCTTGATTACTATTCTGCACGCTCACAAAGTACGGATTTTTCTCATAGCTTTTTCACTAATAATACACTAAGTGAGTGCGTTTACTATATATAGTAGTTCCTTAGAGCAAAGATTCACATGGTGTTCCTTGCAGGACGTGTCAAAAAATTGTCATATTAAACATATACTCCCTCCATCCCAAAATAACTGTCTCAAGCTTAATACAACTTTGTACTAGAGCTAGTACAAAGTTGAGACACTTATTTTGGGACGGAGGGAGTATTTGTTACAGATAGAAAATAGAAAATCATGGAAAACCTAATCGATCTTTCATACTTACGTTAATAATAGATCAAGTTCACATTACATGGCTACAAATATCACTTTTTCTATTGACAGGACACCGTGCACTAAACCAAAGAGCAAGCTCATAGTTAAACAGAACAGGATGAAACTGAAATGCTCTACTATGTTCCTAGCATTACACCTATGCTTGGAAGTTCTACATGTTAATACTAATCTATGTTGGGTGATCAATGTCTCTGCATATTCTAAGATGAAACTCTATCGGACTTCTGTGCCAAAAAGGAAAATCAGGACTTCCATTTTTTTAACCCTACATAGACTTATAGGTCAGAAATAAATAGAGCTTTAACCTAAACTAGAATATCAGACCTCTTGCCTCGTTTGAACACTCTATGGCTATACACCTGCGGAACCTCTTAAAATTTACCCACAGCACCATTGTTTCAGTAATATAGCCACAACGGAACCATGGCATCCTCTTCGCACAAAAAAATAGGAGGTTTGGATGAATTAGTAGGACCCTGTAGCGGTGCCTTGCTACCACCAGATACTAGATCTGCAACGCGCCTTGGCGCGAGGGTGCCGGTCCAACCGATATAATCAAGTAGTGGAGATCAAGCCGCATGATGCATTTGTAGGATAGCAAGTTTAGCACATGTAACAGGACAACTTAATCAAAGAGGTGCTACTTGCCGAAACCCAACTCCCACATGCGTGTGTCTATTAAAGATGGGAATGCAGAAAGTATATCAAGGAGTTAGTTAAAAAAAGCTCAATTATATTAAAGATTGAAATGCAGAGTATCAAGTAATTAATCAAAAAAAGCTCAATGATCAAACCCCTGATATAGCCCTTTTTCGATTAACATCTGATATTACTCTATACCCCAGGATGGAAATATATCTGATATTACTCAAATAGTAGGTGATGGTAGATACTACAGTAATCACCCTGTAAAATATCTAAAAAATGGCCGTATCTACATGCCATCGGCGCTTTTGTTATGCAATGTGACATGAAATACCTAAGCAAGGTTTGATATGATAGAAACCAAAAGCAGGCCATATTATTACTCCCAGATAACTTATGTACACTGTTTTTCATACTGCAAAATAGTAAACTACATGGTTGACTATTGGATATATAACTTTGTCCACACGCCTTCATCCGATTTGCTCGATATATAACTTTGTCCACACTCCTTCATTTGATTTGCTTGCATGTTGTGACACGGATCTGCTAAAGGACATATCGTCTTAGGCAAACTATTCAAACAGTGTATCTCATGGACAGGGAGAAAATAATTTGGTCTATATGAAAAACAGAGCGTTGCGTGAGATGTACTTGGCTGCTGGTCGTGCTTTCAAACAGTGTGTCTATCATAAGCTCATATAACAGAGGTCTCAAGGACTTGGCTAAACGAAGGTTTCTCGCTGAGGCGTCTTTAGAGCACCGATTAGATTTCATTGCCCTTTCTGAAACTGGTCGGGATAATTTTGCGCCACAGTTTCTTAACACGCTTTCGGGAGGTGTAGATTTTGATTGGCACTGCCTTCCTCCAAGAGGGAGATCAGGTGGCATTTTGCTTGGTGTGAGATGTGATTCCCTTGAAGTACGTAGCATTGTCATGGGTGACTTCGCGGTCAAATTTCGAGTTAGGTCTAAAGCAGATGGGTTTAACTGGGTTCTGGTGGCGGTGTATGGGGCCGCACAACCTGAGCTTAAACCGGAATTTCTGGCTGACCTGGTTCGTATTTGCGGGTCTGAGCAACTCCCAATTTTGGTTGGGGGGGACTTCAACATCATTAGGAGGAGGTACGAAAAGAATAACGATAACTTTGACGGAAGATGGTCGTTTATGTTTAACACCATCATTGAGAGTTTGGATCTGAGAGAGATCGAGCTTTCTGGTCGACAATTCACCTGGGCTAACTCTTTACCTAATCCGACGTATGAGAAGTTGGATCGGGTACTAGCAAGTGCCGAGTGGGAACAGAAGTTCCCTCCAGTGACGGTTCAGGCTCTCACGCGCGGGATATCGGACCATACGCCTTTGTTCGTAGACTCAGGCGAGCCCAGGCATGTGGGAAACAAAAACACCTTCTCCTTCGAAATGGCGTGGTTTGAACGAGAAGGTTTCCTAGATCTCGTAGCCAGGGAGTGGGCTACAGACACAGGGGGCAGATCGTCTGTCGAGAGATGGCAGAATAAGATCAGGCATTTGAGGAGTTTTCTCCGGGGATGGGCCAAGCACCTTAGTAGAGCTTATAAGATTGAGAAGGACAGGCTTCTTGCTCTTGTACAATCCCTAGATATTAAAGCTGAATCAACGATTTTGCACTCTGCTGAATTGAATTTTAAGCTTGATGCGGAGAAGAGGTTGAAGGAACTTCTCCGCGAAGAATAGTTGAAGTGGGCGCTCAGAGCAAAGGTTCGCAAAGTAATCCAGGGGGATGCGAACACTCAGTTCTTTCATCTCATTGCTAATGGCAAACATAGAAAGAAGAGAATTTTCCAGCTTGAGCAAGACGAAGGCACAATTGTTGGTCATGATAATCTGAAACTTTACATCACCGAATACTATAAGCAGTTATTTGGACCTCCGGAGGATAGTGCTGTGTCCCTCGATGAGTCCAGGAATGAGGATGTGCCTCAACTAACTGCTTCTGATAATGCTATTCTGGTTGCTCCGTTTACGGAAAAGGAGGTTTTTGATGCCATCTCTCAGATGGAGAACAATAAGGCTCCCGGGCCTGATGGGTTTTCGGCGGAGTTCTATAAAAAATGCTGGCATATTATCAAGGGGGATCTATTACCTATGTTTCATGACCTTTTTGCTGGACGGCTTCAACTTTTTCACTTGAATTTTGGAACTATAACACTGCTACCAAAAAAGACCGATGCTCTGAGGATTGAGCAGTTCAGGCCTATATGCCTCTTGAATGTTAGTTTCAAATTTTTTACCAAGGTGGGGACTAATAGGCTAACACAGATTGCGCATTCTGTGGTGCAGCAGTCCCAGACAGCTTTCATGCCGGATAGAAACATCCTAGAGGGGGTGGTGGTCTTGCATGAAACGCTCCATGAAATCCACTCAAAGAAACTAGATGGAGTTATCTTTAAAGTGGATTTCGAGAAAGCGTACGATAAAGTTAAATGGCCTTTCCTACAACAAGCATTGCGTATGAAAGGTTTCGACGAGGTCTGGAGAAGCCAGGTTGAATCTTTCACTACTAGAAAAAGGGCTATAGATGGTATTGACACTAATGGCGCACCAGACAAGTGGTGCGCCATTAGTATATACTAATGGCGCACCACCTTCTGATGCGCCATTAGTGTTGAAACTACTAATGGCGCACCAGGCCCACGGTGCGCCATTAGTACCAATTTTTTTTTGAACTAGTGCGCCTGTCCAAACATACTAATGGCGCATCCACAGTTAGTGCGCCATTACTAGTTGTAACTAGTAATGGCGCACCAGCCAGAAAGTGCGCCACTAATGTTATTTTTTTATTTTTTTTATTCCTTTTTTTGCAAAAGTACTAATGGCGCACCCACACGCAGTGCGCCATTACTAGTTCAAACTAGTAATGGCGCACCGTGGCAGGGTGCGCCATTAGTATGTTTTTTTTTGCAAAACTACTAATGGCGCACCACCAGGGGGTGCACCATTAGTAACCTGGATTACTAATGGCGCATTTGTTGATGGTGCGCCATTAGTAAGTGGGCAGCAACAAGATATTTTGGACAGCCTCTCCTCCCACACTCACTTTCTCCCCACTTCATTCTCTCCACCGCCTCCTCCTTGTCTCGGGTGCCTCCTCTCTTTCACCTCATTTCCACCATAGATTCATTCAAATTAAGTGGTTAAGTTACCTTGTTTTGCTAGGTAAGTAAGGGGGGAAGCTATATTTATGTTGTTCTCCCTACAACAATGTGCACATGCACTTTTTATGGCCTAGCTAGATCTATGTATGTTCGTGGTGTTGCATATGTTTGTGGTGTTGCATATGTGTTTGTGTTTGGAGGTGTACCGGTATTTGAAATGCGATAGTTGCCAATATTTTGCCGGAATGTTGATTCATTTCCGTTTCGGCGAGAATTTTGGCATTAAGCATTCTTTTTGTTCCTATTTTTAGGGAAAGTCATGCCAAATTTTTTCTTGGTTCTAAAATATCGTTTTGCTCTACCCCGCAGGCGACCATGGTCCGCACGATGACCGAAGGCATCGTGAATAGGTTTTTGAGGTCCGCGAAGGCCGAGATGCTTCAAAAGAACGAGACGGAGATAAGATGTCCGTGTCGAAGATGCAAGCTGAATAGTATGTCCGTGTTGAACATATTTAAACACAAATAAGTATCAAATATCCCACCTCGCCAGATCCGGTCCCCCTCGCCGCCGAGCACCCCCCAGTCCACCGGCCGCCGCCGCCGACCCCCCGCACCCTCGATTCCCCTACTCAACCGCCGCCGCCGACCCCCCGCACCCCGCGCACCCTCCCCCGCTCCACCGGCATTACTGTTTGATGATATTTTTAAAAAAAATATTACTGTCTTATAAAAAAAATATTACTGTTATGATTTAAACAAGTTTGAACATATTTAAACACAAATAAGTATCAAACAGCTTTTTAAATGCTAAAAAAAAATTGTGGAGCCTGGGAGTCGAACCCAGGACCTCCTGGTGTGAGAACTGGCTGCTGACCAATCAAACTAGTAGAGGGGACATGATGTGGATCAGTTCTGGTGGTACATAACCTGTTGGCTCGAGTTGAAATAAATAAAAATACTAATGGCGCACCACGGTGAGTTGCGCCATTAGTATGGATGTACTTATGGCGCACCGAGGGGTGGTGCGCCATTAGTATTGTGCCCGATCCCCCCTTCCCTCCCCCCTTCGCCCGATCCCCCCTTCCCTCTCCCCCTCGCCAGTTCCCTCTCCCTCGATCCACCACCGCCGCCGCCGCTGCCCTGACCCACTGCGCCCCCGCCGCCCACGCGCCCCCGCCGCCTCCCTCTCCCCTTCCTTCCCCTCGAGCCCGCGCCGTCCGCCCAAACCTAACCCGACGCCGCTGCCCCGCCACCTCGACGCTGCCCCGCCGCCTCGACGCGACCCCGCCGCCCCGACGCCGCCCCGACGCCGCCTCGACCCCGCCCCGACGCCGCTGCCCCGCCACCTCGACGCTGCCCCGCCGCCTCGACGCGACCCTGCCGCCCGGACGCCGCACCGTCCATACCACAGTCGCTGGAGCACCACCACCACCCGGACCTCGTCCCCGACATCCTCCCCGCGCCCCACTCCCCGGCACCCTCCCCGCGCCCCACTCCCCGGCCCCCGTGAGCTCCCCCTCCTCCTCTCCCCCTCTCCCCCATGTATTTCCATGGTTTTTACACTGTAATTATTAGTGTAAGATATTGTTGCAATTAAATTTAGAAATGGCAGCTCTTGGTGGCTTGGTGTACCTGTATTTTCTCTCTGAAAATTCTCTAAACAAGCATTGCAATTTGATTTTGGCCCTGGTACACAACACCTATTTCACCAACAACAGAGAACACAACAAATTCTTAGCACTGAAATTAGAAATTACAGACATAGTGGCCTAGTTTCATTATGGAGGGAGTATATGAAGTTTATCCAACAACAAATTCTTAGCACTGAAATTAGAAATTCTTGTGGTTCTAAGATTCGGTGAAATTATATATGTACTCCGAATTTGGTGAGAATCTCCTGTGGTTCTAAAATTTGGTAAAATCTGAAAACAAATTCTTATGGTCCTAAAGTTTACTGGAAGTATAAATGTATCTGAGAAGAAGTTCTTATGGTTCCAAATCTTGCTAAACTAGATAAGGCGAGAACGAATTATTACGATTGTATAAGTTGCTGAAATTAGAATGTTAATATATTTTGTTGACAACTCTGCTTCATTTTACTGTGATGTGATTCTGAATAAATCATATGTTATGGTTCAAGGTATAAGGGGGGTTTGCTTCTTGTCTTCCCACAGGAGGAGCCAAAGCAACTTCATATAGAAGATAATGATTCCTGTTTTTTAGTCTACTGTAATTGTTTTTTAGCCCACAGCACTTTGCATTGTTTTGAGGTTTTGTACATCAGCTTTCTTGCTAATCCAGCCCACGCGGCTGCTGTACTACTTGTCAAGTGATGCTGCTGCTGTTATCTGCGAGTTGTTGATGCTAGTTGTGATTTTGTCAAGTGATGCTGCTGCTACTTGTGATCTTCTAAAATAACCCCTTTCTCCTGAAACGTTGATTAATTTCCGTTTAGGTTGAGAAATGGGGCACTCCTAGGTCAAGAAAATTAGCAAAGGTCATGCCCAATTTTCTTGACCTAGAAGGTGCCCGATTCTCAACCAAAATAAAAATTAATTTGCTTTAGTGGTTGGATTAGTTTAGTATTTTATTCACACACTCAGACACCCTTGCTTGCCATGTGTGATAGAGAGATAGTGAGAGGAGACAATAAGCTATCTGCAGCTTAATTTGCATTGCATACTAGCTAGATAGCTTTTGTTTTTCAGGACCAACCGAACAATACATACATATACCTGTAGGCACCAGCTTAATTTCCAAGGCAGGACAATTACTTGCTTCATTATATTCATCCATCCATCCATTTTGCATCATGTACAGAACCAAAAATAATCGCAAAAGCCTTAGTTCGAAGCGGATGAGCATTCTATTCTCAGGCAGCAAAGGCATTCTCAATACATGTTGGTGAATGTCAAAACCTACAATTTCTTTGTTTGTTGCAAAATGAATGATCCGAAAGAAGATATCAATAGCCTTTAAAGAAGATATCAATACTGCAATTCGCCCGCCTTGACCTCGAACTCTTCTCTGGTTGATAGTATCTTCACACGAACCATGCCTCGCTCCCACTCGGATTTCCCAACCAAGATCAGCCTGCTAGCGTTTATCCTCTCCGCGTGTTTGAACACCCTGTGGTGTAGTAAAAAGTAATTACAGATACACTCACCCACATAAGTATTCAACACAATGAAAAAATAGTACAAATTAAGGAAAGGCAATACCATTTCAGACGCTTGTCTTCTAAAAAGAAGAGTGAACTTTCTAGACACACCCCTCAAGAACTAGGTTACCCTGAGAACGTGGACTTGGACCTTAGCAACAACACACTAACAGGTTCTATCCCAAAACACCTAGGCAATATCACAAACATCTCTCAATTGTTCCTTGACAATAACCAACTTTTTGGCGACATTCCTCGAGAATTAGGTTATTTGGTCAACTTAGAGATCTTGTTCCTTGACAATAACCAACTTTTTGACCAAACTTTGTTTCTATTTAGAGAGAAACATGGCCCACAACGATGAGGCCGGGGGTTCGGGCGGCAAGGCATTCTGGGAGCTGTCCCAGGAGATGGAGGAACAACCTCACTTGTATGAGGCCGCCGCCTTCCCCACCGATCCTGAGACCACTGATGGTGCCGCCGAGGATGACCACACTGATGCCACCACTGATGGTGCTGCCGAGGATGCCACCACTGATGATGGCGGTGCCCGCACAGATGGCAGCCAACCGAAGAGGCAACGGAAGGACCGGCGCCCGATCGTGCTCCTCACCCTCAAGGAGGAAGTTACTGAAGTGGACTCCAACGGGAATCCAACGGCGCCCGAACGAATAGTCAAGGGGTACTCGCTTTAGCTTGGGTGCATTGTCCGGAGCACCGTCTCGATCAACACCGAGAACCTGAGGCATCCTGACCGAGGGAATTTGCGCCACCTCCTCTTCACGAAGCTGCACGAACGATACAAGTTCCCCGCTGAATTTGCAAACACAAGCCTCAAAGGGAATAAAGTGAACAATACTGCCCTCACGAAGATGAGCAAGGCCCTGTCTACTTGGAAAAGCAATGTGAAGAAAATGATCGAGAAAGGTGAGAGTTATCAGAAGATCAAGGAGAAAAATCCTTCGATCACCGAAGATGACTACAACGACTTCAAGATCAATTGCTCGAGCACCGCAAGCTCCCAATCAAGTGAGTGGGGGAAACAAATGCGGGAGCTGAACATAGTGGAACACACACTCGGTCCCGGCGGTTACAGAGTGGCGGAGCCTATATGGGACAAGGAGGAGGCGGACCGTGCCGAGCAAGGCCTACCGCCCCTCTTCGAGAAATACAGCGGTAACAAGCAGACCAGGAACTTTGTCAGGGCCCGGTACAAGAAGGACCCGAAAACAAAGGAGCTTACCACGGATCCGAAGACCAGGCAGCTTGAGCTTCTTCTGGTAAGGAATACACCCCCGCGTAATTAGCTCCATATGGTTGCATTCTAATTAATGAAGCCAAATTTCTAAATGGTTCACATTCCTTCCGCAGGCGAGTGAAAGCAGTAGAGCGGGGTCGACTAAGAGCAACCCTTGGGACACCACACTAAATAGGGCGTTGAATGTAATGAAGAACAAGGATAAGCTCAGTAAGCCGACGTCAGCTGGTCGTGTGGCCGGCAAAGGCTTGTCGACAGAATGGGGGTCATACTATACCGCTGGTGTGCGGAAGGAGAAAAAGACCAGCTCGGAAAGCCAGGCGCGAGAGGTTCAAGAACTCAAGGCACAGGTGGCGCGAATTCCGGAGATTATCCAAGAGCAAGTGGAACAACGACTCGGAGCGACGATCACCGCCATTGTGCCTACCTTGATCTCGGGGTTGAGTGCGTGGATTGCGGGCGGCCAACAGGGGCCGCCCCCGATTCCTAGCTTCACGGCCAGCAACTCGCATAATGCGATGGCGGGGCCATTGGTGCCTCCGGCGGAGGCGGCATTGGTGTCTCCGACGCCGGCATGGGAGCTTAATGCACCCGGGTGTACGCCGGCCGGCACCTCTGCAGCAAGCGGCCCCTCCGTCAACTGCACGCCCGCCGTTGGCGGTGCGTCGACATTAGCCGAGCTCGACGCCATCATCACGGTAACTAATTAAGCCTCTCTCGGCCGAGGACTTCATCTCCTTGCCTTTGACTGGGCATCCCTGACGCCCTACATGTTTTCGCAGGGCGCCGCCGATGTTCCGTGCACTCTCCTCCACTTCGTGAACAACGAGTTGGTCGATGTCTCCAAGGGCAAAATTGTTCAACCGGGCAACCCCTTGTTCCACGGTACCCAGATGCCACCCAACTTGTTTAGGGTTCAACTGGTTCGGGTGCTGCCAGGCTGCGATGACTTGTTACCTCCGATTCGACCCGTCGGGGCCGACGATGATGACGTGATGACCCTCAGCGCCTGCCTAAGCTGGCCCCTGCTTTGGCCGAAGAGCCAGATTCGTTTGGGGGCGGGGGACACCATCCCAAAGACAACACCGCCAGTCGTGCCGGCGCCAAGTCGGCCCCATGGCAAGACCGCTGTAACGGTGCCGGACATCCCTATGCCACTGGATCCAAACATGCATATGGCACAGGATCAGAACGACGACGACGACGATGATACATTTGGAAAAGTCGATCAGTATTTTGCCGATCATGGGTACGATGGCGACTTCATGGGGCCTCCTTCTCAAGAACCAAACCCAACAAAAGACGTGTGCGATCTAGCTGGTACCGCGGAGAAGCCAAGTTGCAACAGGCACCGTCTGGCGTTCAGCTCTCAGGAGATGCCTCCAGCTGCCGACTTCACCGAGCCTCAGATAGGCGAGGTGCGAAATATTATCAGCCCCAACACACTCAAGAAGGCAGTCTGTGAGCAGAACTCGGTCCCATTACAGGAGAAGAAGAAGGCACGCAAAAGAAAGAGTAAGAAGGGTGCGAGCCAGCCGGCACCGAGTACGATCCGTGCTCAGGACGGGCCACCTTCACCGCAGGATATCTCGAGGAGGGTGCATGTGGCGGGTAGGGCGATGCTAACGACAAATATGCTCAATGCTGCAACCGGTGCTATGCGGAGTCTGCATGACAGTGTTCTTGCTTTGGAGAAGCGGCGTCTCAGAGAGAAGGATGTGGCATACCCGGTTTTCGCGGCCAAGGTGCCAGAGGGCAAGGGCTTTGTGGATAACTCCATCGGGCGTACGATCGTCCTGCGTTTTGATGACATCCACGCTATGTTGAACCTTCATCCGCTGCACTACACCTTCGTTCGGCTATTTTCGCTGAGTATGGAGATGCGGATCATTCGCGACAAGACCCCGGACATCGTGATAGTCGACCCCTTCTACATGCGTGCCAAGATCTTGGGCAGCGCTGGGGACCGGCAAGTCGTGAGTTCTTACCTCGAAGGCGTCATTCTGGCAAACCAAGATAAGGATAACTTCCTCGTGCCTTACTTTCCCGAGTAAGTCCTCCCCTCAACCGCCACGTAACATATGAATTCTTATATTTCGATCGTTTTTCTTTTAACATTCCGTGTTTTCTGCAGTGACACACAATGCACGCTCATCCTCCTAAGCCCCAAATATTCCATGGCCACGTATTTCGACCCGGACCGTCAGTCGAATGTAGACTACACAAATGTCAAGAAGGTTCTTGATGATGTTCTCCCCGGCTACGTCAAATCTGGAGGCACCTTCACCAGGCCTATTCGTAAGTATGGCAAGCACGTGTTCTCCCACAATACAACGTTCTGCTGCATCAAGCAGCCGCCTGGCGGTCAGAAGGGTGCCTACTACGCCATCCGTCACATGCGGGAGATCGTACGGGACCATCATCAACTTCTGCTACCAAGTAAACTCAAAGATTGGGCAAAGAGCGTGTCGGCAATCCAGGACGCGGACCTCCGACAAGAATTCTTTCGCATCCAGTCGGAGTTTGCGGAAATCATCCATCAAGATGTCCTTCGTACCTCGGGGCAGTTCTACCTCAGAAATCAACCGTCCAACAGTGACATCGACACAATGCTACAAATGCAGGCTGACAACGACCGTTATTTCATGACTCCCACGATAGACGGCGGCTTCATCCACGCTCCGGTCCCTTGAGTCGAGTCAAAAGCAGTGATGCTGTGTCTAGTTCTGAAACATCGATTGGCTCATGTTGTAATTAAACTTTAATGAACTTGTAGTATGTCTCTTTGGTTTCGAGAGTCGTTCAACTTAGATGTAATCGATGCTATTAATGTCTTGCTTTTCTCTTCCGATCGTTCTGTTGCATACTTATATATTGCTTATGTATTGTCTGTGAATTGGTACTAACGTTTCGTTTGGCTAGTGCATAGTGATGCCGACGTATGTCGTGTACAAGGGTAAGGTTCCCGGAGTCTACGATGACTGGGAGGAGTGTCGGAGACAGGTTCACCGATTCAGCGGTAACAGTTACAAAGGGTACACCACTAGGGCCGAGGCCGAATCTAGATACGCCCGCTATCTAGCGTGAGAGGGGAGGGAGCGTTGGAGCAACCGGATGAAGACGAGTTTCATCGTGATAATGCTCATCGTGATGACCGCAGCTCTCTTCTATGTGATGGTAGTTTAGATGATCGATATCGACTTGTAATGTGAAGACAAACTCGCTACTCGCGGTCTCGAGACTTGTAATATTATGTTCTATCTTTGTTCGGTCTTTTCAATTCGGAGACTAATATGATGAATTGTATTCGGAGACTAATATGATGAATTGTATTCAAAGACTAATCTTCTATTGTATTCAATGAATCTGTTGTTGATGTGTGCTGTCTATATTTTGTCAAATTATACATTTTGTAACCTGTGCAAAAAACAGAAAATAAAAAATAAAAAAACCTAATATTCATACTAATGGCGCATCAAATGACAGTGCTCCATTAGTATGACAAAGCATACTAATGGCGCATCACAGGACAGTGCGCCATTAGTATGCCGCGGTTACTAATGGCGCATCACGTCATGGTGCGCCTTTAGTATGCCAAAGCACCTGGGTATACATGGCCCCTGGGAGGCATACTAATGGCGCACCCTGGCCTATACTAATGGCGCACCAGTGGTGCGCCATTAGTATACAAGATACTAATGGCGCACCAGTGGTGCGCCATTAGTAAAAATTACTAATGGCGTGCTACTAATGGCGCACCACTGATGCGCCATTAATGGCCATATTAGGTGCGCCATTAGTAGGGGTTTTTCTAGTAGTGTTTTACGCAAAAGGGGAGTGTTGGCATTAAAGTGAACGACGACATTGGTCACTACTTCCAGACACACAAGGGCCTACGGCAAGGGGATCCAATGTCTCCTATTTTGTTCAACATTGTTGTGGACATGTTGGCAATTTTGTTAGGAAGAGCCAAGGAGGCTGGCCAAGTGGGAGGCTTGGTGCCTCATTTAGTGGATGGAGGAATTTCCATTCTTCAGTACGCTGATGATACTATCATCTTTATGGAGCATGACTTGGTAAAAGCAAGAAATATGAAGCTGCTGCTTTGTTTGTTTGAGCAATTGAGTGGGCTCAAAATTAATTTCCACAAAAGCGAGTTGTTCTGCTTTGGTAGAGCCAAGGAGGAACAAGAGGCCTACAAACAATTGTTTGGGTGTGGTTTGGGGGAGTTGCCTTTCACATACTTAGGAATTCCTATCCACCACCGTAGGCTTACGAACAACGAATGGAAGTGTATTGATGATCGATTCGAAAAGAAACTAAGTTGCTGGAAGGTAAGCTCATGTCCTATGGAGGCCGTTTAATTCTTATTAATTCGGTTCTCACGAGCATGCCTATGTTTTTTTTGTCTTTTTTCGAAGTCCCAGTTGGTGTAAGGAAAAGACTGGACTTCTATCGATCGCGTTTCTTTTGGCAGGGAGATGAGCTAAAAGGAAAATACCGTTTAGCGAAGTGGGATATCATCTGTAGACCGAAAGACCAAGGGGGTCTCGGGATTGAAAATCTTGAAGTTAAGAACCGATGCCTTCTCAGTAAGTGGTTGTGGAAGTTATCTTCAGGAACCGACACCACTTGGGCACAAATCCTTCGTAATAAGTATCTTCAAACCAAAACGTTGTCTCAGGTCACGGTTAGACCAACTGATTCACCCTTTTGGAAAGGGCTTATGAAAGTTAAGCTTTCATTGTTTCAGAGGACAAAGCATATTGTTGGTAATGGTGCCAGCACAAGATTCTGGGAGGATACTTGGCTCGGAGGTGCGCCCCTTGCAATCCAGTATCGGTCGTTGTATCGCATTGTCTAAAGACGCGACGCTCTGGTTGCAACGGTCTTTCATTCGATTCCCCTTAATATTCAGTTTAGAAGGTCGTTAGTGGGCAATCGTTGGGAAGATTGGCTACATCTAGTTAGGAGACTGATGAATGTCCAACTTTCACAAGAACCTGATAAACTACGCTGGAATCTCACTAGGTTGGGTGAATTTACAGTTAAATCAATGTATGTTGATGTCATCAATTCGAGCTCGATTCCTAGCTCCAAGCATGTGTGGGATGTCAAAGTTCCTTTGAATATCAAAGTGTTTATGTGGTTTCTACACAAACAAGTTATCTTAACAAAGGACAATTTGACAAAGCGTAATTGGACAGGGCCTACTAGGTGTAGTTTCTATGATCAGGGTGAAACTATTAAACATCTGTTCTTTGATTGCCCACTAGCTAGAACTCTTTGGATGACTATTCATATTGCTTTCAACATTCCTCCACCGAATTCGGTTAACATGTTATTTGGAACATGGCTAAACAGGGTAGAGCCCGGGTTAGCAAGACATATTCGCGTGGGGGTGTGCGCCTTAGTGTGGGCGCTTTGGAATTGCAGAAATGATCCGGTCTTTAACAGAACAACAAACATTCATTTTTTGCAGCTTATCTTCGGAGCTACGGCGCTAATCCGTTCCTGGTCGCTACTCACTCCGACGGAGGCCAGGGAGCGTTTGGTTACTGGATCTACCCGATGGGAGACGGTAGCTCGGGATATCTTCAACCGGTTTGGATGGCGGTCATGTAATAGGATAGGCAATTAGCTTACCTGTCTATTTTCGAGCCAACCGGTTGTGGTTTATCCTTTGTGGCTAGCTTGTGTATATAGCCTTTTGGTTCTGTGTGAGCCGTTATCTTCTTTTTTCGTTATTATGGAGACTTTGAGACATTGTTGAAACTATTTATTAATAAAATGGCCGTATGCATCATGCTGATGCAGAGGCCGGGGATCACCCCTTTTCTAAAAAAAATAAGCTCATATAACACAGGGCAAAGATACAGATTGTCAGGCAGTACTAAGAGAAGCACCTAGTCAAAAGACAGTATATACTATATAGCCCATAGAGAAAAGTTTGATAACAGTGTCGCTCCTTCTTAGTAGCCAGGTACTGCAAATGATGCATCTTATTCTTCATCATATTTGTAAAAATTTACAGGAACAAACTACAGGGCACTGGAGTAGCATATTTTTTCATTGTTTCCTTTGGTAGCAGAAAAGTAAAAATACCTTGTTGGGCCTCTAAAGTAGTAAAAGGCATCACTGCCCTTGCGTGCACACCGTGGTTAAATTCGTTCAGAGCCTATTTTTAGAGGCTAAATCTATGGCTCTGCCCTTGAACCTGCATCATACAAAGGAACCACTTGTTAAAACAGTGCTACTATTATTTTCTATTAAACCTGCCTACTAAAGTGGTGAGACATATTCTGCACAGATCATGTAGGTTAATTGCTTCTAGTGAGGAAAAGGTAAACAATCATGCCGGCCAAAGAAGACATCTTTAAATCTCCGAGTTGCATGTAAATCCATGGTAGACTTTTTCAGTGGAAAACTCCTGGAGTAGATATTCATGACAACAACTCATTGCATTGGCCCTATGTAGAAGGTTCCCTTTTTTGGTTTTTATTAGCACATACTTCTGAAATCTTGCACTTTAACAGCAAAAAAAGGGATAAAGGAGCAACTTTTTTAGGGAGATAAAAAGGAGCACTACCTAGACCAGTAAATTAACGGAATAAGGGTGTATGATGTAAACTTAAATTTTTGAGGTAAATATCATGGAGGCAGGGATTCAAATGATCAACGTCTTCAACTTTCATTCTGCATGGAATTCTTTAAACGGAACGATGTTTACATCGATTAATAAGGTATGAACCTAACAATCGAGTGCAGTTAAAATTTAGATGCTCAAGAAAAACCTTTGAAACATGCTCACCATGATTCCCTAGCTCATTAATGAGTTTATTGTAGTACTCTAGCCACTTTGGACAGACAACTCTAGGAAAAGTTTAGTTGGAATAAACCTTGACCAGGAGATGGATAACCTGTAAGCCCCAAGGCTTGTCTCAAAGATCAGCTTGACATTCTCCTGCAAAATCAGATAAAGACGATTTCATTTAGAGCTGCTAAAGGAGAGAAGTGATCAAGATTTGTGCAAGACCCCAGATAATTTACCATGTATTTGTGGTGCCCATTTGCAGTAATATATCCCATACAGGCTGCATAAAATTATTCTACCAAGAGGGAACTAACGTCAAATGCCCAATCAATGCGCCAACAAACTAAGGAGTAATTGATGTAGCGCTTTGGTGTATTTTGGGAGCCCAATTTCAAGCAAGTTGACTTGTTCTGGTGATACATCGGACCACCTAATACATATTCTAACCCGGCAGATAAACCCGGCACTCGTATCAATATGATTTGTCATGACTGAAAAAGAAAACACACTGTATGAAAACATAGGGGAAATCTCTAGCTGCAGGATAACCTCTTCTTCCACCAGTATCCGCTGTGAAAAGGAAAAATTATGAGTGTGTGATCCGTCGGGCTGCATATTTTCTGGGCATCATAAATAGAGCCTTCCTTTAACTTCTTTCAAAACAGCCAACCTGGGCACATGGTATTAATCCCTTCATCATGACGCTCTATATAGTTAAAAGTAACTCCTTGGATCTATGTAGACCTAAGATTCTCTTTAACAGGTAGAAAATTCAGCAATGAAACAAAGGAACCTAGCTAAATCCAAGGATCTACTCCATGGTCAGGCACCAGCAAAACAAGAAAGCCCCCCAAAAAACTCCCGTGGCACAAGAAGAAACCCAAGACATTTTTACAGAAACCTAGCTAGTCCTACCAAATGGTAAATGAACATAAGAGGGGAAGGAGCTCACCCAACACGAGCATGACCGGTCTAGCCGCCGACGGCAGAGGCAAAGCAAAGATTGCAAAAAATCGCCCGTGCAAGGAAGAACCCAACGACGCGACACATGCGAGTAGCACTGGCAAACAAACCAGTAGGTTACTTCCAGGACAAACAGAAAGGTACAAAAGAACCTAGGTCCTACCAGGATCCAAGGAAGGAACAAAAACACACATACCTATATTTCACAAAAAAAGAGAAAATATGAAAAAGAGACCACACAAATACAAGAAGGGAATACTCATAGACTGCCATCTACCACCCACTGACCAGCCTGCGCACCAACAGGAACGGCAAGAAGAAATAGACTGAATCTTACAGGAACGGCAAGAAGAAATAGACTGAATCTTACAGGAACTCTGGATATTCGAGCCGAGGAAATGGCTGAAAAAATGCAAGCCTTGGCCAAGAAAGCAGAGAAAGGGAGAAGAAAAGGGGTCAACCTGCAAAGTGGTGGACGAAGATGCAGTAGGCTGGCTCATACGGAACAACGAACCGACCAGACCAACAAGCACCTGCAAACAAAGGACCAACACGGCAGATCAGACAGTGAGGTCGGACCTGACGGACGATAATGAGAAAACCACTTGTAGAGGCGACGGCGCGCGCGAGCATGCATACGCACCTGTTTCAGAAGTGTGGGTTGTGCGTGAGGGTGGCCTCGAGCCCGGCCAGCACGGTGGTCAGGTCTACCCGCGCGCCGAGGCCGAACACGGACGTGATGTAGCAGCTGAAGTGCGGCTCCTGGAACAGCCGCCCCGCCAGGTTCACCAGCTCCTGGACATGCAAAAAATGCTCCTGTTTAGATCCATAGATTTATTAAAACAGGTTAAAATCCATTTCAGATTAATAACGTGCGAGGTGCTTTTTTGCATGAAAAGAATAATCTAATCATCTTGCAGGAATAATCTAATCTAATAGTATATTTATCAGTAGCAATTGAACATAATGTTCCAGGACAAGTAAGCACAATGCACACTGCAACAAAAACAGCTTATTTTTCTAGGGAAACCACAGCTTAGTTCATACCACCAGAATAATTTAGCTTCCAGTTGTATGTGAAAAATTCAGGAGTTCTCCCCAAATATTTGTTGGTAGGCAAGCAGGGAACAGTAGTAATACCTAAATGGAATCACTAAATGCATTTTCCAGTCCCCAGAGATGCACAAAAAGCACTTCCAAGAGAGGCATTTTTAGAGATAAAAACGTCATTCATTCCTTGGCCATATGAGACAACAATTGGCTTTTCTCCATATAGTGGTAGGATAAAACAAGTAATACAGAGTATATGGTTGCTTACCTCATCAAAAAGGACCCTATATGTATTTAGGTCATGATATAAGGGTCTGCCCTCATTGCTGCAGTAGTCCAGGGCTTCAGCAACGTGGTACGCAACTCTTATACGCATAGCCCATTCAATAGTCTGGTTTTCCCCTGCAGAAGAGCGAAAGAAACATCACGAAAGTGAACTGAAACGTAGTTTTGTAAATTTTGCGCACATGATGAAAGCAATGGAGATCACGAATAGAGGCAATCAGATGCATTTTTGTAGGGTTCCTAGATAGTGCAGTACTGATGGCAATTATTGTCAGTCAAGTCAAAACTACATCCATCCTCTCTGGACCTCTGGTCAAGATGTTCATCAGCTAAAGCGCATCACAGTAAACACAGCATATGGCTAATACTCCTACTTCATGGTCTAGCTAGTGCCAGCGGCCAAATTTCAGTGTCACTGAAGAACCTCCATAATAAGCACATGAATAGGTACTACCTGCATTGGTCATAACTACAGTGAATTTACTGTGACAAGGCACTTCCACATAATCTGGCTAATACTCCTAAAATCAAACCCACCGAATCTGGCTAATAGCCAGGTAGGCACAGTTGCCAGATTCGGTGGGTTTGATTTGGGGAAACAATGCATCGGCAAGGCAACGGGCGAGGGAGGGATGGATGGATGGATGGACTTATGATTCTGTCGAGCTCCCGGGTCTTGCGCATCAGCTCCTCCTTGAGCCGGCTGTTCTCCTCAAGCTGCGGTGGCGTGGGAGGGGGAGAATGGATGAGTGAGTGAGTGATATTGGTAGGGGTGAGAAACAGAGATGGGCGAAGGGAGGGGGGAGGTGACCTGGTGGCGGATGGTGGCCTCGGCGTCCTTGACGGCGCGCATGACCTGCAAGAGGTTGCTGGTGCCGGCGGCGTCGTCGGAGTCCTGGCACGCGGCGGCCAGCTCGTCGGCGTCGGCCATGGCGCGGCGATGGCGATGCGGGCGGGGTACGGGGAGGAGATGGGAGCGCAGCAAGGGAGGCGGAACCCTAGGGAGGGGAGGGGAGGGGAGGGGAGGCGAGTGGCTGGCCGCGCTGCTGGTGGAGACGAGACGGGAGTGGGGGAGGGATGGGATTCGCTCTCTCTCTCTCTCTCTCTCTCTCTCTCTGTGTCCAGAGGAGGTGGAGGACCCTCCCTCCACTGCTGCTCATCATCGTTGGGGAGGGAGGAGGGGCTTTGTTGTGGTGGATCTGGACGCCGACAGCGTGTGGAGGCGGGTGGCGGTGGCGGCAATGTGGCTGCGGGAGGCGGGGGGGGGGGGGGGGAGGAGGCGCGCGGGAGGGAGGGAGGGAGGCGGCTGCGGGAGGAAGGGAGAGAGGAGGAGGCGGCTAGGTCTCCGCCACAGGAGCGCCCCCCTTTTATACCCCTGTACGCAGAATGACCAAAATACCCCGGTGGGGGCATGGTATTTACATTTTAGTGCCATTACTATTCATTTCAGCAGTGTCCATCTCAGATCGGACGGCGCAGGTCATCTGAGAGCTTGATCCGACGGCCCAGATCCGATCAAGCAACCAGATCCGACGGCTAGGAATGCCAAATGGCTGTGGTGCGGGATGAGGAGCTTCTATTCTTATCTCTGGATTTGATGACCCAACAAGAATGTGTGTGCCATGTGACATAACTCATAAACAGATAAGCCAACACAATAAAGTTCCTTTCATCCCTATGTAACCAAGAAAAATGGTACTTGAATGTTCAATGATAATCCATGAAAACGTGTTCACACTATTTATCAAAAAAATAACTTTTTAATATATTTGCACACAGTGAATAGAAGAGCTAGCCCGTGCAGGTGCACGTGTTGATTGACTAGTAAACTTAACTACGAACATGAAAAATAGAATAATAATAACTTTATTATTATCTTAGGGCATATTTTCAAAACAATAGCAGTAGTACTGGTTACAAGGATCCAAATGTGGAAGTGGAACGGTTCCACAACTCACGAAAATGACAACGAAGTACGGATCGAAAGCAAATCTTATTCGACGGTACGAGGCCGCGCTGCCGCCGATCCGCGAAATGAGGCGACCGTCCCATGCGACCAGGACGGCGCCCGCGGTGCCCACTGCGGCCTCGGCACCGGCGTTCCCCTCTGGTGCCGGGCACATCGGTGAGAGGTTTTGGGCACTCACAGAGTCAGATGCGGAGGAGGAAGACGATGCCGACGACGCCGGAGTCTCGCCGGAGGTCTACTCGCCAACACCTTCGTCTGTAATCTGCGAGGCTTTCGATCCGGGATATTCTGAGGAAGAGGTGGCGGAGATCATGGATGGCGTCATGCCGGTCGATGATCCCGCGAGGCAAGGACTGAGGCCAGAAGACAAAATTGAGATAATCCGGCGCATTGTGCATCGAGAACGACGGCGGCTGCGATCCGGCCTTGGAAGGGGCCGATCCCTAAGGTTAGTCTTCCTAAACCGACGTTGTCAGATTTTATCACGGAGGGTTCATGGAAGATAGTCAAAAGGAAGAAGCACCGGCGATCGCCGGCGGCGCAGGCGCCGGCGCCGGAGATCGACCGCATGGCGGTGATCCGGGATCACCGGGTCGTGCGATTGACCGAAATCTTGGGCCGACAAGTGTGTCTGCTGGCGGGTGGGCCAGTTCTGAGTGAACCGGGCCCGACGACTGCTGGGCCGGTGATCGCTGGGTATGAGGCCCAAGGCGAGCCAGCACGTACGTCTACACCCCCATGCACACGTAATTCGATCTCCGTTTCGTCGGTTCGGTCTAGGGTTCGAGGTTCTGGAAGGCAGCCGTCCTTCTGCGATCGCGGTGGAGTGCGTGCTTGCCGCATCCCACCTCTCCCAAGTATGGCGGGGAGAGGGGTGCCCGCTGCTAACGTGGCCGCGCTGGGCACTACGGGCCGCGGAGGGCCGGCGCCGACGGCTGCTGGGAGCCGCGGCGGTGGTGGCACGCAGGCAGGGTCGGGTGGCCGAGGTGCGGGTGTGCCGCTTGGCGCCGGCCGTGGCGGAGCGCCACCACGCCCAGGGGCTGGCCGCGCGGCACCCGTCGTCGGAGGCCAACCGCCAGTGGGTGCTAACATGGCGGGTCAGGCTGGCCGTGGGGTGGCTGCAACCAGTGTTCGGCCCTCCGCGCCGGTGGTGATAACGCCGGCGCCGGGGCGGGGTGGACCTAGGCCTCCAGCACCGTCTCTTGGGGCCGTGGCGGGCCGGGGTGCCCCGACTACGAGGCCGCCTCCCCCGGCTACGAGGCCGCCTCCCCTGGCTCAGGCTGGTGCTCGACCACCGCACTTCGTGGCACGGCAGACGAGCGTCTCCATGATGCCGGTTTTGCAGCAGGCTCAGGTGCCGCAGGTCTCTGTAGGTACAGATGTTCATGTGGCGCCCCGCGGGCAGTGGGGTGATAATGGCTATAACGCGTATGGAGAAGGACACCACCGGGGGTCCTCGTCTACGGGTTGTGGACGGGGGTATGCCTGGCAGAGCGATGGCTCGGCAGAGCGGCCGTTCTTGGGGCCGACAGGTGGTTTTGTCGAGGGGGCTTCTGGACCAGCTCATCGCAACAGAGGAGGGTTCCGTGGCAACCGTGGTGCCCGCGGTGGCCGAGGGGGTCGTTACCTCCCTAGGCAGCATCATACTACCGTTGATGAGACGGTGGTCCATGCTGGGACTTAGGAGTCAGGGCTATCTTGCCAGGCTATGGAGGTGGTCTCGGAACTGGCGGCAGCAGAGGTTCCTGTTGCGGGTGAGACTCAGCCGATGTTGGTGGAGGTGTCTGACACAACTGAGATGGACAGGGCTGCAAAGTTTGCCAAGAAGAAGGAAAGAATGCTTTGTTATCGATGTGGTGATAAGGGCCATTTTATTGCTGAATGTGTGGCTGTTCTATGTGGTACTTGTGGTAAGCCTGCACACGAGTCTGGGGCTTGTCCGTTGATACGAGAGCAGACACCGAGCCTTATGACATACGGTGTGTTTTGTTCTGAGCTTACGTTTTTTGAGTCGCCGTCTGAGAGGGAGGTTCCTCAAGAGGTGCACAGTATGACAACTGGGGTGGTGAAAGTGACTAGAGGTCAAGTGTCTGAGGCCCAGATTATTCAGCGACTCCGGGAGCTGGCGCCTGGAGACTTCCATTGGGAGCTTGTCAGGCTGGAGACCAACCTATTCATGGTTCAGTTCCCAACTGTGGAGGATTTACAGAGGTTGCTGAGCTTTGGGATGTGTGAGGTACCAGGTACGGAGGCCATTCTTGAGTTCCAGGAGTGGAAGCTGGTTGAGCCTCAGGGTAAACCCCTTACCCAGGCCTGGCTGCGCTTTTTGGGAGCGCCTTCTGCGCTACTGCAGGATGCCAGGGTTGTTGCTAGCCTGGGGATTATGGTGGGAAAGACCGAGCGGGTAGATATGGCATTTACTCGGGCTCATGGGATTGCTCGTCTTTTAGTCAGTATTTTGGACATTGACTTTGTGCCGGATGTGGTTAAGTGGGCTTTTTGTGGCCACATATACAGCCTTGAGATTGAATTTGAGGATGATAGTCTCTTTGCCGACGCTCCGGCGGCCACTGGTGACGATATGAGCGAGGGTGATGATGATACGACTGGTAAGGAACCACCGGGCAATGAGTCCAGGTCTGAGTTGGCCAAGAGACCGGATGCGACTGCTAAGGCAGCAGAAGGAGGGTCGGCACCTAATGCATCTGTGCCGTCGACCACTTTGAGATTTGGTTCCTTTGGCCCCGCCTCTGCACCTCCGAGGCTTTGGAGCGAGCGGGTGGAGTCTCTTGAGGAGTTTGAGCACTCTCTACCAGCGTTGGACTTTGAGGACGCGGGTGTGGAGGGTTCTGGTGTGTCTGCGAGGCTGGAGAGCGTGGTCTCGCCTTCATCGATCTGTGGTGGCGTGGCTGAGGTGCAGGAGGGTGGTCCGCACCCATCTGAGGGCTCGGAGCTGGGGGTTTTGGCAACCCCATCTCCGCTTCTTCCCGACGAGGTTACCGGGAGGGATGACGGGCCTACGGTAGGGGGGCCGGGGCAGGTGGCCTCCGCACCTCCTACGCCTGTTGCTGGGGAGGCAATGCAGGCGGCTGGACCAGCCCCTCGGGAGGGCTTGAGGCGGGCGGCCTCAAGGCCCTCTTCGCCATCGGGGCCCGACGGGAGTGCCCTGGTAGCGCCATCTTCGGGATCTCCGGACAGGCGGTCCGGAGTGACTGGGGGGTGGAGGCAGGTGGCCTTTGCCTCCCCAGTCGCTGACGCTGCACTCTCACCTGGTCATGGAGACCGGGTGGATGTTCGGGGAGTGACAGGTGGTTGCTCCCCGGATAAATTCTCGAGGGAGGAGGTCATTCAGTTTGGCGGGATCCCGGACCAGGCGTCTGAGGGCCGACGTATGAGTTGTCGGCTTCAGGGCTATCCGGAGGTTGACGACATGCAGCAACGCTGTGCCGTGAGGGCGGCAAAGCTTCGTGACGTCCAGGTCACCACTGGTATGTCCGTGAACACTTCCAATACTATTTTGCATTTTTCGAATGATCAACTTGTGGATAAGGCAAACCAATTAGGAATTTCACTTGGTAGTAATGAGGGGGAAGTTACTAATTCTATTAATGATTTGCTTGATCTAGAAGCCGAGAGGGCTTTAGAAATGATTCGTAACTTAGCTGTTGTCAAACCGATGAACGACTCAGAGATTGATGCATTAGGAGTTCGAGTTCTTGATAAGTTTTGTGAGGACCTCGCACCGCCCCTCCAGGAGCCGGAGGAGGAGGACGAGGATGTCGGTCTGGAAGAGGTTAGACCGCAAGTTACGGGAATTTTGGACCGGGTAGGCCAGACCAGCCCTAAGCGCAAGTGGAAGCGCAAAATATACCCGACGTCCGCGGTCCGTAGGAGCGCTAGGATCCGCATGGCTAAAAAATTTCATGATGAGATATGAGAGGAATTTTCTGGAATAGCAGAGGTCTTAAGGACTTGGCTAAAAGGAGGTTCCTGGCGGAGGCATCCATTGAGCATCGATTGGACTTTATTGCCGTATCAGAAACGGGTAGAACCAATTTCTCACCTCAATTTCTCAATACGCTGTCGGGGGCTTTGGAGTTTGACTGGCATTGTCTTCCGCCGAGAGGAAGGTCGGGTGGAATCTTACTCGGTGTTAGATGCGACTCTCTCGAAGTCCGCAGTGTGGTCATGGGGGATTTTGCTGTTAAGTTCAGGGTACGGTCAAAAGTTGATGGGTTCGACTGGGCTTTGGTAGCGGTGTATGGGGCGGCGCAGGCAGAGCTCAAACCTGACTTTTTAGCTGATCTTGTCAGAGTCTGCGGGTCTGAGCAACTCTCAATTCTGGTTGGGGGTGATTTTAATATCATTAGAAGACGTGATGAAAAGAATAATGACAGTTTTGATGGAAGATGGTCATTTATGTTTAATACTATTATTGAAAGCTTAGATTTGAGAGAGATTGAGATTTCAGGGAGGAAGTTTACCTGGGCTAATGCGCTGCCAAATCCGACGTTCGAGAAGTTGGATCGGGTTCTGGCTAGTGTTGCTTGGGAACAGAAGTTTCCCTTCGTAACGGTGCAAGCTCTTTCCCGTGGTATTTCTGATCACACACCCCTGCTGCTCGACTCTGGTGGGGCTACCTATTCGGGTAACAAGAATTTATTCTCTTTTGAGCTAGCGTGGTTTGAAAGAGAAGGATTCTTGGATCTTGTAGCCAGAGAATGGGCTAAAGATGCCGGAGGTAGGAATGCACTTGAGCGTTGGCAGAACAAGATTAGGCACCTTCGGAGTTTTCTTTGGGGGTGGGCTAAGCATCTAGGTGGAATGTATAAGGTGGAGAAGGAACGACTCCTTTCCCTTATCCAAACCTTAGATATAAGGGCAGAAACTACGATTCTGTCAGCCCCTGAGCTTCATATCAAGCATGAGGCTGAGGTGAAGTTGAAAGAGCTTCTCCGTGAGGAAGAATTAAAGTGGGTGCTGCGGGCAAAGGTGAAAAAAATTGTCCAGGGGGATGCGAACACTCAGTTCTTCCACATGATAGCCAATGGTAAGCACCGGAAGAAGAGAATTTTCCAGTTAGAACAATATGAGGGTACGATAGTCGGTCAGGACAACCTGAAACTTTACATTACTGACTACTACAAGCGTCTGTTCGGACCACCAGAGGGGAACTGTGTGTCCCTGGATGAGTCTAGGGTTCACGATATCCCTCAACTTACTTCTGTGGAGAACGATGTTCTAACTGCCCCTTTCTCGGAAAAGGAGGTTTTCGAGGCTATCTCCAAGATGAAGTGTAACAAGGCACCGGGGACGGATGGTTTCCCGGCTGGGTTTTACAAGAAGTGTTGGCATATTATCAAAGGGGACTTGATGCCGATGTTCCATGATTTGTTCTCGGGACATTTGCAGCTTTTCCAACTTAATTTTGGAACGATAACCTTGTTGCCTAAGAAAACTGACGCCGTGCGAATTGAGCAATTTCGGCCCATTTGCCTTTTGAATGTCAGCTTTAAGATCTTTACCAAGGTGGGAACGATCAGGCTCACGCAGATTGCGCACACAGTTGTGCAACCTTCTCAAACGGCGTTCATGCCGGATAGGAACATCCTAGAAGGGGTTGTGGTCCTACATGACACGCTTCATGAAATTCATACGAAAAGACTAGATGGTGTTATTTTCAAAGTGGATTTCGAGAAGGCTTATGATAAAGTCAAATGGCCGTTCCTCCAACAGGCTTTACGGATGAAGGGTTTTGATGAGCTCTGGCGACATCAGGTGGAAACATTCACACAAAAAGGTAGTGTGGGCATTAAAGTTAATGATGACATAGGTCATTATTTCCAAACGCACAAGGGGTTGAGACAGGGTGACCCTATGTCGCCTATTCTGTTCAATATTGTGGTTGATATGTTAGCGATCCTGATTGGGAGGGCCAAGGAGGCCGGTCAGGTGGAGGGATTGGTGCCTCATCTGGTTGATGGTGGTCTGTCCATCCTGTAATACGCTGATGATACAATCATTTTCATGGAACACGATTTGGCAAAAGCGAGGAACATGAAGTTAGTGCTATGCCTTTTTGAACAATTGTCGGGGCTGAAGATTAATTTCCATAAAAGCGAGTTGTTCTGCTTTCGTAGAGCCAAAGACGATCAAGACGCCTATACACAATTGTTTGGTTGCGAAGTTGGGGCTCTACCTTTCACGTATCTTGGTATTCCAATACACCATCGTAAGCTAACAAATCGTGAGTGGAAGTGCATCGAGGATCGTTTTGAGAAGAAACTTAGTTGCTGGAAAGGAAAACTCATGTCTTATGGAGGCCGGTTAATTCTAATTAACTCGGTGCTCACGAGTTTACCTATGTTTCTCTTATCGTTCTTCGAGGTCCCAGTGGGGGTTAGGAAGAGGCTAGACTTCTATCGTTCCCGTTTCTTTTGGCAGAGTGATGAGTCCAAGAGGAAATACAGACTGGCCAAATGGGATATTATCTGTCGACCAAAGGACCAAGGGGGACTTGGGGTTGAAAATCTTGAAATCAAGAACAAGTGCCTGCTTAGTAAGTGGTTGTTTAAGTTGTCTTCTGAGACAGATGCAACTTGGGCGCAGATTCTACGTAGTAAATATCTGCACTCAAAGACGTTATCCCAGGTTACTCTGAGACCTACAGATTCTCCGTTCTGGAAAGGGCTTATGAGGGTTAAAGCCGCTTTCTTTAACAGAACAAAATGTATTGTGGGTAATGGCGAGAATACGCGTTTCTGGGAGGATACGTGGCTTGGTGACGCACCATTGGCTACACAATATCTGATACTATATCGTATTATTCAGCGTAGGGATACTCTCGTTGCCACGGTGATGCAGTCTATACCTCTAAACATCCAGTTTAGGAGGGTGCTGGTCAGGCCTCGATGGGAGGCATGGCTTCACCTGGTCCGTAGGCTTATGGAAGTTCAGCTAAATCCTCAGCACGATCAGTTGTTTTGGAAGCTAACTAGAATTGGGGTATTCACAGTCAAATCGATGTATGTTGATATCATTAATTCTGCTGTCATACCTACTTCCAAGGAGGTCTGGAAAGTTAAGGTTCCTTTGAAGATTAAAGTGTTTATGTGGTTTGTGCATAAGCAAGTTATTCTTACTAAGGACAATCTAGTTAAGCGCAACTGGACAGGTTCTACTAGGTGTAGTTTCTGTGATACGGATGAGACCATCAAGCACTTATTTTTCGACTGTCCGTTGGCACGCGGGTTGTGGCGCTCCGTGCAAATTGCCTTTAATATTACTCCTCCCACATCGGTAAACACGTTATTTGGGGCGTGGCTTGTTGGGATTCAGTCCGAAACAGCCAGACATATTCGTGTAGGAGTATGTGCGTTATTATGGGCAATTTGGAATTGCAGAAATAATTTGGTTTTTAACAGAACAACAAATACTCATTTTTTGCAGGTGTTATTCCGAGCTACAGCACTGATCCATACGTGGTCATTACTCACTCCGACGGAGGCCAGGGAGCGTTTGGTTACTGGATCTGTCCGGTGGGAGACGGTAGCGCGGGATATCTTCAACCGGTTTGGATGGCGATCATGTAATAGGATAGGCATTTAGTTTTACCTATCAGTTTTCATGCCAGCCGGTTGTGGCTTTTCTCGTTGGTGCTTTGCAGTTGACGCTCTATGTGAGCTAGTCCCTGCTTTTGTTACATTACTATAAGACCTTGTTGAGACCTTGCTTTATTTTTAATAATAGAAGCCTATGCATCGTTCTGATGCAGAGTCTGGGGAATCCCCTTTTTGAAAAAAAAAATATTTTCAACAGTGCTATACATATAGGGTAAGCCTCGTGACACAAGGATCAATAAAAGCTACTATAGGGTGGATGTTTCGGCGCTAGGTACGTAGGCACCACTCAGCCTAACGACCAAACTGAGTGACACACGTTGCACTACTAGCAGTCGGTAACACATATGCCCTTTACCATATGAAGGGCTACAATAGATACATATTCGTTAATTGACTCCATCCAACTTTTTCTCGCGATCATCATCAGATATATTATTACTCTGAATCTGAATTAATTGTTCATCACCTGCCTCCTCGTGATCATGGCCTTGAAACCGTTCTTCATGTGGAGAATGATAGAGACGTTGGGCTCGACGACATGCCCCGGCAGGGCCTCCACCACGAAGTTCCGCACCACGGCGGCCGCCACCACCTTGAACTGCACAAATGCCATGTCCTTGCCGAGGCAGGTCCGAGGCCCGGTGTTGAAGGACGCGAACTTGTACGACGGCACGTACCGCGGCTTGCCGTCCTCCCCGATCCACCGCTCCGGCCGGAAGTCCCAGCAGTCCTTGCCCCAGACGGCCTCCATCCTCCCCATTGCGTACAACGACACGATGACCTTGTCCCCAGGCCGCACCTCGTGCCCGCTCGGCAGCGTCTCCGCCGCCACCACGCCCTTGTGCTCGAACGGCACTGGAGGGTACAGACGTAGCGACTCGCACAGGGCGGCATGCAGGTACACGAGCCGGCTCAGCTCATCCGGGTCGTAGGTTGCCATGCCATTATTGCCGTCCACGGTGGTGGTGGTGGCCTTGATGGTGTCGAGCTCTTCCAAGATCTTGGACTCCACGTGCGGGTTCTTGGTGAGGAGATAGAAGAAACAGGACAGCGCCGAGCCAGTCGTGTCACGGCCAGCGAGCATAAGGTTCATGGTCGTGTCGCGGAGGAAGACGTCCACAGTCATGCCAGCATCATCGTCGTCGATGTAGGAGGAGAGCAGGTCCGTTGTGTCCGAGTCCTCGTTCCCGCCTCTAGCTTTAACCGCCTCACGCCTCTTGGCGATCGTATCGCCAATGAACCGGTCGATCTCGCGCTGCGCCACCGCCATCTTCCTCTCGTACCCTACCCCGAGCCACCGCACCAGCTTCCACCACGACAGCGGGAGCACATTGCGGACGAGGAGCACGTCCATGGCGTCGTCTATGGCACGCGCAAACCGCACCTCCGGGAAGCCAATGGCCAGGCAGCCCGGGTCGACGCCGAACACCAGCGCGGTCGTCATGTCGAACGTCAGCCTAAGGAACACATCCATGAGGTCACGCTCACCGGTGCCGGCAGCGGCGACGTGGGCGAGCAGTGGGAGCAGGTCACGCTCGACCTTGCGGCGGCTGCACCGGGACACGAAGGCCCGGAAGCGGGGCCCGGACATGAGCAGCTGCGCCTTGGCACGCTGGCGGCGCCAGGAGTCGCCATCGGCGTTGAAGATGCCACCGCCGAGGATGTCCATGATCTCGGCGAAGTTGGGGCCCTTGGGGTAGTTGGGGAAATTGGAGGTGAAGACGTGGCGAACATTGGCCGGGTCGGAGGTTAAAAAGAGCTGCATCCCCAAGTGCGGCGGGCCGATGAGGCGGAAGTTGAGCTGGCTGACGCTTAGGAGCGAGGTGGCCCAGTCGTGGAGGCGCGGGAGGCTACCGAGGAGCGACGGCAGCATGCGCACTAGCGGCTGTTAGATCCGTCGGGATCGGTTAGGCTAGATATTCCGATAGTTTTTACCTTCTTGTGGCTCGAGAGGTCCCGGTGTCGGCCATGGTGGGGTGGCCGGTGATGGCAGAGAGTGGTGATGGGGGTGAAGTGGCTGGTAGCGCTTCCCATCGCTTCAGTGCCGCCCTCTGGATCGGATTAGGGTTAGGAGTGGGGGAACAGTGGCGGCGACGAACCTTGTACCTCGTGCCCCTGGTCCCCACCTCCTCTTTATAGCACTGCGCGACAGGGGCCCACCAGCCTTGCTTGGGCTGGACGCCCCCGATCAGGGCGTGGGTCAAGGGCCCAATGAGCCGTTGGGCCCATTGGTGGAGAGATCAACCTAACATTCTCCCCCTTGATCTCATCATTATACTTTTAACTTTATACTTTGAAATAACTCTTTTCAAAGTACTCGTTCCATCACAGATTTGCATGTAGAGCATGTCTCATCATCACGGTTCATTCCCGATAGAATCAACACCTACAACACACTCCTCTGTTTTGAAACAGATTCTTTAACCTTGGGCCCTTTTATTGTCCGAAAATCTTAGACTATACCATAAAACCCATGTCGACTGTGTGTTCTCTGAACACACTGGGCGGTAAGCCTTTAATAAGCAGATCTGCAAACACTTATCTGTTGCTTTTATACTTCAAGCATTTCTACATAATTCCGGACTTTCTCCTTTACAACGCATAACTCTGTGTCAGTGTGTTTGGCATCAACACTTGACTCGTTGTCATAGGAGGGAAAAACTTAAAATGGTTATCGCTGTTGTCAACCATTATCAACTCCGGGTACAGGTATATTTAACCATTTTGCCTGTCCCTCAGCCTCATGTCAAGCTATAACATATTTTGCATCGCATTGATGGTAATTATTTCATTCTTTGGAGCTTTTCCACACCAAAACTCCAAGTGTGAAAATTAGCGACAATTGTGGATTTCGCTATACATTTCACAACTCTTGTCTTTGTACTCACAATCTTTTGAGAGCACTTATTTCTTTCAGCATGAGGCCGATATCTTTGAGTCCATTCCATACGATCTATATATGGACTGGACATTGCCAAAACAATCCGGATACGTGAATTGTTTCAGGGTAATATTATACTTTTGCATTCATTAAGCTTCCAACAGCTGAAGCATATGGTACCATATTCATTTGGTCTATCTCGTATTGACTTTTGGAACACTAAAATTCCCAAAATCATTACCCATTACTATAAGAACAGGCGTAGGTTTTCTCGCATGCATACTTTAGAAACTTTCCTTAGCATGCCCATGCGACACTCCGAATACCCCTTTTATTCTTTTCTCGGTGAATCTCGATCCTTATAACGAGAGACATTCTTTTGAACTTTGAGGACAAGAACTTCTTTTCCTCCTGCAGTCGAATTAACATCACTACTAACAAGTAGAATGTTATCCGCATGTACGAGATACAGGAAAAGAAATTCCCATTCTACAACTTTATACAAACACAATTGTCCTCTCATTTTCTTTAACCTAAAACAACATTTGATTGCTTTAGTCCATAAACGACTTCTTCAGGCAGTATCCCCTGTGTTCTTTACTTTCATCTGATGTAACTCAGATCATGATGTGCTACCAACACTCATTGTAATCTATTCAGTGTAAAACGCGCAAAAACCTTTCGATTATAGTCATGTTTTACACCTTTACATATTTCCTTTGGAAATTACTCTTAACAGCCTACTGTTTTGGCTCCACTGGAAATTACTCATGAGTCCCGAACATCGTCAGAATTCATCAATTTTATTTCATCTCACATAGTCTCTTATCATTTAGATAAGCAGACACTTCTCAAAACTCGATTGAGCGCTTTAAATGAGGTGGGATCAACCTCCATTTGAATTTCACTAACATAGACTTTATAGTAAACAGAAGTATCTGATTTTCTCATTCCTTGAAACCATCTGTGTCTCAGGTACTAGCACTTCTTTCATATGGGGCTGTTGTTGCTCTGTCATTGCCAAGAGGCAAATTATTGTATAGTCTTTCATTTCCAAGAGGCAATAGGTTTTACAGGAACCTTTATCATAAGATCCATGTTAAATCATTCCTCCTTTATAGAGCTAACAATGGATGTTGTATAGGTCATACAACGTGCTCCCCCAGATACAATCTATTTGAGTCTTAGGTATCTTCATACCATGCTCCCTCAGATTACTCCATCTTCACTAAGAATGGCGTATCTTTAAACTTTATTATTTGGGTTTATTCTATTAAAACTTTATTCTTTATGGCACTTTAAGCACCGTCTTAGTATTCCTTAGTTTTCTTTTCTTTAGGGGTATTATTACAATCATCGTACTCCCCCGGACGATCACATTCTTCATTAATGGGTATCTCATATTTCTTTCTCCCCCTCGAAATGTGGCAAGAACTTTTCTGCCACAATTTCGAAAAACCATTCACAACTCTTGTGAATTGAGGAAACTTTGAGTATCTACTTCATTTATCTGATTACTTCATATGTAATGAAGTTATTTGTTAACTGGTATGGGAGTACTTTTTCCTTATTCCATTTCAAAAACTCAACAGAGTTCTTTATCATTATTACTTTTGCAAGTCACACTTGCATATCATTCTTATCTTTAGGTTCGTCTGTAACTTTTATTCTCTTCGGATTTATTGAGTGCTTAATGACCGTTATGCATAAGATGTACGGTCGATACGAGGAAGGCATAATAGCTACTCCATACTTTTCTCCCAGAGTGGGACACATTAAAAGCACATGAGTCATCATGTTTTTCTCCTGTCATACAGGATAAGTCTGAGAAAATTTTTGCCGCCATACGGGTTACGCAGGGATTTTCCCAGACTTTTCCTGCCATGCTAGTTTTATCATAATCATCTTTTCCCTCCATGCGGGTAATTCCCTGTCAGGGACATAAATTCCATAATTGGCTCTTTTGACTGCATATTCAATCATCAAATTTAGGAATAAATCCGAATATTCTCTAATACACATACTTAATCCGACATTGGTCAAATTAATCACGCATATCACTTATTGCATCTCATAGAAGATGAGAATTCTTTTCCATGCAGAGTACATGAAGACATTCGTCGAGAAAGACTCTCAATTATATATCTCTTTTCTTTTGAAGCCATTCTTTAAAGAGAACATACTCCCTTACATTATGACCTTTCTTGGTCATCTCTCGGGTCACAAGTACCCAGCCATTCGCTTTCACGAATGAAGGCATGGAAAACTTTTAGTCTGAGAAAACTTAACCAATAATCAACAATAATGAGCATAAAAATAACCCCATGTTTATCTAGTTAAAAAAATATGCACATTAAACTTTTAAAACTTTCTTTTATATTCTAAATCACCGTTGGGCACAATTAGAACAAAACATCATCCTTCTACATTAATTCCATATCACCGTTGGGCAGAAATGAAAATAATGCATATAACTCATAAACAATGTGATTATAGTATAAACTTTCTTTCATAGTATGTCTATTAAACAACTTTGCTAAGAAATAACCATCATCACCAACTTTATTACAACGGGAACAAGAAATATACATTTCTCTTGTTCAAAAGCATTTCTTGATCTTTTATCTGTTCTCTGAAAATTTTGATACAACTTCTATCAGAGATTTAAGCTTTGAACATAAGACTCATAGAATTATAATATCGTCATCATCAACGTTGGTCAGAAAATAACAATACCATAATTAAACTTTAATCAAATGTCTTTCTACTGTTATAGCAGAAGCTGTTTGAATCTGATTTCACCCACAAGTGGAAAAACTTCTCTCAAAAACTGTTCATCCAATTAAATTTTCTGGTTGGTCCCAATTTAATTGGAGGATAAAACTTTTACTTTGCAGCAGAAAACTTTACAATATTCTATTCAGAAACAATTCTGTACTCTTTTACTCTCGAAGCAATTTTAACCGGTTGGATAAAAAATGCATTAGAGAAGCAACAATATAATCTTTTTCTTTAGTTCTATTCACTTTTTCAAAAAAAAAGAACTTTTATTTTTATTTGCAGCGGAAAAACATGAATAGAAAATTCATGGACTTTTAATTCTTTACAGAAACTTTTCTTTGACCAAATAAAAAATTCATGAACTTTATTATTTCTTTGTAAAATTAATGAACATTTCCTTTTCTGAAAATTTTCTATTTTAATTTTCAGAAACTTTTTCTGTTTACCTTTTTTTTTCTAAAACAAAACTTTCGTTGGAAAATATTTGCATAGAAAAACTATTTAAAATATGCCCAAAAACTGGACAAATAACCAAAAAAATGCAGCTGGCCCGACGCATTGCTGCGGCTTCGGCCTAGCGCCCCGCGCGTGGGCCCGCGGCGGCTGGCCTGGTCCGGCTCAACTTTTGGCCCAAAAAGCCCGGGGCGAGGCTAGGGTTTCGATCTCAGCCGTTCGATTGCATCGAACGATCCAGCGAACTTTTCTCTCGAACAAAACTGAGGAGAGCCCCCGATCCGACAACCTAGCCCCCATTCTCTCGATGCTTCTTTCCCTCTTCGTCTCTGTAGTCGCCCGCGACGTCGACCGCCCGGCCGCCGGCGACGGCGCCGAGGGGCACCGCGCCGCGCCCGGCCGCCGGCGACGGCCACCCTGCCGCGCCTCTTTTTCCCTTCCTTTCCTCCCTCCATATCTCCCTCCGCCTCTAGTGACAGAGATAGAGAGCAGCGGGGTCGAGCCCTCTCTGATCCCCATCGCCGCGGACCTCTTTAGCCGCCGGCGGCTGGCCGGTGGCTAGCGAGGCTCCATTTTTTCCCTTTCCCTTCTGTTTTCTTCTTTTCTTTTATCCTTAACACCCCGTGGCAGAGAGAGAGAGAGAGAGAACCTGCTGCCTCCTTTGCTCCCATTCGAGTTCGACGACGGCAGAGCGAACGACAGCGGCGTCGTGGCCTTCCCCCTCGCCGGCTGCGCGTCCACCTTGCGGTGAGCGCGCCGCCGTCGAGCGGATTGGTTGCAGTGCCCTTTGCCCCTTGCGGGGTTGTTCTTCGTCCGGACGGCTTGGCTTGCCGATGCCCGTTCGGATCGAGAGGAACCGGCGCGACCGGAGTGGCGGCGCACTTTGCCGGCGGGGCCGAGGCCCTCTGCCGGTGAACTTTCTGCTTTTTTTGTTTGTCTCTGCCCTTCTAGGGTTCTTTGGGGAGGGATGGGGAGAGAGGGATTTTCTTTCTGTGTATGCACTTTGTACCGAAATTCTTAGCCTAGATGGCTCTGATACCATTGTTAGATCCATCGGGATCGGTTAGGCTAGATATTCCGGTAGTTCTTACCTTCTTCTTGTGGCTCGAGAGGTCCCGGTGTCGGCCATGGTGGGGTGGCCGGTGATGGCAGAGAGTGGTGATGGGGGTGAAGTGGCTGGTGGCGCTTCCCAACGCTTCAGTGCCGCCCTCTGGATCGGATTAGGGTTAGGAGTGGGGGAACAATGGCGGCGACGAACCTGGTACCTCGTGCCCCTGGTCCCCACCTCCTCTTTATAGCACTGCGCGACAGGGGCCCACCAGCCTTGCTTGGGCTGGACGCCCCCGATCAGGGCGTGGGTCAAGGGCCCAATGAGCCGTTGGGCCCATTGGTGAAGAGATCAACCTAACAGCGGCCAGTCCAGCGGGATCGCTGGGTTCTTGCACGTGGACCTCATGTGGAAGTAGTAGAGGACTACGAGGAAGACCAAAGAGAGTGAAAGCTCAAGGAAGGAGACGGGAACCATTGTTGCTGATGTTAGCATTTGCATTGCAGGTCGAAGACAACTGTGGAGGGGAGTTGAAGGCCGTGCGAGGGCCATATATATACTCATGCTCCGGCAGACAATGGTGGTGGCGAGAGATTTGCTTTCAGATGTTACTACTCCCACCGTCCCATAATGTAAGACGTTTTTTGACACTAGTGTAGTGTCAAAAAACGTCTGACATTATGAGACAAAGGGAGTACATACTACTGTATTGTATTGATCAATGCTTCGATTTGAAATTTACCTAGAAGGTATCAGTGGTGTACAGTGTACTATTAGTACATACTACTAAAATCCAGCGACGCGCCACCAACTATATTTAGCACAGCCGCAGGTAGATCGAGTTCAAAGATCCATCCACAACGAACACTCTGACATGGACAAGGCGATTAATTAGACTTCCGCTTCCAAGGCGACTAATTAGTGCGGACAGCGAGTGTCAAGGAGTACATCACTAATCCTCGACACTCGCTGTCCGCACTAATTAGTTGCATTTATTCTCTACTGTGTCATCTGTACCCTGTCACACTAGCCGTTTTTATGTGGCAACACAACTACACAAAAGGACAACATCATTTAGCTGACAGTTTTTAGGATGGCTTTACTTAGTAACAAAAGGACAACATCATTTAGCTGACATGCCCAGCTAACTAACATCAGGGAAGTTCGATATGTACGAACACCTTTGCTGAAATCCAATTAACAAGCAGCAGGTAGTGTTGTGCCGTCTCCATGAGGTTCACACATTAATCCTGTATATCCTCATTGCATATGTGAAACAAAAACTGAATGATTCTCTCCAGATTTATATCTGTTGATGCAACAAACTTTGATTTTATTTTCTAAAAACAAAACACAAAACATTGATTTATTTGTTGGTTTGTTTGTAACATTTCCTACACGTAGCGAGCAGAGGGGTTGCGCCTGCTAGGACGAGCTGCCAAGGCGCCAAGGAGCGTGGTCCTAGACGACGGAGGAATGCAGCTGGGATGGAGCTCCAATGCTTCGGTGACAGAGCGGTAGAAGAGTTGCGTGGCGACGAGTTACCATGGGCACCAGAGAAGGAAAGGGGATTCGGTGATTTGATAAATAGGATGGTTGGAAGTAGGGATTAGGAACAGATTCACAATTACGTACTGGGAATTGATGATAACTAGCCTGGCTGCGTTGAGATTCATTTCGCCGGGTATCCTCTGCTGGAGCGGTCCTTAACAATCGGGAGCGTACGACCCATGTCATATACTCCCTCCATTCCAAAATATAGTGCGCCCGCGCTTCCCGAGATCCAACTTTAACCATAAATTTAACCAACGAGACTGATTGCGGCGGGAGAAAAAAATATATAATTGAAAACTTCTTTTGAATACGAATTCATTGGTATAATTTTTGCTTCCGCCGTAGTCGGTCTCATTAGTTAAATTTATGGTCAAAATTGAAACACGGGAATAGAGGAAGCACTATATTTTGGAACGGAGGGAGTAACATTATTTACCACGAAGTACTACTCTTGCTGCTACTCGTAATCGACGAGGCCATATACCCTACGGTCTAAGAGACCAGCCGGTGATATTGAGTTGTTAGCAACCGGCTAATACTTCACTCAATCAAAGAGTACAAGTTCAAATGGATGTTTGGTTGCAAGAAGAGGAAAGAAAGAAGGCCTGGGTGGGAAGAGGAGAGAGACATAGAGAAGAAGCCGGTGTACTTGGGCGTGTCTTGGAAAATGCACACCCTAGTGTGGATAGCGTACAAGTACGTTGGCGGGTCCATTATTGTGTTGATTACCTTCGAACCCTCGACCGCCTCCCCCCTCCTCATGTCAAAGTTATCGGGTAGGAGGTATATCGACCCCCCCCCCCCCCCCTCATGTCGAAGTTATCGGGGAGGTGGTATATCGACAATGACATACCCGATAAAAAATAAGAAGAGGAAGAAGAAAAAAAAAAGAGGAGAAGAAGAAAGGAATAGAGAGAGGAGAAGATCTAAGAAAAAAAGAAGAAAAAAAAGAGGAGAAGAAGAAAGGGATAGAGGTGAAGAAGAAAAAAATAGAAATTTCTTCTTCACCTCTATTCCTTTCTTCTTCTCCTATTTTTTTTCTTTTTTTCTCTTCTTATTTATTTCTCCTCTTCTTCTCATTTCTTCCTATCCTTCTTCCTCTTCTTCTTATTTTTTCTTTTTCTTCTCCTTCTTTTTCTTCTTCTTCCTTCTTCCTTCTTCCTAGCTAGAAATATAATTTTTTTCTAAAAATGTAACTTTTGCACACACACACACACACACACACACACACACACACACACACAAACACACACACACACACACACACACACACACACACACACACACACACACACACATATATATATATATATATATATATATATATATATATATATATATATATATATATATATATATTTCTCTTCTTCTTCGTTCTTCCATCTCTTCCTTCTTCCTAAATATATGAAACTTTTCTAAAAACGAAACTAACCTAAAATGCACTAAATCAGAGAACATACATAGATAAAACTTTTCTAAAAAATTTAAGTTTCGCATATATGAACATATATACACAGAGAACATACATACATATATACATTTTTATAAAAATGCAGAAAACAAATCATCATATATATGAACAAAAAATCTGAAAAAAAGACATATAATCATATATACACACATATATATAATCCCACATATACATATAATCTAAAAAAACATCATATATATGAAAAAAGAATAGAGAGGAAGGCCGGCCGGACCGAACGTGGCCGTGGCGTGTGGTCGGGGCAGGCCGGGGGCGTGGGGCGGCGTCGGGGCAGGGGCACGGGCCGGGGCAGCGCGTCAGGGCAGGGGCGCGTGGGCCGGGGCGGTGCGTCGGGGCAAGGGCACGGGCCGGGGTGGCTCGTCGGTGCAGGGCAAGGGCGCGGGGCGACGGCGACGAGGAGCGGACGGCGACGAGGAGCGGGCAGCAACGGCGATGGCGACCGCGGGCGGCGACGGCGAGCACGGGCAGCCTGGCGACGTCGATGAGCTCGGCGTCGTCGGGGGGCAAATGGTCGATGAAACTGAAAAATTTACAAGTCCTGCTTATATACACAGAGCATTGGTCCCGGTTCGTGGCACAAACAGGTACGAATGACTCATCAAAGGTCTCTTTTCAGCAGCCCAAAGGGCGAGAAGTCTCTTTGGTCCTGGTTGGTGGCACCAACCGGGACTAAAGGGGGGCATTGGTCCCGGTTGGTGCCACCAACCGGGACCAATGCCCCCCTTTAGTCCCGGTTGGTGCCACCAACCGGGACCAAAGGACCTGTGTTTCCCGCGTCGCGGCCAAAGTTTAGTCCCACCTCGCTTGTTGAGAGAGCTCGAGAGTGTTTTATAAGCGCTGTTGTGCCAAACCTCTCGAGCTCCTCTCAACTCCAGGCTTTCGGGCCTACTCTATCACTATGTGTCTGTGGGCCTACTGGGCCTACTGCAGGCCTTAATCCTGGCCCATTGTTGGGTTTCTAGTCGTATTCAGGCCGTGATGGCCCTTTAGGTGGCACTTTTTTTTATTGTTTTCTTTTTTGCTTTATTTATTTTATTTTCTTTCTACTTACAGCAAAATACTTACTAGTTTTTCAGTGATTCTTTTTGCTTTTAGGTAATAAAAATTATAAACTTTCTGTTAGTGCCATTTGTTTTCTAAATTTAAATTTTTAGAAATTTGTGTGAATCACTAGTTTTTGAATAGCTTTACTATAAAAATAGATTTTTGAGTGATTCTTTTTCCTGCTATTTAATATTACTGTGTTTTATCATTATATTCAAAAACATATTTTGTTATTTTAGTTTCTAACAAAAAATTCTTTATGATAATTCTTTTTGCTATTAAAGTTTCTAACAAAAAATTTCTTTATGAAAATTCTTTTTTCTTTTAATGTTTTGAACAGAAAATATTTTGATAATTTTAGTTGCATAAATTTTATATAATTTTAGCATAGATGGAGGTATCCCGACGGCCTAGGTCAAGCCGTAGGCGTAGACAAGCCTAAATGAAAATTATAATGGATCATCAAATAATTAATCTTATGGTCAATTATTGTATGCAAATATAAAAATAAGACAAAGAGCACTAGTTAAAATAGGATATGTTTTGTACCATCTTTGTGGAATGCCTTTTTACTACTCCCTCCGTTCCAAAATAGATGACCCAACTTTGTACTAATTTTGTATTAAAATTAGTACAAAGTTGTGTCATCTATTTTGAAACGGAGGGAGTACCTCGTTGCCAAATTGAAGTGTATATATACTTTTTTTTCCTAAAGTCAAGTTTGTAGACTTCGATCAAGTTTGCAGAAGGAAAATATGAGCAAAGGATAAAATATGTACCGGATGAGAACATATCATGTTTGAGATTCTAGAAAGAGTCATGTGCTGAAATGACTACGGAATTCATACTCTAAGTTTCAAATTAACTATGGAACTTCAAAATGAATTTCTTTATCAATCGATTATACTTTGACCTTCAAATTAACTATAGAATTGCACTTCTCCTACCATATAATCATAGACGATAACCTATCTCAGCCTCCGTGCCTGACAGCAGCAGATCTATCTCACATGTTTCTGGCCGTCCATGTGTAATGAGCGGTGTTAGTAGGATTGATCCCTAGCACACAGTACTCAACTGCTGCAACCTTTAGTATACATCATTGTTTTAGATCCTTTCATTCTTCTTACTTCTTGTTTTAATATTGTGGTGCTTCCAAGGGTATGTCTCCTATCTTTGAAATTATGGTACCTTTGGCAGTCTGTATTTTTTTTTTGTAAATCTCACTCATCTAAACTAGACGTCTCTTAGCCTAAACTGCAATGAGAAGTGTGCTGCTTCCTCTACCCCATATTGACAATAAATTGAATGTATCTGGACGTAGAAAATATTGAGCAAAAAATTAACTACAGAAAGGTAAATTATTAGCTGCAATCTGCATTGGTGATACTACATCCAAAGACTTACGTGAGGTTGGACGTCGGACACGGAGCATGGAACACGCGCGCTACACTACACGCCCTTTCATGATAATCATGCTTATTGGATGCTGCCAGAAGGATAGCCGGCGGGATACGTGGACCCGGCCTGACCTGTCACCGGCGGCATGCTACAAATTGTACGTCCCGTGCTTGTACGCATCTACATGCATGCATGCATCGCCGTCGCCACGCGTTCCTCGTTGCCAGCAACATGAACCTACCACGTTACTCCGTCCTTGCTGCCCAAAATAATGCCACCGGCGAGCCGAGTCCGAGCATATCGCATATCGGTGAATGGAGCGTGGCCACCAAGTGCTACTACGTGCGCATATGTATTAGAGAACCCATAGAAAGAATTAGTAGTGCACACTGCGAACATACCCTGTGAGAGAAAACAAGGCCGTGTGTCTTTTTATTAACAACACGGTATATGCGCATGCGCTCATATATACGCGTCTACACTGACCCAAATTAACACACACACATATCCTACCCCTATAAGCACCTTCGAAAGATTAAGCCGCCAAATCATTTGAGACCGACAAAGTCTCCACATGCGTCTCGTAGTCGATGGAATGTCTCCTCCCATTAAACCTGCATCGTCAGAAATTCTGAAATAAATTCAGAAAAATGCGAGCACCAACACTTGAATCCTGGTGAGCTGAAAATACTACTGCTTCTAACCATCTAACCACAAATTGGTTCGCACAAGGCATGTACCTCCACACATGGTCTTCATCACCGTAGTAGTGGGCTGGATTATTCGATGCTGAGCTTGGCTGCCGGAGCTGGGGTCCTCACATAATTTGTCTTTGGTGTGTCATGATGCCTGCTGCTTGGGTTAATCGGCGGCTACTCGTTGACCTAGCGCCCATCCCCTTGGTATCCATCTTTGTTAACAAGGAATGGTTGTCGGAGGTCTAAATGGTGACACACTTCAGATTACAACATGACCCACACATAAAAGCGTACACTCAATTTCATCAATGTACTCAACAATGTGGTCAGTGGTTCTGTTCTTAACCGATGAATTAGTGGTTTCTTAGATGTCTACAACTTTGTGGTCACACAAGAACGTGTCGCTATGGTTGGCTTATTGCCCCATGTAGACCTTTAAAAAAACATGTCGTGATTGATCTATTCCCCACTGGTACATTAGAAGCTCTTTGTTTACAAATGTAGTATGTTGCTTCGAAAGATCTTGCATATTTTGAAGCTAAATCATGGTAAACTAAATATCAGCTTTTACGTTAATTCTAATCTAATGCAGTTTCAATTTCCCGTGAACTATTAAAAAACGACTTCAAAGTTTGAGAGTCGTTGAAAAATATTGATACAAAAAATGAGGACCAAACTATATACTTCAGCAATTAATATATAGCTATAATAAAGGACGAGAAACACACAAAACAATTACATCGAAAATCCTTAACTTAATTCCCATGAGGCAATGCATTCCTCTTTGATTTTGTTTCAAAAATCATGTCTTCGATCATATACCATCTTGCTCCACAACAACGAGGCCGAGTGCAGCCAGGTGCAGGTCGATGTCATCCGGAACCGGGTGAGCTTCGACATCCCTCGGAAGTTGTACCAACGCCCATCGTCCATCCTCCGTCCTCACCATGCCCTTGTTCTCCTCCTGCCGCCACCCGGGAGGCACCATGTGCTCATCTCTAAGAAAGTCGGTGGCCTTGTTCACCAGCGCGGGGTCCCTTCCGCCGAGCTCGAACGGCTGGCCATGTGCCCGGTAGCCGTCCAGCAGGTGGAGGTGCGCCTCTAGGTTGTGGTAGCTAGCCAGGTCTCCGGTGGGTTTGAGGAATGGCGACACGATGTGGTCTAGCGTGAGCTCGACGCCGACGTGGGTGTACACACTCGGCACCCTTAGCGCATCCGCCACCCGCAGCAGCGCCGCCGGGAATATCACCTCGTTGAACAGAAAACCGGGCACCTTGGGCACCATGTCGTGCACGTTTCGGATGCGCAGCGTCTTCACGCTCAGCTCCCCCTCGAAGCGCTCCTTGAACCTAGTGTTCCCCACGCGAGGTCCGGCGAAGGAGAAGACGCAGACCGGTGCTTTCTTGCCGCCGGCCGACGGAGACACGTTGGCTCCACTCTCGGCGATGTCGAAGGCGCTGTTCATGGCCAGCGCGCTGCCGAGGCTGTGGCCGGTGACCGTCACGCCAACCTCCTCGCCCCTCCCAGCGTACCGCTCCACCAGCTTCCGCACCTCGGCAAGCACCTGCTCTCGCGCCGAGTAGCTGCTGAACCGGCACGTCGGGTCCTTGCCGATGTATAGGTCGACGAACCCCCTCTCCACCTTCACGCTCGGGTCTGGGCACGGCACCCCACAGGCAGAGAGCGGCTTCAACATCGCCGTCAGGTCGGCCACCCACTCCAGCCGGGTCACCGTGCCGCGCCAGGCGACGGCGATGTCCCGACGTCCGATGCGCGCCGTCTCCTCGTCCGTGGACACGGCAACGAAGCCGATGAAAGTGGCGGACTCGCTCCACAGCTTGTCGTCGCCCGGGTTATGCTTCCGGATGCTGAAGTTTGGGTAGCTTGGGTGGGAGGTGGCGTAGAGGTAGCGGGTGACCTCGTAGCCGACGCCGGCGAGGCCGACGTCCTGGAAGAAGGTGCGTGTCGGGTACTTGCAGCTGCCGGAGTAGCGGGAGAAGTGGTCGTAGTCGAAGGAGTCGTAGCACGCCTGTGCGAACTCGCCGTACCGGATGAGCTCTCCCCGGAGCACCGTGTCGATGGGGTCCAGCAGCTCCTGCCAGTCATTGCTTCCGTGGAGCTCCCGCCACCGCGACGTCAGCTGGCCGTCAGACCGGCCGGACTTCTCCGCGAGAGTGCCGCGCTCCATGTCCCCGACCACGGAGCCCGGCGACATGTTGGCTGGCGCTTCTTCGGTTGATGACACCGCCGAGGTGACTAGCTGAGACGGGCGTCGCCCACGGCTCGCCATCTTCGAGAGCAGCGAGGCCGGACGCAAGTCCCCGGCAGGGCTGTCCGGGAGGGAGCGAGCGTTGAGGGAGAGGTTGGAGGACATGGCCATTGTTGCTCTGCTTGCGAGATGTACGTCCGTGTATGCTCGAACTGCTTGTGAATTGTGATTTGTGATGTGTGAGGTTGGAGTCTGGTGTATATATACCTGTGCGTGGTACACTGGCCACGCTGGATCTTTCAGGAGGGTCCACATGCGATGATGCACATGCATGCATGCACCTAGCCTTTTCTTTTCTTTTTGAAATGAACATTTGCAGATATGCTCGATGTGCAAGTTTCTAACTTTACCACAGGTGCTCATAACCTCATACAGCAAACTTGAAACTAGTCAAAAAGTTCCGTTGCATAAAATAGACTTAGGCATTGTTTGGTTCATAAGTCCTAGGATTTTTTTTAGTCCCAACTTATAAGTCTCAAGTCCTTAAAAAGTCCCTACCTGTTTGGTTTCGGGGACTTATAAGTCCCTTTAAGACCATATTACAACTATAAGTCCCTATAAGACTCTCCTTGAGAGTCTTATTTCATAAGTCCCAAATGCCCACTTTAAGTCCCTATAAGTCCCTCCTGTTTGGTTTAGATGGGACTTATAGGGACTTTTATAAGTCCCTAAACCAATAAGTCCCTGGAAACAAACACCCTCTTAATCTAATTGCTAATTCAGTCAACTTACATATAGCTATTGTAAGAAAATATTCTTTACTCCCCTGAGTTATTGCTTGGCTCACATAACCTCTTAAACTACGTACACCCGACCTATACTTAACATGAAAATAAATCAATTATGTAAGTATTTAAAAATAAAAAGAATGAATTCATACGCACACATATGTTGCGAAGTACTGCAAACTTTGGCTAGAGAAAAGATAAACATAATTTTTTTTCCCTTTTGCATTGATCTCAAAATAGCCATATGTTTCTTTCAAATTACATGTACATACTTCATCACATAATCTAAATGTGTATCTTTTTCACGGTAGCTATATGTAAGTTGCCCAAAAACCGAACCGGTGAAAGCCGCTTTGTAAAGAGAAGAAAGAGATGTGAGACTGAGCTCTAAGGCCGAGCCGGGAGTAAGCCAGACCCAGCAACGACGTGGCTGGCTGCGGCGTCGTGGGCAGTGAGTCCAAGGGTTGACAAGTGTGGGTGGGGTTCCTTTTTGTTTTGACCCTAAATGGATTGGATGGGGGCCTCACAGAAGGCGGGGACAACATGACGATTGGAAGCAAGGTGTGTTGTCATAGTCCGACGATAGGAAGGGACGCGAGCCACGGCGAGTGAATGGAAGAAGAACATAAACAATAGTTGGCTTGATGTAGAAGAAGATAGGATAACCGTTTGATATTCACACAATCGACTTACACTGAATTTTTTGTAGGAGATTTATGCTGTGTGGGCCCCATTGTTTTTATATATTTTCATCATTTGTGGCACTAATTGTGAAAAAGTATTCAGTTTTGTCACTAATCAGATGTATTGCATTAAGTGTCTGCTAAAACATGCCACTTTGCACTGTTACCATGAAGTCAGAGAATGGACCAAATGCCCATGGAACCTAGCTGTCCGAACTCCGAAGCCTTTTCTAGCTCCTCCTTCTCTTGCTTATCCATGGAAGACGCATTATCGCCACCGCTCAATGTTGCTTAAATTTGACCAAAATTGTTAGAAAAGTATCAACATTCACAATATCAAATCAATATCATTAGACGCATCATAAAATTAACTTTTAAATTGTATTTTTTTTCAATATTGTACACGTCTATATTTTTAATATAAATATAATAAAAATTTATAAATTCTGACTTCAGATAAATCTTATATGCGAAGTAAATAAATATACGGAGAGAGTAGTAGTGAAAGTGTGTATTCTTCTAGGTATGGGCCAGAGTCACCGGTCACGTGAGTCCACTGATCGTATTCGTACGTGCATGCATGGTCTCGGCCGGCATGACCAGTAAATGGCATGCAACGAACTCAATATATGTTGATGCATGCATGGTCATATATATGGTGGGTGATGGCAGATTCGCAGATGATTTACCCGTGAATGCATATGCATGAACCTACTTCATGGAGAATGTAAGTTGGATGCACCCACATCGTCGTAGCAGTTGGTCCATCTCGTCCTTGCCGCGCGCGTGTGACCACCTTGCGTACGTACCACGATTATATATTTTTTTTAACATCAGTACAGACACAAACGCTCATATACACGCGCATACACTCACCCCTATAAACGCACACACGCATACCCTATCCTATGAGCACCTCCGAAAGATTGAGCCGGCATATCATCTTGAAATTACGAAGTCACCGTAGGCACCTCGTCGTCGACGAGAACGTCTCCTCCCACTGAATGCGCATTGCCGAAAATCCTGAAATAAATCCAGAAATAAATGCGAGCACCAGGATTTGAACCCTGGTGGGCTGGGGATACCACAGTCCCTCTAACCATCCAACCACAGGTTTATATTGATGCGTGTGTTTCTCATGCAAGAAAAAAGTCTGAAATAAACATGAGAAAATATTTAATGTGTGCATTAAAAGTGTATATTGGGTACTGAGAAAAAATAGACATGTGCAAAAATGAAAAAAAGAAATGAAAATGAAAAAGAAAAAAACAAGAAAATGCATATCAGTGCGTGCGCGCGAGCGACTGTGCTACTGGGCTGGCCCAATTCAGCAAATACCGGCCCAGTCCTCTCAAGGTATAAAAAAGACCGGGATTAAAGAATTTGGTGTGGTAATTTCAAGGATTGAGAATTCAGGGTTTGATTTAGCTTTCGTCTATAAATTCAAGGTTTGTTTTGGACCTTTTCCCTCATGGAATGTGTGTGTTGGCACGTGTACCATGTGGCCTTCCAAAGAAAAGAGAGACGTCCACAAACTTGCATGGCTGGCTTGGCTACCCCACTTGTCATGCTTGGATTGGATGGGGGCGGGTAAGTGGTTTCCCTGATTTTGTTGTAGTTTCAACGTAAAGAAGACAAAGCAGAGACAAATGATTCTCTTGTTCTATTACAATGTGGGAGACCCACTTATATACAGGCTAAAGGGGTGTGTTAGGAAGATACCTCTTCTCTAACAAACACCTCCTGGGAGGCATTCCTCTCATACAATTGATCACATGTTTTATTTCTTAACACCTTTGATCAATTCGTTATCTATATATTGCAATCCAAAAACTCCTAAAAAACTTGCGGGAAAAATTGAGGAGAAACATTATAATGGCATGTCACCATAAACTCCTCTAATAACCTGGTGGAAAAAATATTAGGAGAAACCATATGACATACGTCCGCACTCGTCTTTATATTGTCCCGTTAAAAACTTTGTATGAGAACCTTAGGGAAAACTCGTAAAGGAAAAGAGTACAATATTAATGATCAGAAGATCATCAACGAGTTATACCTTGGGATTTTTCTCCCCTTGAACATGCAAACCTCAAGGTTGTCTCATACAAATTCCACAAACTTAATTATGGAATACAATCATTGGTAGAGATACTGTAAATTTCATGATATTTTCTTTGCAAATTACCCTCCTACATTTATGTAATTCATGAGGATAAATATAACCCGCATGTAATACAAGTGACATTATCTTGGTAGATAATGATAGGTGATTCCTATGAATGTCCACATGAACTCACATGTGGCCAATCATTCTGTGAAGCCATACAAACAATTACTGTAGAATGATCATTGGAAGGACCCATTTAGAGTCTATTCTAAAGATTATCTTCTGAATACTCTTCCAATAAATCCGGTCTTTGATATGGTACTGTTGGGATCAAATACTTAGCCACTATATATATATATATATCATATATCACACCTTGGTCCCATCTTGATTTTCATACTAGAATTAATCAAGACTTTTGTGCCTTGGATATATCTGAGAATATTCCATGCACAAATTAACCTCAAACCTTTTGGGGAATTGCACTCTCAATAAACTCCCAACAAATATAATGTCAGGCCTAAGATATTTTGCAAGATATCCAAGTGCTCCGATGGTACATATGGAACTTCAGCTCCATCTATCACTTCACCATCTTCACTACTAATTGGAAACATGAGAGAGGTTGCTCGGTTCCTATGTTATAAACTGAACCGTTAATGGGAAATCAAGACGCCAATACTCCGTCGGAAGTAGTATTGCATGTGCATTTCAGCAGGCAGCTGCAGTTAACTCAAAATTAAGAGATCTATTTAGTGGTTGAACATAAAAAAATGATGACGTGCCAGGCTGCATGTGCTTATGTGGTACTGTGGGATATGTGTGATGAGGTGGATAGGCTGCATGTCAAGAGAAATAAGATAGTGAAGATCAAATATTCAGGTAGAGGTAATAACACCCGTGATGCTTAAACTTGCCATAGATATTCACTTTAGTGTCTGAATTTAAAAAATACATCTAAGTGATTCTAAAACTTGGCATTATGGTTCAAATCACAGCGAGATACGTATGTATTGCTGACCAGGCATGCCAGCGTGGCATGGAGCCCACCTGCAGTGCCGGGATAGACTGACTTTTAGAGTAATATGTCACAATGACCATCAGGTCCCACCTGTTAGTGTACAGGATAAATTAACAAAAATTGGGCAAGGTAACCAGAAAATCAAGACAAGGTTTCTGTTCAAAATGCATCATTAGCTTTTGTCTACTGCTGCGTCTTCATCCCAAAAATAAAAATCATTTAAAAAAAATTCTACTGCATGCGCCGGTGGAGTTAAATGGGTCTCATCTTCAAATGTTAGTTGTTTCCCCTTTATTAGAAATTAGAAAAATATTTATCAAACTTAATTAATGACAAATTAAGATATAGCAGGCATATGGATTATTCCACTGATAGAATTGTTATTAAAACAGGGTAATCTACTATTTCCAAATCAGGGGAATAATTAAAGGAGAAAATACTCCCTCTATCCTATAATATAGACTTTTTTACACTAGCTTTTCTATCTTGTCACAGCTGGATCGCCGCCCGAGTCGCCAATGACGACGCGGGGGCAGCTCCACTATTTTCGGATCGGTGGTTAGTTTCCCCTTAGGATATTCCTCCTTGCTCACCTGTCACCGGCATGCACGTCCCGCTTGTACGCATCTACTCCTTCCGTTCTCAAATGTAAGTCTTTCTATAGATTCCAACAAGTGACTACATACGGAGCAAAATGAGTGAATCTACATTTTAAAATATATCTACATACATCCGTATCTTGTAGTCCATTTGAAATGTTTAAAAAGACTTATACTCCCTTCGTTCCTAAATATAAGTATTTGGAGGGATTTTACTATGAACGACATACGGATGTTTGTAGATGCATTTTAGAGTGTAGATTCATTCATTTTGCTCCGTATGTAGTCCATAATAAAATCTTTACAAAGACTTACATTTAGGAACGGAAGGAGTATTTAGGAACGGAGCGAGTAGTACATATGCATGCATGTACCGCCGGCGCCACGCGTTCGTCGTTGCTAAAAATCTGAACATAGCACGTTACTGCGTCGTTGCTGCCAAAAATAATGCCATCGGCAAGCCAAGTCCGGGCATATCGATCGCATATACATCGATGGATGGATGGACCGGTGGTGACAAGGTACCAGTACATGCATTAGTGGTTGTGCACTCTGAACGTACTCTGTGATAGAAAACAAAGCATGTCTATCTTTACCTCTGTACATGGTCATCATCACCGTGCCAGCGGCCCGGATCGATGCTGCTGACTTTGGCTGCCGGAGTTGGAATCTATTTCAGGGCAATCTGTGCAAGCAATGTACCCAAGCGGCAAGAGCGGCACGTTGGCGGCTCTTTCTAGTGGCCGTAGTGATCGTTCGGTGGTCTTAAAATATCGATGTAATTTTTATTATGTTTGAGGTGCTTTGTACTTCCGGTGAACTTTCATAATAGTAATAGATCTTGACCATTTTCGCAAAAAAGAAAAACACTCCAGAGTTTCCCTTCTCCCATCATTAAATACATGATTTTTTTTAATCCTTTGACGTAGGTCACGGAATCTTTTTTTATTTCTGCGTTGATAGGGTTTTGAACTCAAGACCTCTTGGTTCGGATATCATATTAAATTTATGCTCCATAAGCTCAAGCTGATGAGAAAAAGATGGGCTATGCATTTATACGTACATCAACATTCTCACTCACGTGTGGCTCCTTTAGGCCTAAATGTGGGCCAAAAGTGGGGCTGCAATTTAATTACACCAGTCCGGTCTTAAACTCTATGGTATCCGAGCCAAGAGGTCTTGAGTTTAAGATCCTGCCAAAGTAGTACGAGAAAAAGATTCTGCACCCTACGTAAATCTCATGTCTAAGAACTAAATAAGGCTAGACGTGAGGGGGGTGTTGAAATATATTGTCTGTCTCTCTCCATCAGTTATGATTTTTGGATGAGTTGGAGCATAAATTTAGTATGGTATCTGAGCTATGATGTCTTGAGTTCAAGACCCTGCCAACGCGGTATCGAAAAAAAGATTCTATGGCCTATATAAATCCCACGTCTAAAGACAAAATAAGCCTAGACATGAGGGGATGGTGAAATATATTGCCCATCTCTCTTCATCAGTTCGGACTTTTGGATGAATTGGCTGGAGCATGAATTCAATACTCCAAACGCAAAGGATTCCTATATTTTGTACCACATGCCCATTGAATCTGGTCTGACCACCCCTTTTGCTTTGACAGGATGTTCGAAACAGACAAATATTGAATATGTTTTAAAAAATAAGTGTTTTTTTTCTTATTTCTTTAACTTGAGTGAAACATTTATGAAGGAATTACGAAATTTGGGATGGTATTTCATTAAATTTATTAAAACATGTCTTTCATATTACGTTATTATGTAAGTTCCTTGTTTAAAATAGAATGCATGAAGTTTCAAAAGCAAAAGGTTTAAACTTCAATACTATATTCAACATTGATCTTGTTCCAAAGAGCTCTTCAAAATGAAGATGTAAAATGGATCCAAAATTAGACATTCAGATCAAAATATGAGCCACCCTTTTTATGTTCCGACCAAAAAATAAAGACATGGATTTTTTTTGTTGGGATAGGGATGTGGAGAGTGGGTCAATTTTGATAGGTAAGGAAATTTTGGAAACATGGCACCAACCCACTATCTAGCCTGGTCATGCCCCTCTGTTTCATGCCCAATGGCTTAACTAGAAGGAGTGCACCCGGTGCATAAATTAGGCCGGTGCATGGGGGACACGAAAGTTTGGTTCGTGAGTGTAGCTATACTCCCTCCTTCCATCTATATAGGGCCTAATGCGTTTTTCAAGACCGCCTTTGACTATTAGTAATATTTATAATACATGAGATGTATAATGTGAAAATTATATCATTGGAAGCTATTTTCATGTACGAATTTGACGGTATGCTTTGTGTAACTTGCATGTCATATACTATTGCTCTAGCACTTGGTCAAAGTTAGCCTCGAAAAACGCATTAGGCCCTATATAGATGGAAGGAGGGAGTACTCTATATGGAAAAAAATAGTAATTCAACATGAAGTCAAAAAATTCTGAAAATATTTTAAATAAACTTGACCTTTCATTGTACTTGTGAGAAAAATTCTACAAAAATAAAATCCCCCTTTCACTTCTTTTTAGAAAAGATAATTTTTAGCGAAAATAGTGTGAATAGTGATAAAATGTCTTTTTTGCCCTGAAGTCAATGTTGGTTTCGTGAAAATTTATATACTAGTGCAAAAGAAAGTCAAGTTTATTCTAAAAAAAATTTCTAAACTATTTTCACATTTTGTCTAATTATTAAAAAACTCCACATATAGGTGTATACACAACCAGGTTCCGAAATGTATTTCTCGGACGCTGGCGTTTGGTTCCTGGGTGTACCTACAGCCTATGTGCAAAAAAAACACTTTAGTAATCTAACAAAAAGTCAAAACTCTGAAAATATTTTTGAAGTAAATTTGACCTTCCATTGCACTTGTGAGAAAAATTACACAAAAACAAAATCCCCCTTGGACTTCATTTCAAACAAGATATATTCTCGTGATCTCGCGAAAAAAAAAAGATACATTCTCGTGAGTCCTGCTTTGGTTGATCAGCGGCTGCTTGTTGGCCTGGCGCCGACACACTTGGTAAATTGTGAACATAGATGATCCTCGAAAAAAAAGATTGTGAACATAGATGGGAAAACTATCAATTGCATGTCAAGATGGTCATCCATGTCAAATGAATCCAGGATGCATCACAATATCAACATCTAGAGATTAGAGTATTATGTGGCGACCGCATAGTTGGTGGTGGGCATTATCACGGGTTAAGCTGGCCGCAAATGTCCAAGTCGCGTCGCTGCCCACATGCGAGACGAGACCGCCACCGTACGTGTCACAGGTGTTGACGTAGCATGTTGGTGTAGATGTGAGAAGGCACCGCCCGCCTGCTCTGTGGTACGCCCAGCTCGCCGCCGCCGCGTTCTCTCAACGCGGTGCTCACGGCCTCCATTGACGCGTGCGTGTGGCCGCTGCTTCTCGGCTGCATGGGTTGATGTAGTTAGTGAAAGCTTATATTAAAGAAGACACCGCCGGCGAGCTCCCCGGCGGACGTCCGTCAACGTTGTCATATGACCACGGAGCTGCAGTCGCCGGCGCGTCATTCGGGTGCCTTGGGTGCAAGTGCAGCAAGTGCTAGGTCCTCTTCTGCGGCTCCTATCCCTCCTCGGGTTTATTAATTAGGAACAAAAGGAGAATCATTGGGGTCTGCAAGTAGTCGCCTTCTTCCTTAAGAAAAGCCTAGTGTTCATCTATCTCCAACTTCCCACAGACGGCGATCCGCCTTGTAACATTAAAAATGCGCATGGTTAGAATAATAGAAGCATCAATAGTACATTAACAATCCTGAGGCCTGATTAGGAATCCGATTCATGTTTATCTTTTCACACAAGCAAATAGGTTTTCGTCGAAAGTTCATATTCAAGAACCGTTGCAATTGTAGCATGGAAATATAAACTTAATTATGAACATGAAAATAGGCCGATAACAACTTTATTATTATATTAGGGCATATTTTCGATGGAATACATCTAGGGCAGATGTTTCAGCGCTAGGATACATTGGCACCACTCAGCCTAACGAACAAACTGAGTGACACATTGCACTACTACAAGGTAACACATATGCCCTTCGCCATATGAAGGGCTACGATCGATACAACATATTCGTTAATTAACTTCGTCCAGCTTTTTCTCTCGATCATCACATATGTTATTACTCTCATGAATCAATTGTTCATCACCTGCCTCCTCTTGATCTTGGCCTTGAAGCCGTTCTTCATGTGGAGAATGATGGAGACATTGGGCTCGACGACATGCCCCGGCACGGCCTCCACCAAGAAGTTCCGCACTACAGCGGCCGCCACGGCGGCCGCCACGGCCTTGAGCTGCACCAATGCCATGTCCTTGCCGACGCAGGTCCGAGGCCCGGTGTTGAAGGACGCGAACTTGTACGACGGCACGTACCGCGGCTTGCCGTCCTCCCCGATCCACCGCTCCGGCCGAAAGTCCGAGTAGTCCTTGCCCCACACGGCCTCCATCCTTCCCATCGCGTACAGAGACACGATGATCTTGTCCCCCGGCTGCACCTCGTGCCCGCTCGGCAGCGTCTCCGCCGCCACCACGCCCTTGTGCTCGAACGGCACTGGAGGGTACACACGTAGCGACTCGCACAGGGCGGCATGTAGGTACACGAGCCGGCTCAGCTCATCCGGGTCGTAGGTTGCCATGCCATTGCCGTCCACGGTGGTGGTGGTGGCCTTGATGGTGTCGAGCTCTTCCAAGATATTGGACTCCACGTGCGGGTTCTTGGTGAGGAGATAGAAGAACCAGGACAGCGCCGAGCCAGTCGTGTCACGGCCAGCGAGCATAAGGTTCATGGTCGTGTCGCGGAGGAAGACGTCCACAGTCATGCCAGAATCATCGTCGTCGATGTAGGAGGAGAGCAGGTCCGTCGTGTCCGAGTCCTCGTTCCCGCCTCTAGCTTTAACCGCCTCACGCCTCTTGGCGATCGTATCGCCAATGAACCGGTCGATCTCGCGTTGCGCCACCGCCATCTCCCTCTCGTACCCTACCCCGAGCCACCGCACCAGCTTCCACCACGACAGCGGGAGCACATTGCGGCGAGGAGCACGTCCATGGCGTCGTCTATGTTGGAAATATGAGCAATTTACCGAATGATTTTATTAACAGAAATAGTAGATAAAACATGGCTACTATAGCAATGATGAAATAAGCCATGCGATTTGACAAAGAGAAGGTAAACAGCATGTTCATATATGAACCGTAACTAAACATATCTAGAGCAGACAGTATAGCATGTTGCACATATGAGTCTAACATATCTAGGGCAAATACTAGAACCAGGAACTGTAGCAGAACCTCTAACAGAAAGGGGAGAGACACGTACGTGACAGCAGCAGGAGCAGAGGCACTGGACTTGGGGTCGTTGTCCTCCATGTCGTCGAGGAGGTTGTCGACGTCGGGGAAGTAGTCGTCGTCGGGGAAGTAGTCGTCGGAGTCTGGGGCGTCCGTGACGAAGAAGTCAGTAGTCGCGCAGAGCGCTCCCCAAAAACCTTATCACTCTTCTCCCGTACAGGACTCAAAAGGTGCGGTTCCGGAGGCCTACTATCCCGACCAGCGGTGCACGCCGCAAGCCGGGATGAGGAAGAACATAACAGCAACGCAGTGCTTAGGAACTTATGGCGAGAGGAGGAAGAGATTCTGGTGCGTCTCTCTGAGAGGAGCGACCTCCCTTTTATAGGCGCAAGAGAAGGAGGCGAGAGGCTGCGCCGGGAGCTAAAGGGAACGCGGGAGACGAAACGAACAGGCAGCAGCCGAAGAGGCGCGCCGTTCGGATTCAGTGTCCAGTACAGAAAAAATGTTTCAGCTTCCGAGTGACCTTTCGTATACCCGTAGTGCGTGGCAAAAATTTAGACATCGGCTCGTTCCCGCAACCCGCGGCGCGGCGCGGCGCGGCGCGTCGTGGCGAGGCGGGCGGCGGAGGAGGAGCGCGCGTGGATGCCCCCCTTGTTCTCATGCTCATACAAGTGGGGAAAGAGCCTCCCTTATAAGGAGGTCCAACTCCCACTCAACTAGCAATGTGGGACTAAACATTAGTAGTATCCCTTGCCTTGCACAAATGGGCTAAGTGGGCCTCTAGGATTTATTTAGGAATTTCTGAAATAGCTATTGGGCTGTCCCAAAATAGACTAAATTCCAGCAATCCCCCACCAGATCTCAGAGGCACACAAAATTTGTCTTTGGTTCCAGAACACTGTTTTATATACCGGTACTACAGTGGAGACTGTTAAGTTGAACTTCCACCTAGAACTCTATGCTACACTAGTAAGCAACTTGAACAGTGGACTGGGCCTTGAACTGCAAGTTTTCTACGAATCTAGCTTCACATAAAGCCTTGACCGATACGTGGCTACCGTGGGTCTTCCCCGCGGGTGGAGCTTATGCGTCATACTCCGAGACCTTTCATGAGTTTACTAGAGAGAACCCTACTCTCATAGATTGCGACGTTTAACAATCAGACTCATATAGGTGCATTATTCAAAAGATGTTCTGCAGGACAACATCTCTGCTTCAAAGAGCCACTTAGAACACATTAAGATATACATCAACCTGCCATGCAGATTAGGAGAGTATTGCATCTTCATGGAGTGGTATTTTTAACAGTAAGGATACTTTCCTCCCAGTTGACCAACAGCTTGTCTTCCACATCTAATTCACGGGATCTCCGATCACAAAGAATAGGTTACCACTGTGAACAACTCATATTGTGGGTCTCATACCCATCTCCCTCAATGCATTATCTATCACATTACGTGATTGACCCTTAGTAAAAGGATCTGCCAGATTTTTAGACGTTTGGATATAATCCAATGCAATAACTCCGGAGTTTTTCATTTTTTTGACAGACTTTAACCTTCTCTGAACGTGTCTTGATGACTTCATGTTATCCTTTGAGCTGCTCACTTTAGTGATCACAGTTTGATTGTCACAGTTCATAAGGATACCCGGTACAGGTTTCTCAACTACCGGCAAGTCATTCAAGAGCCCACGAAGTCAATCTGCTTCAACCGTAGCTGTATCTAGTGCTGTGAGTTCTGCTTCCATTGTTGACCTCGTTAAGATGGTCTGCTTGCAAGACTTCCAAGAAACGGCGCCACCTCCATGAGTGAATACATATCCGCTCATGGCCTTTATCTTATCAGCATCTGAGATCCAGTTTGAGTCACTATACACTTCAAGCACCTTTGGGTGCCCGGTGTAGTGAATTCCATAATTTGCAGTGCCTTTCAAATAACGCAAAACTCTCTCTAGAGCTTTCCAATGCACATCTTCTGGTTTTGAGACAAACCGGCTCAGCTTGCTAACAGCAAAAGAGATGTCAGGTCTTGTAGCACTGGCTAAGTACATAAGCGAGCCAATGATCTAAGAATATTTCAATTGGTCTCTAGCAATTCTCTGATTCTTTCAAAGCAACACACTAGCATCATATGGTGTTGGAGATGGCTTGCAGTCACTGTAGCCAAAGCGACTCAAGATCTTTTCCACATAGTGGGATTGAAGCAATGTAATCCCACCATCATCATCTCTCAACAACTTGATGTTCAGAATGACATCAGCCACTCCTAAATCCTTCATCTCAAAACAGCGAGATAGGAAATCCTTGACCTCATTAATAACATTCAGATTTGTTTCGAAAATCAGTATGTCATCAACATACAAGCAAAGCATAACTCCCTCGCCCCCACCATGGCAATAGTACACACATTTGTCAGCTTCGTTTACAACAAAGCCTGCAGCTGTTAAAGTTCTTTTGAACTTCTCATGCCACTGTTTGGGTGCTTGCTTGAGTCCATACAAAGACTTCAGCAACTTGCACACTTTCCTTTCCTGACCATCTATTACAAACCCATCTAGTTGTTCCATATAAATTTCCTCATCCAACTCTCCATTTAGGAAAGCAGTCTTAACATCCATTTGATGAACGAGAAGACCATGTGAGGCAGCTAGTGAAAGTAGAACTCGAATAGTGGTCAGTCGATCCACAGGTGAGTAAGTGTCAAAGAAATCTTCACCTTCCTTTTGGGTATAACCCTTAGCCACGAGCCGAGCCTTGTACTTTTCGATAGTACCATCAGGCCTAATCTTCTTCTTGAATACCCATTTGCATCCTATAGGTTTGCACCCATAAGGACGATCAGTTATCTCCCAAGTTTCATTAGCCAAGATGGAATCCATCTCGCTACGAACTGCTTCCTTCCAGTAGTCAGCATCTTCAAATGCATAGGCCTCTGAAATAGAACTGGGAGTGTCATCTATGAGATACACAAGAAAATAATCACCAAAGGACTTTGCAGTCCTCTGTCTCTTGCTCCTAATAGGAACTTCATTGTTCTCCTCCACGGGACTTTCAAAGTGTTCCATCGAAATGGCAGGTTCGGTAATTGTAACTGGTTCCTGATTCGATGAACTAGGCATCTCCTGATTAGATGAGGTAGTCATATCCTTCATGGGAAAGATATCTTCAAAGAAAGTCGCATCATTCGACTCCATGATCGTACCGACATGCATGTCAGGTACCTCAGATTTTACAACCAGGAATCTATAGCCAATGCTATGAAAAGCATATCCCAGGAAAACACAATCCACAGTCTTTGGTCCAAGTTTCCGCTTCTTTGGAATTGGAACATTGACTTTCGCCAAACAACCCCATGTTCGCAGATAAGAGAGTTTTAAACTTTTCTTCTCCCATTCCACGAATGGAGTTATCTCTTTGTTCTTTGTGGGAACTCGATTTAGGACATGACATGCTGTCAATATCGCCTCCCCCCACCATGCCTTGAAGAGACCCGATGTGTTTAACATGGCGTTAACCAAATCAGTTAGAGTACGGTTCTTTCTTTCGGCCACCCCATTTGACTTAGGTGGGTAGGGAGGCATCCTCTCATGGATTATACCATGTTCCTCACAAAAAGCATCAAATTCATTGGAAAAATACTCTCCACCACGGTCGGACCTTAGCCTCTTGATTTTCCGATCAAGTTGGTTTTCCACTTCAGCTTTATAGATCTTGAAAAAGTTCAAAGCCTCATCCTTAGATTTCAGAAGATACACACGACAGTATCTAGTGGAGTCGTCAATTAACATCATGAAATATTTCTTTCCACCTTTTGTCAAAACACCATTCATTTCACATATATCTGAATGTATAAGTTCTGGTGGTGCAAGATTTCTCGTCTCCGCAGTTACGTGGGACTTACGAGGTTGCTTAGCTTGCACACACACTTGACACTTAGATCCCTTGACTGTGGTGAAACTAGGGATTAAGTTCAACTTCGCTAGTCGCGACATGCAACCAAAGTTAACATGACAAAGACGTGAATGCCACACATTTGATTCACTATTATTGCAAATATGATTAACAACTTTATTGCAAACGTCTGATAAGGAGAAACAAAACAGGCCTCCTGACTCATAGCCTTTACCAACAAAGGTTCCATACTTGGATATTACAAATTTATTTGACTCAAAGACAAGCTTGTAGCCATCTCTACACAGAAGAGATCCGCTAACAAGATTTTTATTGACGGAGGGGACATAATGCACGTTCTTCAGCCGCACGATCTTCCCCGAAGTAAACTTCAGATCGACCGTGCCAACACCACGAACAGAAGCACTTGAACCGTTGCCCATCAGCACGGTTGAAGTCCCTGCGGTCTGATAAGAGGAAAACATGGAAATATCACCGCATACATGCACATTAGCACCCATGTCAATCAACCAATCAGGAGAATGACATACTGAAAGAATAGTGGGAAATATACCATACCCAACATCCTTCATGTCAATGTCTCCGGTGACAACATTAGCGGTCTTGCCGCCTTTCCCAGGATGACGCTTGTCATAGCGATTGGGGCAACTAGGAGCCCAATGATCAGGATCTCCACACACATGACAAGCACCTTTCTTCTTGTCACTCTTCTTCTTGAAGTTCGTGTGTTGTACAGCCTTGTTCTTCCCATCAAACTTTGCTTTACCATCAAGCTTGCCCTTGTTCTTGAACTTGTGGGACTGAAAGTTTTTCTTCTGTACCAGATTGACACTAGATCCTCCCTCAATACCTCGAGCACGTGTGTCCTTTGCTCTCACCTTTTCTTCCACATCAAGAGTACCAATGAGATCCGGGACGGAAAACTCCTGTCTCTTATGTTTCAGTAAGGTAGCAAAGTTCCTCCACGAAGGAGGAAGCTTAGTGATGATACCCCCGGCAACAAACTTGTCCGGTAGGATACAGTTGAAGTGCTCAAGTTCTCTAGCAAATGACTGTATCTCATGAGCCTGCTCAACCACGGAGCGCTCTTCAGTCATCCAGTAATCATAGAATTGTTCCATGATGTACAGCTCAGTGCCGGCATCCGAGACCCCAAACTTGGCCTCGAGTGCGTCCCATTTATATTTTCCATTGTCAATTGACGCATAAGCATCAACTATGTTCTCACCAAGAACACTCAAGAGAGCAGCCTTAAACAAGGTATCCATTTTCTGAAAAGCTTGTGCCTGTTGGGCATCTTGCTCTCCTTCAGTTTTGCCAAGAGTGGCGTCATAGCAACTCATGGTTTGAAACCATAAGACTGCTCTCACGCACCACCTCTTATAGTGGATACCCTCAAACATAGGAGGTCTCATGGAAGTAGCAAAACCATTCGAGGTAAATTGCCTATATATGGTTTTTGGATTGTTGGAAATATGAGCAATTTACCGAATGATTTTATTAACAGAAATAGTAGATAAAACATGGCTAGTATAGCAGTGATGAAATAAGCCATGTGATTTGACAAAGAGAAGGTAAACAGCATGTTCATATATAAACTATAACTAAACATATCTAGAGCAGACAGTATAGCATGTTGCACATATGAGTCTAACATATCTAGGGCAAATACTAGAACCAGGAACTGTAGCAGAACCTCTAACAGAAAGGGGAGCAGAGGCACTAGACTTGGGGTCGGTGTCCTCCATGTCGTCGAGGAGGTTGTCAACGTCGGGGAAGTAGTCGTCGGAGTCCGGGGCGTCCGTGACGAAGAAGTCAGTAGTCGCGCAGAGCGCTCCCCAAAACCCTTATCACCCTTCTCCCGTACAGGACTCAAAAGGTGCGGTCCCGGAGGCCTACTGTCCCGACCAGCGGTGCACGCCGCAAGCCGGGATGAGGAAGAACGTAACAACAGCGCAGTGCTCAGGAACTTGTGGCTCATTCCCGCAACCCGCGGCGGGGCGAGCGGCGGAGGAGGAGCGCGCGTGGATGTCCCCCTTGTTCTCATGCTCATATAAGTGGGGAAAGAGCCTCCCTTATAAGAAGGTCCAATTCCCACTCAACTAGCAATGTGGGACTAAACATTAGTAGTATCCCTTGCCTTGCACAAATGGGCTAAGTGGGCCTCTAGGATTTATTTAGGAATTTCTGAAATAGTTATTGGGATGTCCCAAAATAGACTAAATTCTTGCAGTCTATGGCATGCGCAGACCGCACCTCCGGGAAGCCAATGGCCAGGCAGCCCGGGTCGACGCCGAACACCAACGTGGTCATCATGTCGAACGTCAGCCTAAGGAACACATCCATAAGGTCACACTCGCCGGTGCCGGCAGCGGCGACGTGTGCGAGCAGCGGAAGCAGGTCACGCTCGACCTTGCGGTGGCTACACCGGGACACGAAGGCCCGAAAGCGGGGCCCGGACATGAGCAACTGCGCCTTGCCATGCTGGCGGCGCTAGGAGTCGCCATCGGCGTTGAAGATGCCACCGCCGAGGATGTCCATGATCTCGGAGAAGTCGGGGCCCTTGGGGTAGTTGGGGAAGTTGGAGGTGAAGACGTGGCGGACGTTGGCAGGATCGGAGGTTAAGAAGAGCTGCATCCCAGAGTGCGGCGGGCCGATGATTCGGAACTTGAGATCGCTGGCGCTGAGGAGGGAGGTGGCCCAGTCGTAGCGGCGCGGGAGACTGCCGAGGAGAGACGGCAGCATGCGCACCAGCGGCCAGTCCAGCGGGATCGCTGGGTTCTTGCGCCTGGACCTCATGTGGAGGTAGTAGAGGACAACAAGGAAGACCAAGGAAAGTGAAAGCTCAAGGAAGAACCCTCGCCGCCGCCACCTCCCCTGCCCGTCTCCGGCGGGATCCGGCCACCCTCGCCGGTGCACGGCCCGAATCCGCTCCCCCTCACCCGCCCTTCCTTCCCAGCCCCTCCTTCCGCCCTCGCGCCGCCTCCCCGGGAGGCGGCCGGGGCAGCCCCTGCGTCTCCTCCCTCGGCTTCGCATCCTCTTCCTCCCCCCTGTCGTAGCCGGCGGGCGCCCCCGGCTCCGGCCCGGGGGGTGCCGGCAGCGGCAGGATCTCCCTCCCCCACGCGCGCGTCCTCCTGGCCCGGGGCAGGTGGGCGGCGGCGGTGTCACTCGGCTTGGTAGCGGTCCGGTGACCCGGCGGGGTGGCCGGCGGCAGACGTGGTGGCGGCGCTGCTCCTTGGTGGTGGGGCGGCGTGGTGGTGCTGGGTCCGACGTCGTGCCCCCGGCCCAGATCTGGGCCTGGCGGGCCCCATCTGGGTCCTAGCGGGCCGGCCCCCGGCGTGGCCTCGTTGTCTGCGGCGCGGTGAGGAGGAGGAGCGGCTCGGATTTGGGGCGTCGGCGCCGATGGCGTGCCGGCAGCAGCGCGAAGGCGTGAGCTTTACGGGCCCACGAGGGCTCGGCCGGACCTGTGGGCCCATGGGCCTGGTGTGCTCCTGCTATTGCGTCCGGACGGCTACCGTCGCTGACGGTGGAGTTGGGGCCCTCCCGCGTGCCGACGGTGCTGATGCCCTAGTCCCGGCTCTGATCCTTCGCCGCACTGCCCTCATTTCGTGGTGCCGTGGTGAGACGGCGTGGGGGCCTCATGGCCGCGTTGGCGCAGGGTGGTGGTTGGTTTGGTGGATGGATCCGGAGCGCCCGAGGTGCGGGTTGGGATCAGGGGAATCCCCTGTCGGCGTGGCCGACACCGACGTGGTGGCGCTTGAGGGTGCCACCTGACCTTCCGGGAGGGCGTCGGGGGCTACCCTGCCTCTCGCCTCGTCGTGTACCGGGGGAAACCCTTGGCAGCAGCGTCGTCATCGTCGCGATCCTTCTTGGAGGTGTTGATAGGTGCCGGCGCTTCGGAGTCTTGGAGCCTAGGGGTAGATTCCTAGGGGTAGATTCCGTTGTCGGCATTTGTTTCTTTTGATCTTTCTCTGTCATTTCTTTTGGGCGTGACTGTGCTGCTTCCGCCCCAGCACCTATCCCTGTATGGTTCGGTTGGTTGCTTTGTATACAAAGCGGGGGAAACCCTTTTTCGGCAAAGCTCTAAGGAAGAAGACGAGAGCCATTGTTGCTGTTGCTAGCTCTTGCAAGTCGAAGACAACTGTGGTGGGGAGTTGGAGGCCACGCGAGGGCCATATATATACTCATGCATGCTCCGGCAGACAATGGTGGTGGCGAGAGATTTGCTTTCAGATGTTACTACATACTGTATTGTATTGATTCAATGCTTCGATTTGAAATTTACCTAGAAGGTATCAGTGGTGTACAGTATATTTACTCAAATCCAGCGACATGCCAACAACTAGTATTTAGCACTGACGCAGGTAGAGTTCAAAGATCTGCAACAACGAACAATCTGACATGGACAAGGCGATTAATTAAACTCCTGCTTCCATGTATACATCGCTAATCCTGGACACTCGCTGTTCGCAACTATTATTGCTAACTCCCGCTGATGTAGTTGTATTTATTCTCTATTGTGTGACCAGTACCCTGTCACACCAGTCAGTTTTTATGTGGCAACATAAGGACATAAACACACGTTTTTAGGATGGCTTTACTTAGTAACATAAGAACAACACCAACTAACATCAGGGAAGTTTGATATGTACTAACACCTTTGCTGAAACCCAATTAACAAGCAGCCGGTAGTGTTGTGCCGTCTATGAAATTCACACTTTTTTTTTGAGGAAATGAAATTCACACATTAATCCTGTATATCCTCCTTGCATATGTGAAACAAAATCTCTAGATTTATATCTGTTGGTAGAACAACATTGATTCAGATTTCCAAAAAAAGCATTGCTTCATTTGCTGGTTGGTTTGTAAGATTTCCTACACGCGTAACAACCTGAGGAGTTGCGCCTGCAAGGGCGAGCTGCCGAGGCGCCTAGGAGTGTGGTCCTAGACGGCGGGGGAATGTAGCTGGGATGGAGCTCCAGTGCTTCCGTGACAGAGGGAGCAGAAGAGTTGCGTGGCGACGAGTTACCATGGGCGCTGGAGAAGGAAAGGGGATTCAGTAAATAGGGTGGTTGGAAGTAGGGATGAGGAACAGATTCGCAATTACTGGGAATTCATGATAACTAGCCTGGCTGCATTGAGATTCATTTTGCCAGGTATCCTCTGCTGGAGTGGTCCTTACCAATCGGGAGCGTACGGCCCAGGTCATATAGCTTTTTTTCCCATGAAGTACTACTCTTGCCGCTACTCGTAGTCGACGAGGACATATTCCGTACGGTCTAAGATATCAGCCGGTGATATTGACTTGTTAACGACCGGCATATTCCCATGAAGAGGAGAGAGACACGGAGATTCGGAGAAGAAGCCGGTCTATTGGGCATGACGTGGAAAACGCACACCCTAGTGTGGATAGCATGTACGTTGGCTGGTCCAGTGTTGTGTTGATTGCCTTCCGCTTTTTCTTATTTTTCTACCAATTATCTGTTGGTTTTTAAATTTTCGTTTTTTCCTTATTTAATATGAATATTTTTTTATTTCTATTTTTTAAATTCATGATTTTTTAAATTCATACACATGTTTCAAACTCATGAATATTTTTAAAAATTTATGAGCAAAAAATTGTGAATGTTTTTAGAATTCATGAATATTTTTAAACCCATGAATGCTTTTACAGTTCATAAATATATTTCAACTTTTGCAGTAGCCGTGTTTTAGGGGGCAAAAAGGCTCAAAAACCGCTCAACACAATATCGTGTAGCTACAAAACTGAGCAACAAAGAAGTTCAGTAATCCTGGACACTCAGTGTCCGCACTTATTACTGCCAACTCCCGCTAATGTAGTTGTATTTATTCTCTCCTGTGTAGCCTGTACCCTGTCACACCGGCCGGTCTTTTTTTTTTTTTTTTTTTTGAGAAGAGCCTCAAAGCCAGCTTACAAAGCCCCGGGGGGAGGTTACATTCATTATCACGAACTTCTCTGAGTTCTTGCGGGACATCTGCCATATATACAGAATCCCCTGATCTCCTCGCAAAGGCCGCCAGTTCGTGCACTAGTTTATTCCTGCTCCGTTTTACTGCGCTGATGGAGACCTCCTTAAAACTAAGCATTAGAGCTCTCGCATCTGCAATCAACGGAAACAAGACAGATTGGTTCTCGGCTTTACTCTTCAGCATTGCGGCTACATTCGCACAGTCCGTCTCAATACATAGCTGACCATAGTAGCGCTTCCTTAACTCGGTCAGGCCATACAAAATAGCAGCCATTTCGGCTTCCTCGGGCGAGTTGCAAGGGGCCAATCTCTTGCAGATGGACAAAGCAACACATCCATTGCAGTCTCTGACAACAATACCCGCAGTTGTTTCCCCCGAGCTGTTTATATATGAGGCGTCGCTGTTCATTTTCCAGGTCCCTGTGTCAGGCGGCCTCCATTTCTCAATCTCGTCAGCAGTTTCCAATCGTGCATCATGATTTGACCCATCGCTTCCGCCAATAGATGAGCTGACAGATCTAAGTTCTGCAATCCCGGAGGCGATCGGCCGCTTCCCTTTTATGATTGAAGCCAAGGTCTGACTGCTGCAGGGGTCTGCATCCTGAGATAGATTCTGCACAGTTGCTTCAGAATCCTTAGTGCTCATGCACGCCACCTTGAGTTCATAATAGTATTTGATTAAGAACTGAACTGATGCCCCAATCGTTGCCCTACCCTGTGCATGTATGCAATCCTCTCGTAACCACCATGCCCGCCATAGTAGGGGCAGGATTTTCTGCCGGACGTCCATGGTACATGTATCCAGAAGGAGCTGTAGCCAGTCCTTACCTGTAAATTTGAACTTTTCTTCAGACGGTAATTTCTAGAATTTTCTCATTTCCATGCGAAGGGCCCTGGCTTTAGTGCATGCCACTGTAGCATGGAACTCATCCTCTGGTTCCTTTCCACATATATTACAGATGTTGTCAAGCTCCAGCGTTCTTTTCCATTTATTTTTCTTTGTTGCCAAAGTTTTTGTCGCCACTCGCCATCTGAAGATGCGAATTTTCTCGGGGCATTTGGATTTCCAAATTAGGTCCCAAATACTTCTATTATCCGCGTCACGCACAGAGCTTGATGCATCAGCTCCCATATTTAGGATGGCTTTACTTAGTAACATAAGGACAACACCATTTAGCCGACATGCCTAGCTAACTAACATTACAAACCCTGATGTACTAACACCTTTGCTTAAATCCAATCAATGAGTAGCCGGTAGTGTTTTGCCATCTCCATGAAACTGAAACAAATCTTTTTTTTTAGAGAAAAGGCACCGGCCGAGCCCAAGAAGAGCTCGAACCTAGACCGACTTTGAATTAACAAAGCCATCAACCGGCCAGGATTACACGGAAGCAACATACACAAAGAGAGAAAGCGGAAAAAGGGATACAAGGTGCACAGAGAAACATCTCAAAGGCAACAACCAGCGGGCAAGAACATACCACGCCTTTGCCAACGAACGCCGCTACACCTACACCAGCTAACCTACTAAGGCCACGGGAGAAGGGCACCACCGTGCGAGTATTGTGATCGCTGACTGCGAACGAAGGGCAAAACAAGGCAACAAAGATTTGTCTCTGCCGCAGCAGAGGGCCACTACCCTCTCACCCAGGCTCGATGGGTGCCGCACCGGCGACCAGCAGAGCGGTTCCCCAAGACCCCAAATCAGGGTGACCAAGCTTCCCAAGGGGAGACAACAGGAGCAAAGCCACACGCAACAGGGACCCGACCACCCAAGCACCGTCGCTGGTAGCAGCATAGACGGAACGCCGGACGAGAGATGTCAAACAAAGGCGCCGAACCACGGAGAAGGCCGAGAAAGGCAGCACAAAACGTCGGTCAAGGTTGGGAATCGCCGGAACCATAGGCGTCGAGAGGGACACCGATCCCCTCACACCGACGGCCGGGACCATCCACACCAAGAACCGAGCAGGCTGCCGAAGATCTAGCCTGGCCACCACACGCTGTCAACAAACCACCGCCAACTCCACCACCGCTCGAGCATCCCCCAATCGACACCTTCAGGAAGGAACACGCCACCACGGTGCCGTCGTCGCTTGGAACTCGGGGGTCTGAGGCTTTCACCTGAGCTCCAGGGAGGGGCGGGAGGAAGGGGATCCTCGCCGAAGCCTTCAACAAGGGAGCAGTACCGAAAGGTGCCGCCTTCGGTGTGGCCACCGCGCCGGCCAAGGGATTCCCCCAGATCCGCCTCCAGCCACCAGATCCGTGGCACCGGCACCCGAGGACGATGGCCGGAGCCATCAGGGGCCGAATCCGCAGCAGATCGGAGAAGATCGGGGTCGAGGACGAGCTTCTCCATGGAGAACCAGCAGCCAGCCGGGGGCCGCCGCGGGAGCCGCGCCCACCGCCTCCCCGCCATCCACACGCCTAGGGAAGAGGCCCTCCTGCACCTGCCGGCGCTGCCCGCCGCACAAGCCGCGCCGCGCGCCACCACCCAGGACCGCTGCCCTGGAATCCGAGGCGCTCCACCCGCGATGGAGCCGCCCAGATCCCCGCCGCTTCACCGGTACCCCGCGGCCTCGCCGGAGGGCACCTCTGGCGGTGGCGGAGAGGGGAGAGACGAGGACGGGACGGGCGGGGGAGGCTAGGGTTCTCCCCCGAGTCGCCTCAGCGGAGGCGGCGCGGGGGGGGGGGGGGGGGTGTTGGTGAGGAAAGTTGTTCGTTTCGCTTATGAACGTACAATATACTCCTTCTGAATTGAAACAAATCTTGTATATCATCCTTGCATACGCGAAACAAGAACTGAAGGAGATTGCCCAAATGTCAAGTTTGTGGGTGGATTTATATTATCCGCAAAATCAAACTACAAACTAGTTATATCCGTCGGTTAAACAAATATTGATTCACTTGCTAGTTGGCTTGTATCTTTTCCTTCATGATGTGCGTATCTTTTCCTGCACGCAGCAAATAGAGGAGTTGCACCTCCTAGAGCGAGCTGCCGGGGTGTCAAGGAGCATGGTCCTGGACGATGGGGGAGTGCAGTGGGGGATGGAGCTCTGGTGCTTCCATGACAGAGCGAGCAAAAGAGTCATGATTTGTTACTAGGAATCGATGACAACTAGACTGCCTGCATTGCGATTCGTTTCTCCGCATGTCCTCAGCTGGAGTGGGCCTAACGATCCGGAGCCGTATGACCCCGGTGTCTTTTGCTGAGGAGTACTTGTGAAGCAGCACAAGGGTTGTGGAGAAGCAACTCCACCCTACTGCTACAATGTGTACATCACAAATGTTGAAGGAACAGCTTCAACATGATGTGCTAGATATCGCTCTAGAGACGAATGTAGGCTGATAGGGCAGCAAGGGTTCAATCCAGAACTCCAAGGGCACAAGATCTACTCCAAGATCTTAGATAAGAACAACAGGTTCTATTATAGGTAGGGGTACATAGTCTGGGTAAAAAGTAGAGGTGAGGACCTCTATTTATAGGGCTTTGGGGAGCCTTCACATACTTCTACTTATAGCTAAAATACTCTAAAAACATTATTTAAGGTTCACCTTCTACTCATAGCTAGTCACAACTAGAAGACTCTAGAAAACAGTAGGTAGGATAAAGAAAAGAAAAGAAATACTAGACCACAACAGAAGTATCTAGAAGTAGCCAAACAGATTTGACATATGATTATATTTTCATGTTTCTCATCTATTGTTCCTCATCATTCTTCCCTGGTTGTTTGGAACTCGCCCTCGAGTTATCTTCATAGAGCGCTTCTTCTGTATGGTAGAGAGTCAAGTCCGCAACATTGAAAGTGTTGGAGATACCCACATCGCTTGGAAGATTTATCACATAAGCATTATCATTTATCTTCCTCACGATACAGAAGGGCCCATACCTTCGCTGCCTAAGTTTTCCTTTAACACCTAAAGCCAGCCTCTCCTTTCGGAGGTAGACCATCACCTTATCACCGGCTTGGAATGATTTTGGCCTCCTTTAACAATCAGCAAGTTGTTTATATTTCTGATTTTGTGCTTCCAAAGGACCGTGAATCTCTTCATATAACTCGATGTAATTATCAGTAAAGGACAATGCTGATTTTGAGTTTCCCCTTGATGGTAGCTTCACCGGGTCCACCACATTTGATGGAACTTTAGTGTAGACAATGAAAAAAGGGCTCCTTCCTGTGGATCTATGCTTGGAGTTATTGCAGGAGAATTCTGCAAGAGATAAAGCCAAATCCCATTGTCCTTTTCTTTCTCCACAAATGCAACGGATCAGATTACCCAAAAACATGTTCACCACTTCCGTTTGTCCATCTGTTTGTGGATGTGCACTAGCTAGTAGCTCGATAGAATAATGTGCGGCCAGTCCAGCGGGATCGCTGGGTTCTTGCGCCTGGACCTCATGTGGAGGTAGTAGAGGACGAAGAGGAAGAGCAAGGAGAGTGGAAGCTTGAGGAAGGAGACGGGAGCCATTGCTGTTGCTATCTCTTGTAGGTCCAGGAGGAGGAGGAGCACGACAATGGTGGTGGGGAGTTGGAGGCCATGCGAGGACGATGAATGGCGAGAGATTTGCTTTCAGATGTTACTACATACTTTATTTATTGATCAATGACGATCAATGCTTCGATTTGAAATTTACCTAGAAGGTATCAGTAGTGTACAGTCTACTATTAGTACAGTATTTGCTCAATTCCAGCGACACACCACCAACTATGTTTAGCATTGACGCAGGTAGAGTTCAAAGATCCACTCCACCATGGCCAACCAGCCATCTGCAACAACGAACAATTTGACATGGACGAGGCGATTAATTAAACTCCTGCTTCCATGTACATCGCTAATCCTGGACACTCGCTGTCCGCAACTATTACTGCTAACTCCCGCTGATGTAGTTGTATTTATTCTCTAGTTTGTAACCAGTACCCTGTCACACTAGTTAGTTTTTATGTGGCAACATAAGGACACAAACACACGTTTTTAGGATGACTTTACTTGGTAACATAAGAACAACACCAACTAACATCAGGTAAGTTTGATATGTACTAACACCTTTGCTGAAATCCAATTAACAAGCAGCCGGTAGTGTTGTGCCGTCTATGAAATTCACACATTAATCCTGTATATCCTCCTTGCGCATATATGAAACAAAACCTGAAGGATACTCTAGATTTATATCTGTTGGTAGAACAAACATTGATTCGATTTTCTAAAAACAAAACAAAAAAGCATTGATTCATTTGCTTGTTGGTTTGCAAGATTTCCTACACATAGCAACCTGAGGAGTTACACCTGCAAGGACGAGCTGACGAGGCACCAAGGAGTGTGGTCCTAGACGGCGGGGGAAAGTACTTCCAATTTTGTTGGAGGTCAAACTATATCAAAGTTTGATCGAGTTTGTCCAAAAAGATTTCAATGCTTATGAAACCAAAAAGGTATATGACGAAAATATATTTTACCATGAACATGAAGCTAATGCTACTAATTTGATGGCATAAATGTTGGTCTATTATTGTATAAATACGGTCAAACATAAAAAAGTTTAATTTTCCAACAAAGTAGGAAGTACGCTCTTTCTACGACGGAGGGCGTAGCTGGGACCTAGGATGGAGCTCCAGTGCTTCCGTGACAGAGGGAGCAGAAGAGTTGTGTGGCGACGAGCGCTGGAGAAGGAAGGGGGATTCGGTAAATAGGGTGGTTGGGAGTAGGGATTAGGAAGAAACTCACAATTACTGGGAATTCGTGATAACTAGCCTGGCTGCGTCGAGATTCCTTTCGCCGGGTATCCTCAGCTGGAGTGGTCCTTAACAATTGGGAGCGTACGACCCAGGTCATATTCCCAAGAAATACTTCCATGCGTGTGGGCGAGTTTTCAGATGCCCACACGTGTGGGCGTTACTACTTCCGTAAATTTTTTTAAGAAGCACGGGAAAAAGCTCCTCTCAATATGCAAAAACACAGTTTTCACGTGTACTTTTACGGTGCCCTGTAAGAAAGCAGTTGACGTGAGCCCTAACGGCCATGAATACATCCGCTTTCGCCGTCACGCAGTCCGGGACGCCGGCCGCCCGCGCGCCCGCCCCCGAACTGCTCGAATCAACTGAGCTATAGCTAGCTAGCTAGCTAGCTCCGTCCGCTCTGAATCGATTGAGCAAGCTAGCGTCCGCTCAAAATCGATTGAGCTAGCTAGCTACAGAGACCGCGGCTTCGTATTTGGCCGTTTGGATTGATTATCTCACTACGGCCTACGGCGACGGCGGCTACGGGGAAAGGAGTCCGGCCGTCGCCCGCGCCGCCACGGCCGCTCTGAAAATAACGGTAATTTACTGCTATATGAAAACTGTTACATGTAGTTGGCTGTCTTGGGATCAGAACGGGTCATTGAATAAACAGGGGTATCCCCGCGTCGCCCCCGCTCGGGCGACTCGGACGGGATCTGAAACCCTAGGCGCCGGGGGTCCCCATCCTTCCTCCCCTCCAGTGACGGAGCCAGGATTCGAGTATAGGGGGGGGGGGGGGGGGGGGGCGCGAGTACATATATTGATCGAATCTCGTTGATAATTACTAGTTGCTTCTACTAAAATTGTTGATCGTTGGGGGGGCCAGGCCACTGCTCGTCCCCCCTGGCTCCACCCCTGCTCCCCTCCCTCCTCCGCCGCCGAAGGACGCCACCGGCGATAGCCCGGGGCTGACGGCGGTGGCGGGGGTCTTCCCTCTTGCCTGCGCCGTGGGGGCGGTGCGGAGCCCCGCGGCGTGGGTGGCACGGCCGATCTGGCCTGGCGGCGCGGCGGGCCTGCCTTCCGGCGGCGGCGCGGCGCCTGCCTCGGCCAAGGGCCGATCTGGCCTGGCGGCGCGGCGGGCCTACCTTCCGGCAGCGGCGCGGCGCCTGCCTCGGCCAAGGGTGGCGATGGTGGGGATGCGACAGCCGGCTCTGCCTCGGGCAGCGTGGCGGCGTTTGGCGGCGGCGGTCGGGTCTGCGGTGACACACCATCTGACCTCGGATCGGCGGTGGCGGCATGGAGGGCCTGGTGGTTGGGTCGGCACCATGCGGGTTGTGCCCTGGGCGGTGCGGCCTGCTCGATGTGCGGCGGCTCAGATCGGTGGCGACCCGTGCACACAATACGTGATGAAGGTTCTTCGAGCGGATCCGGGTGAAAACCTTGTGCTCGGCTTGATGCCAAGACCGGCGTTGGTGGCAGCCTTTTGTGTCATTACCTTCTTGAAGGCATCGCCGTGGAAAAGTTCTAGACCTCTATCCGCTACCTCCGGGGGAAACCCTAGATCAGTTGATCGGATGACGGCGACGCGTTGGTGTCGTTTCCTCCTTGGGGGCGTCATTCTTGGCGGCGTACATGGGATCGAGGGACCAGCGGGCGCCTTCACATTGATGACGGCGGATCTCGGCGGCATGGTGCAGTGGAGACTCGGCGCCCGATGCACGGTGATGGACTCGCGCAGGTGGAGGTAGTTGTCTGGCGTCAAGGTGGCGTCGATGACGGAGTGACCTGACAAGGTAGAAGCCTCAATATCTGCTCTGAAGACGGACCTGTGGAAGATGGCGGCGACGACACATGTGAGTGCGTCAGACCAGTTTATGCCCCAGACCCGGTATGTGGCTCGGCTGGGGCTTCTGGCTTTTGATGATAGGATTAGGTGAGTAGTCTGGGTATGTGGCCCAGGTAGCACCCCTGCATCATTTGGATAGGAGTAGTGGCATATGTTGCCAAGATGGGGGATTCAGGCATATTGTTGTAATACTTTGTAATGTCCTCGAGAATAATCAATAAAGTGGCCGTATGCATCTCCCAGATGCAGAGGCCGGGCATCATCCTCCTTTTCTAAAAAAAATAAAAAAACTAAAAAAAAAGTTGGCTGTTTGGATTTGTACTCCATCTCCTACCATAACTCTAGAAGAGGCGTCTTGCCGTTCAAATCTTCTACTCAATATGTATATTCGCCCTCGAGGCTCAATAAAACATCCATCATATTTCGCACCAAACCTCTCTTTCCCTTCTAATAAAAGCCTCTCAGAAAAAATCTAAATTGGTAGCACATGCTGCAAAGGTGTATAAATATGCTCCAGGGCATTATTTTTGCTGGCAAGTTTTGGCATAGCTTATACTCCCTCCGTTCCAAAATAGATGACTGAACTTTGTACTAACTTTAGTATAAAGTTGATAAAAATTGAGTCATCTATTTTGGAACGGATGGAGTATCATGTAATGCGCTGGTGCGGGCAACGAGCGAGCCACCAACCGTAGAGCGTCTTAATCAATTGTAGTACACTAGACCGGAAAAAAAACACAAGTTAGCATTCTTGACATGACTTGGTTACTGTTTCACAATGGCTTCATACGTCCGAAGGCTAAGAAAATATATAAGCAAGTAGGCATCAATGTAAAATATGCCAAAGTCAATGAAAACTATAGCCTTTAGTCTTTTGATTGAGAAAAGAGTATAGATACATTTGAATTCAAACGCTATGGCATGGAACACATGGAGAAGAAAAGACATTGGACTAGGAGTCTAAGGCCGTGTTTGTTTGAGCTTTTGCTTATGCTTTTGCAGCTTTTTCAATTTGGTCAAAAATCCATAAAAGCTCTGAATAGGTGCTTTTAAAACTTTTATGACTTTTGGAGCTAAATATCGTTATATTGATTCTTCAAAAGTCATAAAAGTTTCAAAAGCACCTATTTAGGAACACCAGAGCGTGTAGGCCGTCAGGTGGACCCCGAAACGTGCGGGTGTTCGCTTGTTTACCCGAATGGCGGGCTTGTGGGCTGGCTTGCTGAAACACCAGACAGATCATGTGGCACAACCCCTTGTAGCACGCACGTGTGGTAGTTATCGGTGTCCCTTCTTTTTAGGCGCAATTGGAAACCATGTAATTCTTTTTGCAACTGTTTTAAAATATAATCGTATATTACTAGACCCTTGTAAAATACAATCGGATTATTTTTCCACTTATAATGATTAATCCACATGGCGCGCGGGGCGGCTGACTCAACCGCTCAAGTCCCCGTTGGTTCGTCACCAATAAGTGTCGCTCTCGCCTAGCCTTTAAAGTATACAAGTGCAAACAACCATTACTAGGAAAACGCTTATAGATAGAAGTTTACCAGTAGCGTTTGTTTGTGACCCCACGCTATTAGTAGTTAGTAGTAGCGCTGGGTAGAAAGAGTGCTACTGGTATAAGTTAGTAGCAGCGCTTGTTATCTAAACCCACGCTACTGCTAAGTGTAACACACCACAATATCTGATCACTAAATATTAGCAGCGCTTGTCGCCCAACCAGCGCTACTGTTAGTTTTGGATCTATGGTGCATGTTGATATAAACGCGCTACTGCTATTTTTTCTATCTATAAAATTTTACCAGTAGCGTGTTATTTTAGCCCGCGCTATAGGTAGTGCACCACCAGCCGTAGATATTTTGCAAGCTGCCATAGCAGTAGCGCGCATAGGAGACCCGCGCTACTGCTATGCCCGCCAGCCACCTACCACCTTTTCCCTCCTTCCTCCCCTTCCTTCTTCCTCCCACCTTCCTTTCTCCCCCCTTTCCTTGCACCTTGCTTGTTCCAATGCTCCCCCTCCACCACCCCTCCATTAGAGCCCTCCCTTCCCCTCTTCTTTGCCCTTCCATCACCCCCCTCTTCTTTGCCCCTCCACCACCCCTCCATTAGAGCCCTCCCTTCCTCTCTTCTTTGCCCTTCCATCACCCCCCTCTTCTTTGCCCCTCCACCACACCCCTCCATTATAGCCCCCTCCCCCCCTCTTATTTGCCCTCCACCACCCCCCTCTTCTTTGCCCTCCACCACCACCCCCTCCATTAATGCCCTCCCTCCCCCTCTTCTTTGCCCTCCACCACCCCCTTCCACTAATGCCTTCCCTCTTCTCCTCTCCCTCTCCTCCCACTCTCTCCCTAGCTAGCTAGCTAGTTAGAGCTATATATCTATAGAGCTACTAGGTAATTAAGAAGAAAGGTGCTCGATATCCCTCTCGACACATAGGTGAGCAAAAAAAGTGTTTGTGTGGATAGGACCGAAACTATATATATATGGGCGATATGAGAATATACCGAATTGTGTGTGGCATAATTTGAGTTGCCTACATTGTGTATTTGATGAAATAATGAGGGTGACATGAGTTGCCTATGTTTTGCCGAATTGTCGATTCAATTCTGTTTCGGCGAATTTCGGGCATGCAAACTCAATATGTCCTATGTTTAGGGAAGGTCATGCCGAATTTTTGTATGAATTTGATCCATGCATGCATATATACGTGGTTATAATATTTGCTCCGCCCGCAGGTGATCATGAAGGTCAACAGAAGGATGGTGGAAAGATACTGGCAACCCGCTGTGGATGACATGTATGAAAAAAAGACTGAGGGATGTTTTATGTCCGTGTCGAAAATGCAAAGGAAGAGTCAGGCTCGACCCCTTTAAGGGTGGTAAATTCAAGGCACACCTGCTCATGCATGGTTTCATGCATGGCCATACTCGTGGATAAGTGAAGATGATGATGATGATGATAATGATGATGATGAGGACGTCGATGGGGCAGGAAATAACGACATGGGGCCACCAGACGAAGAGACGATCGATTATGTGCCCGAAGAGGAAGACGGCCTCGGAAATGTCGATGGCGAAGAGGCAGTTCAAGGCGGAGAAGACGCGGACACGCCACCATCTTCGTCGCTACTAAGTTCAGCCATGCGGGACCCGCATGTTCGAGACCTGCTTCGCAAGAAGACGACTAGCGACAGAGCTGCTTCTAGAGAGGAGGCCAAACTGGACTGGAGGTAGACTCTATGACTCCTTTGTATGATGGTTGCAATAATCCCGAGGTGACCCGCTTGAGTTTCACACTAGAACTTCTAAAGATGAAGGCAAAAAACAAATGGACAGATACAAGCCTGGATGAGCTTCTGAAGTACCTAAAGAAGGTTCTTCCCGCGGGAAGCATGTGTCCTACTAGTGTCGAGGAGGCAAAGAAAATCGTGTGCCCTCTTGATTTGCCACATATTAGATATCACGCATGCATCAATGATTGCATCATATATCGGAACGAGCACGCGGAAAAAACCATCTGTCCAAAGTGCAATGCTTCACGATATAAAAAGGATGGAAAGAAAGCTCCATAGAAAGCTGTATGGTACTTTCCGATCGCTCCGCGTCTACAGTGGTATTTCGTAGATCCTAAGGAAGCAAAGCTTATGTGCTGGCACACGGAGAGGGTGAAGCCAGATAACGGAGATGAACCGAAGCTGAGACACCTCGCAGATGCTAGCCACTAGAGAGCATTAAATGCTGAATTTGAATTTTTCGCAAATGATCCAAGGAACATCGTGCTTGGCACTAGTAGTGATGGCATGAATCCATTTGGCAACCAGAACACCAATCATAGCACATGGCCCGTGTTTGTATGGATGTACAACCTCCCCCTGGTTGTGCATGAAGGAAAAATACATGCACATGGCTATGCTTATTCAAGGGCCGAGACAACCGGGAAATGATATAAATCTATATCTCAGGTTACTGAAAGAGGAGTTACAGACCTTATGGACAACACCGGCCAAGACATGGGATGCAAGCAAAGGAGAGTATTTCTACATGAGAGTCGCGCTGATCACGACGGTGCATGACTATCTCGGTTACGGCTATCTCTCCGGCCAGGTGTGCCACAGATATTGCGGATGCACGAGGTGCATGGATGATACAACTTCTCTGCAGCTATCGAAAGATGGCGGGTCTTCAAAAATCGTGTACATGGGGCATCGAAGATGGCTAGAGAAGGATGACCCATGGAGAAAGCGTGGAGATCTATTCAATGGTAAGGCTGAGCATCGAGGTCCTCCACGTAAGCTAGCGGTGCAGAAATATATGAGTTATTGAAGAACTGGGAAGAGTGCCCCTCGCCGGGAAAGACGGAAGAAAAAGGCGCCGGAGCCCCTGCTGAAGATATGGAAGACGAGATCTGTTTTCTGGGACTTGGAATACTGGCCCATACTCGACACGCCTCATAGCCTTGATCAAATGCATATCACAAAAAATATCCTTGAAAGTTTGCTTAGAACATTGATGAACATGCCGGAGAGGACCAAGGATGGGTCGAAGGCAAAAAAAGACTTGGAATTTTTAAAACTCAGGAAAAATCTTCAAATGCCCGGTAAAAGGTCGTCAGAGGAGACGGAGACGGAGACGGAGACGGAAGATAGGGGAAAAAAGTAAACAAGAAGGAAGAACAATATTGCCCCCCCCCCTCTTGCTTCACCTTAGATCCGAAGGAGGTCGATCAATTGTTCAATTTCCTTGCCAGAATCAAAGTTAGTTCCAGATACTGTGGGAAGATAAGCAGATATCTGGACACTAAGAAAAAAAGGTTCAGTGGGATGAAGTCTCACGACTGTCATGTGATGATGACACAGTTACTCCTGGTTGCACTTAGAGGGATTATGGACACACATGTGCGTGAGACGCTTACTGACCTATGCCACTTTTTTGATGCTATCTCTCGAAAGTCGATCAGTGTGAAGCAACTCCATAGGCTAGAGGAAGAGATCATCGTCATAATGAATGAGCTAGAGATGTACTTCCCGCCCGCGTTCTTTGATGTCATGGTGCATTTATGTGTCCACATCGTGGACGACATCATCGACCTAGGGCCGACATTCCTGCATAGCATGATGCCGTTCGAGAGGATGAATGGGGTCATCAAAGGATTCGTTCGTAACATGTCCCGTCCAGATGGAAGCATAGCCCAGGGATATCTGACCAAAGAGTGCATCTCTTTCTGTGAGAGTTATCTGACCAAAGACCCTGTTGTTGGTTTGCCCGTCAACAAGCACTGTGGAAGGCTCGAAGGCGAAGGTCACACCAACGGTCATAGGGATGTGAATGTGTTACGCTTGGGCTGACAAGACGACCTTGACAGGGAAAACTTAGTAGTGCTACAACACCTAGATGTGCTAGAAGATTTCGTGACACTGCACAAAGAGACCATCGCAAAGAAGTACTGTGACCGTGGGGTGCACAGGACGGATGCTGAAGTTATTAGAGAGCACAACTCCACTTTCTTGCGTTGGTTCAAAGAGCGAGTTCTGGCTAATCCCCTGGAAGAGGGTTGTCTTAACGGAACACTCATATACGCCTTAGCACATGGCCCCTCGACCAACCTCGCGACTTATCAAGCATACGATATCAATGGATACACGTTCTACACGGAGGAGAAAGATATAAACAGTGATGACCAAAACTCAGGGGTGACGATGGAAGCCATGACCGGGAATGTAATTGAAAGATATTACGGAACGGTCAAAGAAATATGGGAGCTTAACTACTCTGGATTGCATAGCGCGATGATGTTCCGTGTCAGATGGGCTAAAAATGTACACAGAGAAAACCGACATTTCACTATCATGTGTATACCCGACTCCGATGATAGCGGTACCGTCAACGCCATCGCCAAAAATGAGCCATGGGTACGCGCTAAACACGTGACACAATGTTTCTTCATAACTGATCCGATCAATCCCAGCCGTGTTGTCGTGAGGAGAAGCAAAAGGAGCATCGCCAGAATGGATGGAGTCGCCAACGAGGAAGACTATGACCAGTACGGTGATCCGATGAGGGAAGATGATGCTGATGACGACGAAACATATGTCAAAAGAAGAATGAAGACTACATTACCTACGAAAGATCGTCATCCCTGGAGAAGGAAAAGTCACGACCATGGGCTCAATTATTTGACAACGAACAAAAGAGGGAAGAAGATCAGTCTGAAGCGTCGTCGTGGCCCAAGCTGACAAACTAATCCCAAAGTTTGTGTACGTGTCTAGCTATTTTGTATGCCGCCGATAGCGGTCAAATGATGTAAGATATATATTATACTAATTATTATCCGGAGGGTAACAGTGGTATTGCTCAAACGACAGACCAAATTAAACCACTGAGTTTGTGGAATATGAAAAAGAACAAGAAAAATAAAAAGAAAAGAAAAATAATAATAAAATTAAAAAGAGAAATAAAAATAAAATAAAAAGAAGGAAGTTTGTGGAATATGAAAAAGAACAAGAAAAAGAAAAAGAAAAAGAAAAAGGGAAATGAAAAAGAAAAAGAATAATAAAAGTAAAAAGAGAAATAAAAATAAAATAAAAAAGAAGGAAGTTTGTGGAATATGAAAAAGAAAAAGAAAAATAAAAAAAGAAAAAGAAAAAGTTAGCAGTAGCGCGTTTTGCTAGGACAGCGCTATAGCTAAGAAAAAGAAAAATAAAAAAAGAAAAAGAAAATTTTAATAGTAGCACGTTTTTGCCAGGGCAGCGCTATAGCTAAGAAAAAGAAAAAGAAAAAAATAAAAAGAAAACGTTAGCAGCAACGTTTTTTCGCTAGACCGGCGCTATAGCTAAGTTAGCTATAGCGCGTTTTGTCCAGACGCGCTATAGCTAATTTGCGTATACAGAGCCACTGCACCCATCTCTTTCCTCTCTCTCTCTCACTCTCTCGCTCGATCCCCTTTCTCTCGCACCCGCCCACGCCGCCGTCGCCGCCTGCACCCGCCCACGCCGCCGACGCTCCCTCCCCCCGTGCTGCCCCCTGCCCTAGGTGCACCCCTGGCCCGGCTCCTCCCACTCCGACGCTTTCGCTCTCTCTATGACCAAATTTGGTTTTGCAGATCGACGAGGAGGAGAAGGACCCCCTCCCGCGCCGCCGCCGCCCCGACCCCGATGCCGGCCACCGACCCCCTCCCGCTCCGGTATGGTCCCCCGCCCCCTCTTCCTTCCTCTCCGACCCCTCAGCCCCGGCTCTCTCTCTCTCTCTCTGACCAAATTTGGTCTCTGCATCAACAAGGCGACCCCGACGCCGGCCACCGACCCCCTCCAGCTCCGGTATGGCCCCCCGCCCCTCTTCCTTCCTCTCCGACTGTTGTCCTGTTTGAGACCTGTGTGGCCTAGTCTGACTGTTTTTAGAGTGTTCATCGGCACAATCGTCCACACTTGCTACCATAGAGTGTTCAAATGCTAAAATGCCTATTGTTAGTATTCAAATGCTTTTTGTTAAAATGCATGTTGTTCAAATGCTTGTTGTTAAAATGCCTATTGTTAGAATGCTGTTAATATGCTTTTTTTTGTTGCTAGAGTAAATGAAAATGAGTGTTTAGTTTGTTGATAGAGTAAATTTGGTCTCTCCGCAGATCGACGAGGAGGAGAAGGACCCCCTGTGCCCCGGCGACCCCGACGCCACCCCCTCAGCCCCGGCGACCCTGACCCCGACACGTGGTGAGCCACCCCCTCCTTTCCTGTCGTTCTTTAGTTAGGGCCAATTTTTCTATGTAGGGTGTCCAAATTGACTTCATGAGCAGTAGCATTTGTTAGCTTATTTTGCTGTCCATTTGAAGTTTTTAAAATTTGTAGTTGATGTCCATTTGTAGTTCATGAGGCAAAAAAAGTGAACATATACAGAGGAAAATGATACATTTCTGAATCTTAACTTGCATCTAAACAGAGGCACTGCTGCTTTCTTAGTCTATTGCTTTTGTTATTTGCCTAGCCATGTGGAGATGTAATGAGTTTTCTTCTGTTGCCTAAACTAAAGTGCACTTGATGTTGTGAGACTTGATCATTGTTGCACACCTTTGGGTAATGTGAATCCACTTGACATGCATGTGATGACACACATCACTTTAGCACATAGTGCTTATTGTCATTTGTAGGGAAACCGATTGCTAAGTGACCTATGTTTTGCCGGAAATGTTGATTCATTTCCATTCCGGCAAATTTCAGGCGCTCTATTTGTGCACTTTCTAGCAAAGGTCATGCCGAAATTTTCCGTGAATTTTGGCATGACTTGCGCTAGAAAGTTGGACATATCGAGTGCTTGAGATTTGTCACGACGGGAATGAAATGACATTTCTGGCAAAACAAAGGTCACTTTTTTTTCATTATTCACTTTATTATATAAATCTCAATAATTAAACGACTACGACATTGAACCCTAGGAAACATGACCGACACTGATGAGACCAGAGGTTCTCACTCCCAATTAGGTCGAGCACACGCCTACCTCGTCTTTCTTGCGGATCAGGAGAGACGGGAAGTTGGGTGTCCGGACTGCCTTGTCATGACGGATGACGATGGTGGTGGCACCGACGCTGACATTGATGCCACCAACGACACCGGCATTGAGACTGGCGTTGATGATGTTCCTAACTATAGCACGAAAGGTGGGACCTCCCAAGCCAGCGAGGGAAAGAAGGAAAAGAGGACACAACGCCCAAATGAGCTCAGCACGGAAGACTGGTGGTCACGGGGGTGCACCCTGGCGAGTTCGAGCCAATAGAGCCGCGAGAACTGGCAGCGTGTTACGGCAACCAACTAGCATGCATCCTACGGGATACCGCTAACATCAACACCACAAAAATACGGAAGAATGAACAGTTGAAGAAGCTGCTTCTAACTAGGTTGCACGCAAGATTCCTGTTCCCCGGTCGGAATGACGAAGTCGACCCATGGGATGATGATGCCATGAAAAAAAATCAACAACAAAGCCCTAGGGAAGTTCAGCAACGCATTGAGCGCTTGGAAAACTAGGGTGAAAAAGGCGATTCAAGTAGACCATGAAACCTACGCCGAGATTGTTGCAGACAATCTGAAAATTACGATAGAGGACTTTGAAAAGTTCAAGGAGACTTGCAATGAAGAAGCTACCAAGGCCAGGTCGGAGAGAGGCAAGCAGCTGTAGGCAAAGAACATGGGGAACCACTGCCCTGGAAGTCATGGGAAAGAGGCCCGTGTGGGCTAACATGAACGTCAGGGGATCCCAGACCCACTGGCTAAGTTCACCGACCAGCAGGAGCACGACTTCATCAGGGCCCGATTCTTGTGGGACCCCAAGAAAAAGATTTTTTTTCACCGACGGGCCGACTAGGAAATTCATGAGATTACTGGTAATTATCCTTTTACCACCTTACATATTAGGTTCTAATCAACGAAGTCTACTACATTCTAGTCGCATTCGTAAATGATTCACGGTCCATTTTTGCAGAGAGAGCAACACAAGCGCGGCCGAGAGCGATTCGTCGACTCAGTCGTTGGTGAAGTACAAGTGGGACACTCCTTTCAACATGGCCATGAACATAATGATGGGACACCCGCCCGGCCAGTGGCCGCAATATGGACGTGTGCATGGCGCCGGGGATGGGGCCACTTGGAAGTACTATTATAGCGAGGACCCCGAGGCCAAAAGACAGAGAAAGAAGTTCAGTCAAGTGACTATCGGCGAGAAGGTGGCGCGGGCGATGGAGAAAGCAAAAGCTGAGACCAAAGCTGAGATAACCGCTGCCTGTAGATCTAATATGGTGGCTGCCTTTACAAGCTTGATTCCAATAGTGGTCACATGGGTGCAACAAAATCCAAATGTGCCACCAAGTGATTTTCCCATGCCCAGCTTCACCCGGAGCAACTCAATGAACACCGCACCCATACCCGTACCTAGTATGGCAACCGCACCCGCACCTCCTCCAGCACCTGCTACTCCGCCCAGCTCTCACAGCAGCCCTAGCTCCGTCTCTAGCTTGAATGTCGGGCCGTCGACATTGGCTGAGCTCGACGCCCTCACGGTAAATACGCGTCGTCGCACCTTAATCAACTCAACTAATTAATTAATCTTCAGTTGTCGTTCTTTTTGGATCTCTGACGCCGCACGTATATGTCTTTGTAGGCCGACTCCACTCCGTGCACCCTCCTTTACAACATGAAGGGCGGGTTGGTGGATGTGGGGAAGGGTACTATAGTGAAGCCTAAGGATCGATTGTTTCACCGCCGGCAGATGCCTAATAACGCCTTAAGGGTCTCCGTGGCGAGTGTGAAAGTGGGCTACGAGGGTCTTCCTCGTCTGATACAAACCGATGGAGAGGATGATGAGAACCCCACGCAGCTTAGCCAATGCAAAAATTGGCCGATCCTGTGGCCAAAATATCTTCTTCGTGTCGAGGTGGCAGGGAGCACACTAACGGGACCTCAGGAAGGTATGACCACAACACCACCTACACAAGTACAACAATCGTCTGTGCTGCTTGCTGAGATCGAGAGACATGAGGAAGGAGGGCCAACCGTTCCGCCGACAGATGATGCCATCTGCCCCATGGAAGAGGATAGGGATCATGACATGGAGGAGGTCGACGATGACCCTAACCAGTATTTCAATATTGCCTTTGACAACGAAGTAACAATGAGTCAACCATATGAATATGAGATGCATGTACCAGAGCCGGAACGTCCTCAGGAGTGCAAGAAGTCTTTGTTCATGCAATCCTCGCAGGACACGCCTCCAGATGCCGGCTCCACCCAAGCTCAACTACTTAGCTAGAGTCGTCCAATGCTGAGCCCGGCAACCCTAGGGGTGGTGCTCAGGGAGGGTCTGACAGACCCACTAGCACCTCAGCCCACCAACAAGAAGCAGAGGAAGAGTCCGGCGGCGAGAAAATCCAATAAAGCTGGCAATGTTGGTTCTAGCAGCCAGCCACCTTCGACCAAGGTTGACCATGTACCAATGAAACATGCGCCATTAATCCATGTCGCGGGAGAGCCAATGGTACCGGCGAATGCACTAGCTGCCATAGAAGGGGATCTCAGGAGACTCCATGACCATGTGCTTTCGACAGAGAGAAGCCTCCTCGCCTCGGATGATCCAGGATACCCACTTTATACGGTTCATGTGCCAAGCAGTTGCAAGATGTATGTCACATGCCCCGTGGACCTCTTCTTTCTGAGGTTTGATAACATCTTCCAGATGTTTCAAATGAGGACACTCAATTTTACGTTCGTCCGCCTATATGCGCTGCACATGAACTACATCGTCAGGAGAGAGCAAGTCACCGGTCTTGCGATCGCGGATCCATAGTACATGCATGAGGGCTTCTTGTCAATCAATGAAGCCAAGCGTCAATATGCGAGTCAGTACATCCAAGAATTATTGGTCACCAATTAGGACAAAGAAACGATTCTCCTACCTTATCATCGCAGGTAAGTCATCCGTGGATAGCACTATAACACATACATCCTTTCGTGCATTTCAATAGTTACTTTGCATGCATGGAGGCTAAACTTGATCGTGTATTTTGCGCAGCGGGGGGTGTCGTGCCGTTCTCATTGTTCTTCACCCGCGTTACTCCCGCGCTCTATATTTGGACCCGTCGAAGAACATACAAAAGAAAGATTACACACACATAAAGTATGTTCTGGATAGAGCTATGCTGGGCTTCAGCATGCGGGGTGGCTACATCCAACACAAAAAAAAATAAGGCCGGGCTTTGTTTCAGCCACAAGACTGACTTCTGTTGCATCCAGCAACCGGCAAGAAGTGAGAATGATGGATTCTACGTCATCCATCTAATGATGGAGTACAGAAGGGATGTGCAATCACTTTGCATGAAATCTTCATCCTATACCCATATCCAGAGATGGGCCGAAGCCTTTGGAGCCGTGCTGGATAATCGACTTTGAAATGATTTCTACCAGATCCAACAGGAAATTGCGTCCATCATCATCAAAGATGTCCTCGAAGAGAATGGGATGTTCTACGCCGGCCCAATATCGCGAGCTGACGTCCGAACCCGCATTGCCCTACAGCGCCAGGACATGACGCCTTTCACTAAGCTTGGGTGCACCCTTCCGGATATGGACAGATGGGAAGAGTGCACTGCTTAAAAACAACGTGCCTGTTTAGTTACTTGTTACTTTCTGTACGACGAAACTTCGAATCTCTCAGTACGACGAAACTATTAGATGTATGGTGCCGCGCTCTAGTTAATTACTTTCGGTACGATAAAATTTGTTAACTATGTTTACTATATATGTTGCTTCTATTTCATAACTGTTTAGTTGAATTCGCTTCATGGTATATATATGTGCATCTCTGATAGGTATATAGATCAACGATGACGAGGAAGTAGTATGCCGTGTATGTAGGGCATGTTCCGTGTGTGTATGATGAGTGGCCAGAGTGTCAGGCCCAAGTCTCTGGCTTCTCCGGCGGAAGCCAGAAAGGGTTTTATAGCAGAGCGGAAGCCGAAGCTAGTTACTTGAGATTCATAGCACAACAGGGGATTCAGAACCAGCGCCACTGCAAAAACTACTACATAATACCGCTTTTGATCATCGTGATCGCTCTTATCTTCTATGCGGTCATATCATAGTCTACATTGATGATGAAACATGAGTATGTGACCATGTAGTTGCATGTATTGTATTCGACCATGATTGATGATGATGAGATATTTGAGACATGTCGAGACTTCTAATAACTTTGGCTCATCGATGACTCACTTGCTTTTCAATGAATATGCATGTTATTGTATAAACGGTGGATCTGTTTAATTGTGTACAGAGCCAAAATGCAAAAAAAAAACAAAAGTTAGCAGTGGCGTGGGGGTAAAGATTACCAGTAGCACTCAAATAACAGTAGCGCTGGCTAGTTCCACGCGCCGTAGATAATTATCAGTAGCGCTGGGTGAAAGCGCGCTACAGCTAGCTTCAGATACCAGTAGCACTGGTCCAAACAAGCGCTACTGCTAAAAAATAGCTGTAGCGCCGAGCAGTAGTGCGCCTGCCTGCGCTACTAATAGCAAGAAAACCAACGCTACTGGTAAGGGTTTTCCTAGTAGTGAGCCCAAATACCTCGTTGGTCCTGTAAAGTTTACAGGTAGAGGAGAGAAATAAATGATGATCCAAGCACTCGGTTCGGAATAAAATGCGGCTTCGTAATTTGCACTGGTATTTGGATGGAAAACCCCTACTCTTGACATGTTGCCAAGGTCGGCGATGGTGGCCTTTTTCTTCGTCGTCTCCTTCTTGAAGGGCATTGTTGTGGAGAAGCTCTAGACCCCTATCCACTACCCCGGGGGAAACCCTAGAACCTCGATCGGATGACGGCAGCGCTCATGTGTACCCCTCTTGAGGGCATTATTCTTGGAGGTGCACATAGGCTCGAGGAACCAGTGGACGGCATATTTGATGAAGCGGTGCTACATATTGATGATGGTGGATCTCGGCGGTGTGGCGCAATGGAGACTCGGCGTCCGATGTGTGGCGATGGACTCACGCAGGAGCACGACCCTTTCTGGTGTGGCCACCGGTGCCAAGTCTAGAACTTGAACCCGGGTAGGTAGGTTCCAGTACAAGTAACCTAACCAACCGTGCTTAGTTCACTAATGTATTTGGGTTGTTCGTGCTGGAAAATAACAATAATCTTATATATATATATATATATATATATATATATATATATATATATATATATATATATATATATATATATATATATATATATATACTAATTGGGAGCACCATACGCAGGCTCCACGTTAATCCTAGAGAAACAACAGTAATAACCGTAGGATTGTCAAATATACGACTAGGATTAAAAGAGATATATATGTTCGACGTATATCAGTTCTATGAGGTTACAAAACAAAAAAAGGTTCACGTGTAGTTTCCAAAGTAAACACGTTTGCCACTAAGGAAAAAACAAAGCCCATACCAACACGTCTACACTAGGTTCCAATATAAAAACACATCCTAATAGTTTTTTAACTGCACATTTTCATAAGAATTTTTTCGTTGGACACATCTCACTGGAATATTTGCTTGATGCCCAGATTTACCGGCGAAGGTATCACGTACCAGCGAGGGAATATGCACGTATGAGAATAGAAATCGTCCATAGTACAGGGTGCATGCACACATGCGTACAAGTGATACATGATAGGTATTTTTTTTTTGCAAAAAGTTGAGCTAATTCAGACTTTGAAAAACCAAAGGTATTCGGAGACCCCCTAAAAAAACTCAGAAACTAAAATAGCGCATAATTTTAAAATTTTGTAACAATCTAATTTATCTTTTAGTAAAGACCCGACACTTCTGATCATTTACCAATCAATTAGAATTTCTACTTTGACTTAAGAATGTACCCTCATAAATGTATATAATACTTCATGCCTATGGGTAAAGAGTAATTGATTACGGATTATTTCCTCACGTTCTACTCGGCATATATGAGATTTGTACATTGCCAATGATTATGGTTGTGCATTGATTCAAAAGCTGAAAAAGTGACTATGATTTTGCAAAGTACACATATAATTAGAAATTGCAATATAATTGTGACGTTTATTATTTTTTAAAGTATATGAAATATCAAGTTTTCGATTCAAGGTCGCTAGCCCGTGCAGATGCACAGGTTGATGACTAATTAAATACAAGGCACCACGTTAATCCTCAGAATTAAAGAATTTGACCAATTGATTAATTATAATGTATACGTAGTCATTAGATGAGAAGTAAGACGTGATGTCTGAAACTACCACGTATGGGAGTCTTACTCCATTGGACTCTCACTGTTTCCTTCGAAAAAACTAAATCTTTCTTTAAGACACAAAAATCTGAGAAGTATATTTGCTGATGCTTAGCAGCCCATATACGTTCAGAACTCTTTATCTGATTGACCCAAACGCACGCATGTTACGTGAGGAAAGTGTAAGCTAAGACCTCATATCAATCAATAAGCTATTGATCATAAGCTAGAGTACCAGTTAGTTATAAGCTAAGACCCATACAAGGAATGTGTTCATGCCCAAAAAAATTACGGCATAGGTGTCTCTAGATAAAGCTATTGATCATAAGCTAGAGTACCAGTTAGTTGTCACCGGCCAACGAAAGGTAAGTCATTACTTTTCTTGATGACTCAATTGAGATGCCGGAACCATATTCTAAACTCAAATAGATTTCAAAAATATGAGAAATGTTACACCCCCAATATATTTCATCTATACTATGTACTAGCTCGTGCGGATGCACGGGTTGACGGCTAGTGATAATTAACTGCTATATGGGAACCTCTCAGAAAAATTCTAAACTATTAGCACAAGCTGAGAAGGCGTATAATATGTGCAAAGTCATTTTGCACGGTTCTTTGATGTACCGGTAGATTCTAGACCGGCCATTTATTCCGCGATTCGTGTTAGTGCTGGCCCACCTCCTTGTATATGAGGTGAAAAAATAAACATATTTCTTAAGACAATTATTTTTACACACTACTACTTGTCTGACTAAAACTATTATCTATATGTGCAGGTCAATTTAAAGAATGAACTTACAACAATCAATGAAAGATAAAGTTTTGAAAGATCAAAGGTGATGAAACATCATGAAAAAAGTTGAGAAAGAAGCTTGAAGAAATTGATTGTAGAAGGTTGAGTGAACTAAAGTCTCTATTTGAATGAGTTCAGAAGTCTACTAGAAAAGAAGCAGACTCAGCTGCATCTGAAGAAAATACAGAAACTAGTCCTTGGGTTTCTTCTCTGTGTCCAAACTCTTCAAAGTCTATTGATACTCGAGAAGAAACTGAACATGTAATAATGGATAGCTCAAATCATCCTCAACAGTTGGGTTGTAAGAGTAATTCAGAAAGTCCTTCTCGAAGCCCGTTGCAAGAAACTCTTGATATTGCGGAGTCAACTACTGCCATGGCTAATATAGTTTGTGAGAATGCGAGAGTGGACATGGATGATTTCCAACCAGGAGAAGTAAATAAGAATAGAAAGGTTATAAAGAAAATAAAGAAGAATACTTCTTCAAAAAAAACAGTCACACAGTGAATGAAGTTACTACATCAGTTGCTATAGCTAATCCTTCAGAAAGCTGTCAAGATGTTTTGGCTAAAGGTGATTCTGCACAAGCATCTAAGACCATGACAAACCAAAAGAAGGTTACTTTTGTGCCAAAGCCATGGCGACTGCCAACACATCCACGCGGGAGCGGAAGCTTGCGCTCCAACGGAACATAGGTGAACTACATCCTCCTAATTTTCGTTGACCCATGGATTGATGCTTCTATGCACTCAGGTGACGGTGATCACATGTTGCTAGGTGGACGATCTCAAGAAGCAGTTGCGGCGACAAGAGGATGTCCACCGAGCTCCGGAGAGGGCATTCTTGCAGCTGCTCAGCGTCCCGCGTCACGTCCCCAGTATCATCCATGTGAGGTTAGTACCAACATTCTAAAACCTCTGGAGCACTATTTTTCCGTTTGGAGAATTCTCAAACCATCTGACGTGTGCAGATGGTGGCTCTTGTGTTGGAGGTGGCAGTGCTGGAGGAGCAGGTGATGCGGCTGGATGTGATTATATGATGCAAATAAGGATTATAATATATTGAACTATAAAATAACGATTGAATAAATACAATATGGTGAAGAGCGCAGAGGACGGGGCATATGCCCCCTGTCGATGTTGGTTTTTTGTTCTGCAAATCATTTTTTCTAATTTATTTAATGTCGGAGATATGCCCTAGAGGCAATAATATTATATTATTATATTATTATGTTCATAATTTAGTGTTTATATTCTATGTTGGACACGTCTAGCGAGCCCCCGCGTGCCCACTAGCGATCATGAGCAGCTCTCGAAAAAGGAAGATTCGCCCCCTCCCCCCAATCCAGAAAAGGAAAGCCACACCCGCCCGCCATCCAGCAACCAGCGGGCGCCGGCTGGTTTGCAGATCACGTGCGCGCCTCACCCACCTCCTCTCTACAACTGCTCCATCTATCCCCCAACTTCCCCACACATCTTCTTCTTCCCCATGCTACCCGATGACTATATCCACAATTATCACTTTTCCCCCTGGTTTGGGGATCGCCTTCTTGCACTGCGTTAGGATTTTCATAAGAAACAAATTCACCCAAAACAAACTGAATGAAGGTGCCAATCAAAGTTGTCGTTGCGTGTGCAGATAAAGGATTTATTGTTGCCTTCCATGCGGCATCCGTGTAGACTGTGCATCCTGGAGCATTTGTGTGTGTCGTCCTTGTGGATCTTTGCATTTGTTGGTTTGACATTGGTCCCTGTTTTGTTTTTTTAATAGTTGAGTTATTCCTGCGTCTTCTGTATAATATGCCAAATCTTGACTTCTTAATATAGCTTGCATTCCCTGGTAAACTTGTAATGGACTGAAGTTGCATTTATTTTCACGGATTATACAATGAAGTTACTTAGATGGAAACAGCCCTGTTCTATTTTTCATATGAAAATAAAATTGAAGACGTTGGACCGTGTGCTGTTCGTGGATCCCGAGACTGTTGATCTTCTTTATCAACTGAAAGAAGTCCATTTTTCACCCCCAAATGCGTCATGAGGTACAAATATCCCCCTGAACTCGAATTTGGTACGATTTTCACCCCCAAATCCTCAAAACCGGATAAATCATTCTCTTCGGTGCCTTTGCTGCTGACTTGTCAGAGTTTAGGTGGTTTTGAAAGATGATTAGGCGTTTGACTCTTGACGTGGCACCAGAACCATTTTCTTTGCATCAGACCAATTCATCCTTGGTCCATTCTTTTTTCTTCATTCGCAATGGATGTCGTTGTAGACCATGGCAACGAGGACGCTGTCGTAGAAGTTGTTGTCGTCCAAATCCGCAACCCAACTTTCTTCATAGTCTACGGTTTGCCTTTTCGTCCAGATCCTCGTAAGCATTGGGCGCCCCGTGCTCCTTGTCGCCGTCGCCCGGGAACGCTGTGGCAAGGCCCTTCCACCCAGCGAGCATGCCGAGCAGCATGTCCTCCCACCTAACGGCCACGGGGTCGAACACCACAGCCTCCTTGGCGCCGCTGCCGCGTAGGTTAACCACACAGATCCTCCCGCCGGAGTAGGCGGCGTCTTCGGCGTGCCGGTCCACCCCGTCCCGCAACGGAGGAAGCGGCTCCCATATCTTCCCGAAGCACGCGACAACGAGGTTATAGCGGGCGCCCACGACAAACAAGCACCCGCGCCCACTGTCCACCACCTGCGCAGAGCGAGAGAGAGCCGTGAGCCGGCCAGCCAACATGGCACGGGCGCAGGGCCCGGGTTGAACACGAGCGGGCGGCACAACACTTAGTGGAGCCGATGCGTGCACCCCGCGACGAGGACGAGCCACCCCGCCACGGCCAAAAACCGGAACGGCAACTGGCGGTAGAAGGACGACGGGTCGCAAAGCATCGGGGGCGCCGGCAGCCCATCCTACCGTGCGGTGATTTGTTCGTAGGCTATGAAGATCACGCCGCCGTCGCCCATGCCCTCGAGGAGCGCGTAGAGTGAGAGGAACGGCAGCAGCGATGGCACAAACAGGAGGTGGCGCCATGGCAGACGTCGTGCATCGAGGCGAGCTTTACTCTGTTTGCTCACCCAAATACCATGCCACGTCACACTTTCTCGCCCCAAAACTGCCTAAAATTAATGCAAAACAACCTAAAGGGGGATTTACCCGGTTTCAAGGATTTGGGGGTTAAAATCATACCAAATTTGAGTCGGGGGGGGGTATTTGTCCCTCAGGCTACATTTGAGGGAGAAAAATGGACTTCTTTCTTTTCTTTTTATATGCCTATGTACATATTATTGGGGCAGGCGTTTGGCCGCTGCCCGCTGGCCATGACTCCCCCCGCGCGTGAGTCAGGCCTCGAGCCTTCCAGGCGCTGCTCGATGGCCGCCGCCAGCTCCAGGTTCAGCTCATCTGCTCAATCTTCCCTATAAAAAACTAGGGTCCCGATAACTGCCACACGTGTGGTGTATCGGGTAGTTGTGCCACACGCCTCGTGTGATATGGACAGTAACTAGCCCACACACCTACGTGTGGGCAAAACAACTAATGCCCACACACCTCTTTTTTCCCTCCCGAACCCTCTCACACGCGTGCGCGTGGGCGAAGTTGATAATACCCACACGCCCGTATGTCGGGCCTCGTACCCTCCTGGTCCCGCACGTCACGCGTGAAGCCCACCGCGCGCCCGCAGTTGCCATGGTCCAGACCCTCGTCCATGTTCGTTTAACTGCAGTTGTGATGTCGCTGAACTACGGTTGCCATGTCGGACAACTGCAATTGCCCTGGTTGCTCAACTGCAGTTGCCATGTATGGTCTGATCTAATGTAGTTGCCATGATTTCATAACTTTAAGAGTTGCCACATACTAACACTAGGCAGTTGAGAGAGTTGCCATGTGCTCACAAGCATGCTAGAGCATTTGCCATGTAAAAAGAAAGAGTTGCCTTCTTCTTACGTGCACGTTAGGACAGTTGTCATGTACGTGCACGTTGGGGCAGTTGCCATGTATCATGCAAAAACACATGGCAACTCGGTAAAAGAGAGTTGTCATCTGCTTACGTGCACACTAGGAAGTTGTCGTGTACCCTACAAAAACACATGGCAACTCGGGTAAAAAAAGAGAGTTGCCACCTGCTTATAAAGCACACTAGGGCAATTGCCATGTGCGCTGCGAAAACACATGGCAACTAGCAGCTTGAGTGTGGGAGAGGAGACGGACGTGTGGGCGAGATGGCAAATGCCCACACACTAGCCCTTGTGTGTGCGTGCAAAGTGGCGTGTGGCGCGAACTGCTGAACGCCCACACACCTGCCCCTCCGTGTGGTAAAACGGATGTGTGGACGACCTCTCTCACACACCACACACGCGAGTTGTCCTACGTGGCATACAAAATCAGCTAATTCGTGCCAAAATTCGTGCAGAAGTTACTGGACGGTGATGAAGACGTGTGGGTGAGTTGGCTAATGCCCACACGTGTGGGCGTTAACATTTCCGAAAAACTAATCTGGTTTATCGGAAACCGAACGGCGGTTCAATTCTGCTCGATCGATCGCCTCCATATTCCACAGGCGAGCGACACGGCGTATCCACCTCGCTTCTACTACCGAGACTTCCAGATTCGGCGATGGGCGACACAGCGACAGGTAAGGCAGAGGCAGGATGAGGAGAACTATTTACGATAGTTTTGGCATTGCAAATACAATAGCCCTCACTGGTTTGCAACTTTGAATCCATCGATTATTCCTCTCGTGATCTCGGGTTCACTGAGAGTCCGAGAGGAATTCTGCTGGCTTGTGCCTTGTACACATAATTCTACTCCTATTCTCCTAATTCATATTTTTTATTTATATATCAAATTGTTATTTAAGAAATTATATCACAGACTCTCTCCATTCCTAAATATAAGTTTTTTGAAAGATATTACTATAGAGACTATATTCGGATGTATATAGACGTGTTTTAGAGTATAGGTTCACTTATTCTGCTCCGTATGTAGTCTATAATGGGATCTGTTAAAAAACTTATATTTAGGAACAGAGGTAGTATATTATAATTGCTTGATAGTTCATTTTTTTTACTGAGATAGGACACTTTTTTTTAGTTTTGCACAGGCACCCGAATTTTGCCGGCCCGGCCCTGTGTCATAGCTCTACAGAAAAAAGGATGAAAAGTGTGACGTTACACCAGGAAAGCTATTGGCTCCCGTTAAAAAAACCACACTACTGGTCGAGTAAAAGGGGGACCTTCTGTAAAACGCATTTTGCGTCACGCAGAAGCTCGATGCACAGGGACAGAAGCCCACCGATGCCCCGTTTCTTGTTTCCTCTCACGCGACGCAAAAATAGCTGAAAAACAAATCATTATGTCCCGCGACCTCCCGCAAAGCAGAGTCCTCACCACGAGCCATTAGTCACAACACCAAACAGTTGATGCTGTAAATAAATGGGAAAAACACTATAAGAATAGACTGCAAGGTTGAGATTTGCAAAACATCCTTCAAAGTTGTGACGGTTTTTAAATGCCACAATTATTTTTGATATTACTAACTGTTTTCGGAATAGTGAACAATTTTATCATTCCAATTTGTAAAGGAAATTCCTAAATATTTTCTGAGATCACAAACAGTTTTAATTTTGAACGAAAATCACAAAAAGGAACATTTTTAAAATTGAGAGCAAAAAAGTTAAAACATGAATATTATTTTAAAAAGCAAAGTAAATTTAAATTTTATGTTTTTTTGGAAATGAGACCAAAAAACATGGGAACACTTTTTGAATTTGCGAACAAAATATTGAAACCGCAAATATTTTTTGAAACATCAACATTTTTATGAAATTGTGAATATTTTTAAAATCGAGAACACTTTTTCAAATTCATGAATATTTTTTGGAATACGAAAATTTTCTGAATTGTTAACAAAATTTGAAAACAAGAACATTTGTTGAAACACAAATATTTTTTGAAAATGTGATATTGTTTTGAAAACTACTACATATTTTGAATTTTTGACGAAATCTTGAATATTTTTAAAAATTCCTCAACATTTATTGATATGGTTAACTAATTTTGAAAACATGAATATTTTTAAACACGTTTTTTAAAATTGTGAACAAATTTTGAAATTGAAAACATTTTCTGATATCTTGAACAAATTTTGAGAAAAAATTATAAAATTGCTGAAATATTTTTGAAATTGTGGATCGTTTTAGAAAATGATAACATTTTTTGAAATTCCAAACTATATTTGAAGGGAAAAGGAAATTTTCAAAGGAAGAAAAAAGGAAATAGAAAGAAAAAGAAACTGAAACTGAAACAGAAAGAAAAAAACAGGAAAAAAGAAAATATATTTTTTAGAAAATTCTAGTTCAGGAACATTCTAGAAGGTTCCCAAAACCGAGAAAAACCAGAACCCTCTAGAAGATTCACAAAATCGAAACGTTAAAGTTGTAGCTCTATACTACAGATGGGCCAGCCCAATCGCTCGCTCGGCTGTTCCGTATGTGCAGTTGATCGACTGTTTGACGCAAAATGCGGCAAATAGGGATTTACAGTAAAAGGTTCGTCAACACCGCAAATCCACCCAGGATCTTGCAACATAAAAGGCCTAAAATGCCCAACGCTTACACACGGCTTTGACAAACGAGACACAACAAGCTGCTGGCGAAAGCAAATTCGGTCAGCCATGGGCCACGTATGAATCGCAATGTGAGTTTTAATCCAATGGATGAAATTGTGAAGGAGACCAAAATAAATCTCAGCTAACTAGTTTTAGCATCTTGTAATTTTTATCCAACCTAGTAGGCGCCTAGCACAGAACTTTGCCCTAAGTTTCTAGTGCTTTTTCCCTGGACTTCAGTTGATCTAGGCTATGGGGGACATTTCTTGTTAAGAAACCGATCACTGGATTCAAATAATGTGAGTGACATTACATGTTTTCTTTATGATACTTGTTTTGAACAAGTCAAATCAACATGTCATTTTCCACATTATTTTCAGGACTGAATTTTAATTGTTAACTTCTATTGTTATATTTATTCTGTTAATTACCCCCATTTAATTTTCATCCGAATTGCACGTTAGCGAATGGTTTTCTGGTCCCCCCCCCCCCACCCCCACCCCTGCCCCCCTTTAAAGTATTTTAGATTATGGATAGCCACTCGATTAGTTTAGTCGCAAAAAAAAAACACCGGAATGGAAATTGCAACATGGCAAGCCACGTGTACCTGATGGGTGGGGCTCACTTGTTAGATCACTAAATGGGATAAAAGCTAGAATTTTTTTCACTAAATGGGGAAAAAATGGCAAAACTTCCGCTAAATGGGATAATTCAGATGAAAACCTCTTAAATGGGGTATTTTTATGAAGAAATGTCAAAGTATGGAGTAAAAATTGTAATTCTCTCTTTTAAATAGAAATATAAGTTGTACTGGAAGCTATCAAGTTGTTTTGAATACTGCTTTATTTATTATGCGTAAACAAGTGGTTTTATATTGTCGAAAATGCTATTTTATAGTTTCACCCAGCCGACATGTCTTGCACTTTTTCGTTTTTCATATTTTTCAATGTGGCCACAATATGTGACAAGTTCTATCACATTTGATCTATTGCTATGTCAGTCCTTCAGTGTTATACACTTGTTGTAAGATGGTGTAAAATTGAACTTCACAATTAACTAATTCAGACCAAGTTCTCATAATGAGTCAATGAGTGAACTCGTTGGCCAGATTTCCCGGCTCCGCCCCTCATCATGGTGACTTAGAACTCCGTACGTACTCATGAGGATGCCAATCGGCATTGTTGGACGTAGGCAGCCCGCCTCTTCTAAGCTCTACCCACAACGTGATACACACGCCTGACCACCCATATGTCTTTGCCAATTGCTGTTGTTATTTGGGTTGTCCATGCTGCACAACAGATGGCCATTTTTTAAAAATCACACAACTTTGCTATCCTGAAATCTCTAAAAAAATTCTAAATCGTTGGTAAAAAAAAGGCATATGAAGGGGATTTCAAACAATGGAACAACAAACCGAATAACACACCTACGCCAGCTAGGTAGTGGATTCCATGGTGGGGTTTATTTGTTGTTGACAAATAACTGCAGTGGTTAGCTTTGGATCCAAGATGCGACGAAATACAAAGCAATTCTTTTTTTAGAAAAACTTATAATCTATTTATCTTAAATCATCGTAGTACAACGAAGACCAGAATTAATAAAATAACATCCAGATTCATAAACCACCTAGCGACAACTAAAGAACTAGAGCGAGCCGAAGGCGCGCCGCCGGCATCGCCCCTCCATCATCGGAGCCAGGCAACACTTGTAGTAGTAGACAGTTGGGAAGTCGTCGTGCTAAGACCCCATAGGTCCAGCGCACCAGAACAGCAACCATCACCGATGAAGAGTAGCGTAGAACGGAAGGATCCAACCTGAAGACACAATGTAGACGAACGACACAGATCCGAGCAGATCCACCAAAGATAGATCCCCCGGCGACACATCTCCACACGCCCAATGACGGTGCCATAAGAACCACCGGAACGGGGGCTAGGAGGGAGGAACCTTGTTCCATCTTCAGGGAGCCGTGATCGTCTCGCCTTCCTGATCACGACACAAACCCTAACAAAACTCAAAGTAACATCTAAAGACGAAGCCCTCCCATCAGCAAGGGTTGGGATCCGTTGCAACTCCATGTCCCTAAAGCCACCGGAGGTGAGGCATCGACGGTGGCGCTGGCAGGAGGCGGAGAAAATCTAAGCTTGGTAGAGTAGGCAAGGGCTACGTGAGGCGTCTTGATGACCATACAAAGCAATTCTTAAAGTTAAGAGTTATAGTGAAATCTCTTGGAGACATTTTCTCTATGGTATCAATATTTACAAGATAAAGTACTCCCATGAGTTCAATAAAGATTGGACCGAAGCAGCAATAATGTCAAGTGTGTGTGGAAAACTGGATGGAACGTCGCACCCTACCGAGGGCGACGGGTTCGTGTTAATATAGCCAGGAGCTGATCCCTGGAGTTTGCGTACAAGGTTGTTGGGATTACAAACGTGAGATACAAGGAAAGAGGAAGAGATATATTCGGTTACAAGAGATAGCTAACAACCTATCTATCTCTACAGAACTAGCTTGATCTCCAAGTCTCATACAACCGTGACATGTTGTTTTGACACCCTCCCTTAATCACAACTTGCACAAGTTAAGATTACGCTTGAATGTTGGAAATATGCCCTAGAGGCAATAATAAATTAGATATTATTAAATTTCCTTGTTCATGATAATCGTTTATTATCCATGCTATAATTGTATTGATAGGAAACTCAGATACATGTGTGGATACATAGACAACACCATGTCCCTAGTAAGCCTCTACTTGACTAGCTCGTTGATCAACAGATGGTTACGGTTTCCTGACCATGGACATTAGATGTCGTTGATAACGGGATCACATCATTAGGAGAATGATGTGATGGACAAGACCCAATCCTAAGCCTAGCACAAAGATCGTGTAGTTCGTATGCTAAAGCTTTTCAATGTCAAGCATTTTTTCCTTAGACCATGAGATTGTGCAACTCCCGGATACCGTAGGAATGCTTTGGGTGTACCAAACACCACAACGTAACTGGGTGGCTATAAAGGTGCACTACAGGTATCTTCGAAAGTGTCTGTTGGGTTGGCACGAATCGAGACTGGGATTTGTCACTCCGGTAAACGGAGAGGTATCTCTGGGCCCACTCGGTAGGACATCATCATAATGTGCACAATGTGACCAAGGGGTTGATCACGGGATGATGTGTTACGGAACGAGTAAAGAGACTTGCCGGTAACGAGATTGAACAAGGTATCGGTATACCGACGATCGAATCTCGGGCAAGTACAATACCGTTAGACAAAGGGAATTGTATACGGGATCGATTGAGTCCTTGACACCGTGGTTCATCCGATGAGATCATCATGGAACATGTGGGAGCCAACATGGGTATCTAGATCCCTCTGTTGGTTATTGACCGGAGAACGTCTCGGTCATGTCTACATGTCTCCCGAACCCGTAGGGTCTACACACTTAAGGTTCGATGACGCTAGGGTTATAAAGGAAGTTTGTATGTGGTTACCGAATGTTGTTCGGAGTCCCGGATGAGATCCCGGACGTCACGAGGAGTTCCAGAATGGTCCGGAGGTAAAGATTTATATATGGGAAGTCCTATTTTGGCAACCGAAAAATGTTCGGGATTTTTCGGTATTGTACCGGGAAGGTTCTAGAAGGTTCCGGAGTGGGGCCCACCTGCATGGGGGACCCACATGAACGTGGGTAGTGGGGTCAAGGCCCCACACCCCTGGTCAAGGTGCACCAAGATCCCCCCTTAGAAGGAATAAGATCATATCCCGAAGGGATAAGGTCGAGATCCCTAAAAAGGGGGATAACAATCGGTGGGGAAGGAAATGATGGGATTTCTTTCCTCCCACCTTTGCCAACGCCCCAATGGACTTGGAGGGCAAGAAACCAGCCCCCTCCACCCCTATATATAGTGGGGAGGCGCATGGGAGCTACAGGCTTCCCCTGGCGCAGCCCTCCCCTCTCCCAAGTACTCCTCCTCTCCCGCGGTGCTTGGCGAAGCCCTGCAGGATTGCCACGCTCCTCCATCACCACCATGCCGTTGTGCTGCTGCAGGACGGACTCTTCCCCAACCTCTCCCTCTCACCTTGCTGGATCAAGGCATGGGAGACGTCACCAGGTTGTACGTGTGTTGAACGCGGAGGTGCCGTCCGTTCGGCACTAGGATCTCCGGTGATTTGGATCACGACGAGTACGACTCCTTCAACCCCGTTCTCTTGAACGCTTCCGCTTAGCGATCTACAAGGGTATGTAGATGCACTCTCCTTCCCCTCGTTGCTGGTTTCTCCATAGATAGATTTTGGTGACACGTAGGAAAATTTTGAATTTCTGCTACGTTCCCCAACAGTGGCATCATGAGCTAGGTCTATTGCGTAGATTCTTTGCACGAGTAGAACACAAAGTAGTTGTGGGCGTTGATTTTGTTCAATATGCTTACCGTTACTAGTCCAATCTGGTTTTGACGGTATTGTGGGATGAAGCGGCCCGGACCGACCTTACACGTACTCTTACGTGAGACAGGTTCCACCGATTGACATGCACTTGGTGCATAAGGTGTCTAGCGGGTGCCAGTCTCTCCCACTTTACTCGGAACGGATTCGATGAAAAGGGTCCTTATGAAGGGTAAATAGCAATTGGCATATCACGTTGTGGTTTTGCGTAGGTAAGAAACGTTCTTGCTAGAAACCCATAGCAGCCACGTAAAACATGCAACAACAATTAGAGGACGTCTAACTTGTTTTTGCAGGGTATGCTATGTGATGTGATATGGCCAAGAAGAATGTGATGAATGATATGTGATGTATGAGATTGATCATGTTCTTGTAATAGAAATCACGACTTGCATGTCGATGAGTATGATAACCGACAGGAGCCATAGGAGTTGTCTTCATTTATTGTATGACCTGCGTGTCATTGAACAACGCCATGTAATTACTTTACTTTATTGCTAACCGGTAGCCATACTAGTAGAAGTAATAAGTTGGCAAGTCAACTTCATGGAGACACGATGATGGAGATCATGGTGTCATGCCGGTGATGATGATGATCATGGAGCCCCGAAGATGGAGATCAAAAGGAGCAAAAATGATATTGGCCATATCATGTCACTATTTGATTGCATGTGATGTTTATCATGTTTATGCATCTTGTTTACTTAGAACGACGGTAGTAAATAAGATGATCCCTTGCAACAATCTCAAGAAGTGTTCTCCCCTAACTGTGCACCGTTGCTAAAGTTCGTCGTTTCGAAGAACCACGTGATGATCGGGTGTGATAGATCCTTACGTTCACATACAACGGGTGTAAGACAGTTTAACACATGTAAAACACTTAGGGTTAACTTGACGAGCCTAGCATGTACAGACATGGCCTCGGAACACAGAGACCGAAAGGTCGAGCATGAGTCCTATGGAGGATACGATCAACATGAAGATGTTCACCAATGATGACTAGTCTGTCTCACGTGATGATCGGACACGGCCTAGTTGACTCGGATCATGTAATCACTTAGATGACTAGAGGGATGTCTATCTGAGTGGGAGTTCATAAGATGAACTTAATTATCCTGAACATAGTCAAAAGATCTTTGCAAATTATGTCGTAAGCTCGCGCTTTAGTTCCACTGTTTAGATATGTTCCTAGAGAAAATATATTTGAAAGTTGACAATAGCGATTATGCGGACAGTAGAAAGCTTATGTCCTTAATGCACCGCTCAGTGTGCTGAACCCCAAACGTCGTTTGTGGATGTTGCGAACATCAGACATACACGTTTTGATAACTACGTGATAGTTCAGTTAAACGGTTTAGAGTTGAGGCACCAAAGACGTTTTCGAAACATCGCGGAACATATGAGATGTTCTCGAGGGCTGAAATTGGGATTTCAGGCTCGTGCCCACATAAAGAGGTATAAGACCTCCGACAATTTTCTTAGCCTGCAAACTAAGGGAGAAAAGCTCAATCGTTGAGCTTGTGCTCAGATTGTCTGAGTGCAACAATCACTTGAATCGAGTGGGAGTTGATCTTCCAGATGAGATAGTGATGTTTCTCCAAAGTCATTGCCACCAAGCTGCTAGAGCTTCGTGATGAACTATAACATATCAGGGATAGATATGATGATCCTTGAGGTATTCACGATGTTTGACACCGCGAAAGTAGAAATCAAGAAGAAGCATCAATTGTTGATGGTTGGTGAAACCACTAGTTTCAAGAAGGGCAAGGGCAAGAAGGGATACTTCATGAAACGGCAAATCAGCTGCTGCTCCAGTGAAGAAACCCAAGGTTGAACCCAAAGCCGAGACTAAGTGCTTCTATGATAAGGGGAATAGTCACTAGAGCAGAATTACCCTAGATACTTGGTAGATGAGAAGGCTGGCAAGGTCGATAGAAGTATATTGGATATACATTATGTTAATGTGTACTTTACTAGTACTCCTAGTAGCACCAGGGTATTAGATACCGGTTCGGTTGCTAAGTGTTAGTAACTCGAAATAAAAGCTACGGAATAAACGGAGACTAGCTAAAGGTGAGCTGACAATATGTGTTGGAAGTGTTTCCAAGGTTGATGAGATCAAGCATCGCACGCTCCCTCTACCATCGAGATTTGGTGTTTGCGTTGAGCATAGACATGATTGGATTATGTCTATCGCAATACGGTTATTCATTTAAGGAGAATAATGGTTACTCTATTTATTTGAATAATACCTTCAATGGTCTTGCACCTAAAGGAATGGTTTACTGAATCTCGATCGTAGTGATACACATTTTCATGCCAAAAAGATATAAGATAGTAATGATAGTACCACTTACTTGTGGCACTGCCATGTAAGTCATATTGGTGTAAAATGCATGAAGAAGCTCCATGTTGATGGATCTATGGACTCACTCGTTTTGAAAAGTTTGAGACATGCGAACCATGTCTATTGGTGTATACGCATGAAGAAACTCCATGCAGATGGATCGTTTGGACTCACTTGATTTTGAATCACTTGAGATATGCAAATCATACCACATGGGCAAGATGACTAAAAAGCCTCATTTTTCAGTAAAATGGAACAAGATAGCAACTTGTTGGAAGTAACACATTTTGATGTGTGCAGTCCAATGAGTGCTGAGGCATGCAGTGAATATCGTTATGTTCTTACTTCACAGATGATTCGAGTAGATGTAGAGTATATTTACTTGATGAAACACAAGTCTGAATTATTGAATGGTTCAAGTAATTTCAGAGTGAAGTTGAAGATCATCGTGACAAGAGGATGAAATGTCTATGATATGATCATAGAGATGAGTATCTGAGTTACGAGCTTTGGCACGCAATTAAGACATTGTGGAAATTGTTTCACAATTGATACCACCTGGAACACCATAGTTTGATGGTGTGTCCGAACATCATAGTTGCACCCTATTGGATATGGTGCGTACCATGATGTCTCTTATCGAATTACCACTATCGTTTATGGGTTAGGCATTAGAGACAACCACATTCACTTTAAATAGGGCACCACGTAATTCCGTTGAGATGACACCGTATGAACTATGGTTTAGAGAAACCTAAGCTGTCATTTCTTAAAGGTTTGGGGCTGTGACGCTTATGTGAAAAAGTTTCAGGTTGATAAGCTCGAACCCAAAGCGGATAAAATGCATCTTCCTAGGACACCCAAAATAGTTGGGTATACCTCCTAATTCAGATCCGAAAGCAATAGGGATTGTTTCTTGAATCGGGTCCTTTCTTGAGGAAAAGTTTGTCTCGAAAAGTTGAGTGGGAGGATGGTGGAGACTTGATATGGTTATTGAACCGTCACTACAACTAGTGTGTAGCAGGGCACAGGAAGTTGTTCCTATGGCACCTACACCAATTGAAGTAGAAGCTTATGATAGTGATCATGAAACTTTGGATCAAGTCACTGCCGTACCTCGTAGGGTGACAAGGATGCGTACTGCTTCGGAGTTGTACAGTAATATTGTCTTGAAGGTCATGTTGCTAGACAACAATGAACCTACGAGCTATGGAGAAGCAATGGTGGGCCCAAATTCCGATAAATGGTTAGAAACCATGAAATCTGAGATAGGATCCATGTATCAGAACAAAGCATGGACTTTGATGGACTTCTGGAAAGCATATAGGGTTATTTTGAAAGATGTTTTTCAATGGAAAACCTGGATTAAGCTACTTGAACATTGAGCATCAAGATCTATGAGGATAGATCAAAAATGCTAAATGGTACTTTCAAAATGAGCACATACCTTGACAAGATCTTGAAGGTGTTCAAGATGGATCAGTCAAAGAAGGAGTTCTTGCCTGAGTTGTAAGGTATGAAGTTAAGAGTTAAAGCTCGACCACGGCAGAAGAGAGAGAAAGGACGAATGTCGTCCCCTATGCTTTAGACGTAGGCTCTATAGTATGCTATGCTGTGTACCGCACCGGAAGTGTGCCTTGCCATGAGTTAGTCAAGAGGTACAAGAATGATCCAGGAATGGATCATTGGACAACGGTCAAAAATTGTCCTTGTAACAAATAAGGACATGTTTCCCGATTATGGAGGTGATAAAGAGTTCGGCGTAAAGGGTTACGTCGATGCAAGCTTTAACACCTATCCGAGTGACTCTGAGTAGCAAACCGGATACGTATAGTGGAGTAACCATTTGGAATAGCTCCAAGTGGAGCGTGGAAGCAGCATTTACAATATAACCTAGAGATTTGCGAAGTACATACGGATCTGAATGTTGCAGACCCGTTGACTAAAACCACTCTTACAAGCAAAACATGATCAAACTCCAGAACTCATTGAGTCTTAATCACATGCTGATGTGAACTAGTTTAATGACACTAGTAAACTCTTTGGATGTTGGTCACATGGTGATGTGACCTGTGAGTGTTAATCACATGGCGATGTGAACTAGATTGTTGACTCTAGTGCAAGTGGGAGACTGTTGGAAACATGCCCTAGAGGCAATAATAAATTAGATATTATTATATTTCCTTGTTCATGATAATCGTTTATTATCCATGCTATAATTGTATTGATAGGAAACTCAGATACATGTGTGGATACATAGACAACACCATGTCCCTAGTAAGCCTCTACTTGACTAGCTCGTTGATCAACAGATGGTTACGGTTTCCTGACCATGGACATTAGATGTCGTTGATAACGGGATCACATCATTAGGAGAATGATGTGATGGACAAGGCCCAATCCTAAGCCTAGCACAAAGATCGTGTAGTTCGTATGCTAAAGATTTTCAATGTCAAGTATTTTTTCCTTAGACCATGAGATTTTGGAACTCCCGGATACCGTAGGAATGCTTTGGGTGTACCAAACACCACAATGTAACTGGGTGGCTATAAAGGTGCACTACCGGTATCTCCGAAAGTGTCTGTTGGGTTGGCACGAATCGAGACTGGGATTTGTCACTCCGGTAAACGGAGAGGTATCTCTGGGCCCACTTGGTAGGACATCATCATAATGTGCACAATGTGACCAAGGGGTTGATCACGGGATGATGTGTTACGAAACGAGTAAAGAGACTTGCCGGTAACGAGATTGAACAAGGTATCGGTATACCGACGATCGAATCTCGGGCAAGTACAATACCGTTAGACAAAGGGAATTGTATACGGGATCGATTGAGTCCTTGACATCGTGGTTCATCCGATGAGATCATCGTGGAACATGTGGGAGCCAACATGGGTATCCAGATTCTGCTGTTGGTTATTGACCGGAGAACGTCTCGGTCATGTCTACATGTCTCCCGAACCCGTAGGGTCTACACACTTAAGGTTCGATGACGCTAGGGTTATAAAGGAAGTTTGTATGTGGTTACCGAATGTTGTTCGGAGTCCCGGATGTGATCCCGGACGTCACGAGGAGTTCCTGAATGGTTCGGAGGTAAAGATTTATATATGGGAAGTCCTATTTTGGCCACCGGAAAATGTTCGCGATTTTTCGGTATTGTACCGGGAAGGTTCTAGAAGGTTCCGGAGTGGGGCCCACCTGCATGGGGGACCCACATGAACGTGGGTAGTGGGGTCAAGGCCCCACACCCCTGGTCAAGGCGCACCAAGATCCCCCCTTAGAAGGAATAAGATCATATCCTGAAGGAATAAGATCGAGATCCCTAAAAAAGGGGGATAACAATCGGTGGGGAAGGAAATGATGGGATTTCTTTCCTCCCACCTTTGCCAACGCCCCAATGGACTTGGAGGGCAAGAAACCAGCCCCCTCCACCCCTATATATAGTGGGGAGGCGCATGGGAGCTACAGGCTTCCCCTGGTGCAGCCCTGCCCTCTCCCAAGTACTCCTCCTCTCCCGCGGTGCTTGGCGAAGCCCTGCAGGATTGCCACGCTCCTCCATCACCACCACGCCGTCGTGCTGCTGCTGGACGGAGTCTTCCCCAACCTCTCCCTCTCACCTTGCTGGATCAAGGCATGGGAGACGTCACCGGGCTATACGTGTGTTGAACGCGGAGGTGCCGTCCGTTCGGCACTAGGATCTCCGGTGATTTGGATCACGACGAGTACGACTCCTTCAACCCCGTTCTCTTGAACGCTTCCGCTTAGCGATCTACAAGGGTATGTAGATGCACTCTCCTTCCCCTCGTTGCTGGTTTCTCCATAGATAGATCTTGGTGACACGTAGTAAAATTTTGAATTTCTGCTACGTTCCCCAACATTGAATTCTTCAAAACTCTTTGTGGGCAATGCTTTTGTAAAGCCATCTGCAACTTGATCTCTAGAGTGTATAACTCTAATATCCAATTGCTTGTTAGCAACTCTTTCTCTGACAAAGTGAAAATCAATTTCAATATGCTTTGTTCTAGCATGAAAAACTGGGTTAGCTCATAAATATGTAGCACCAAGATTGTCACACCATAAACATGGATCTTGAGTACGTTTTATACCAAGTTCCTTTAGCAAGGACTGAATCCAGATAATTTCTGCTATGGAATTTGCCAATGCCTTATACTCTGCCTCTGTACTCGACCTGGATAACATAGCTTGTTTCTTTGCACACCATGATATAAGATTAGGTCCGAAAAATACTGCAAAACCACCTATTGAACGTCTGTCATCTAAACAACATGCCTAGTCAGAGTCAGAAAAAGCACTGATAAGAGTAGATGGTGACTTGTTGAAAGTAAGCCCAGTGGTCAAGGTGTTTTTGACATATCTAACAATGCGCTTAGCAGCAGTCCAGTGGGAAGTAGTGGGAGCATGAAGAAACTGACATACTTTATTGACAACAAAGGAAATATCAGGTCTAGTAAGGGTCAAGTACTGAAGTGCACCTACCAAGCTTCTGTAGTTGGTGTTGTCCTCTTGATTCAAGGGATCTCCTTCTGTAAGAGACAGTTTTTTCAGAGCTGGATAATGGAGTTGGAGATGGCTTACAGCCCTGCAGACCGACTCTTCTGACTAGATCAGTTGCATATTTTTCTTGAGAAAGATGAAGATCATCTCCATGTCTCTTCACTTGAATGCCTAGGAAGAAATGTAAATCTCCTACATCTTTGAGGGCAAACTCAGCCTCAGATCTTTCAACAATCCTATCACTGCCTCATTAGATGAACTTGTAACAATGATATCATCCACATAGATAAGTACAAATATGGATGTTTTGACTTGCTGTAAATAAATAATGAGGTGTCAGCCTAGGAAGGAGTAAAACCAAGTGCTTGCAGTTTGTGACTGAGATGTGAGTACCATGCTCTTGGAGCCTGTTTCAACCCATATATATCTTTATCAAGCTTGCATACATGTGAGGGTGACTTTTCATCTTCAAACCCAGGAGGTTGTTTCATGTAAACGTCCTCTTCCAGAACACCGTGAAGAAATGCATCCTACACATCTAGCTGTCTGAGACTCCATCCCCTGGAAACAACAATAGACAAAACAAGGCGGATGGTGGCAGCTTCACTACGGGACTAAAGGTGTCCTTGTAGTCTAGACCATATCTATGCTTGAAGCCTTTTGCAACAAGCCTAGACTTATAGCGATCTATAGTTCCATCAGATTTTCTTTTAATTCTAAAATCCACTTGCAACCAATCATGTTTTTACCTTGTCGTGGGGGAACTAGATGCCACGTGTTGTTTTTCTGAAGTGCCATGTGTTCTTCTTGCATGGCCTTTCTCCATGTTGCATCACCGAGTGCCTATAGAGCAAGCCAAACTGAATTTGGTAATGATTTTTATAATTTATAGGCTGGATTACCCCTTTTTGAAGTCGTGCCCGTGGTGGCATAGGAGGCACAACCGCATGTGCCACGGATGATCCAGAGTCACCCCCTGCTGAGCCAGATCCCGAGACTAGCGTGTCTGCAGCAAATCTGGGCTGGGTCTGGCGAGGATTTTCTCTGGCTGAAGGTGTGCGCGTAGCAGAGGGAGCCGGCGCAGAAGATCACGGGCCAGGGCTGGTCAACTGTCGCTGCACAGGGCGCCGCGCGTAGCAGCGGCTGGCATCCGCTGGCCAATGAGTCGGAGGCCACGACGCGGCAGTGGGTGATTCGCCTAGCGCGGGACTTGATGCGGGGCCGGGCGAGGGACGAGTCAGGGACGACTGTGCGTCCGCACGGGAGGGCGGAAGCCAGCACTGTCATTGACGCGGTCAGACGCAACTTCTGGCGCACTGACTCACGCGTGCGGCGCGGATCCCGTGGAAGATGTGCTGCCCGGCTACTGCTGCACCGATCCCAAGGGAGACTTTCTCCCTAGCAATGTACACATAAAATATGACCCATTTTCTGCACTGTTTGGTACTGTTTCTGCAGTATTTTTATCTGAATTTTCTCCTACATCACCACAAAGCTCATGAAGATTGTTATGAGGGTTAGTCAACATTGGGTCATTGCAATTATTCCCCCCTATGACATCACCAGTAAGATGAGAGGGTAAGAGGAGAATTTCTTAACGAAGAAGTGCTCCGGCATTAGGGTGAAGATCAGCGAAGGGAAATTTGGTTACATCAAAGACTACATCCCAAGAGATGTAAACTCGGCCGGTAGAGACATCAAGACATTTAACGCCTTTGTGTTGAGCACTATATCAAATGAAAACACACTGTTTTGAGCGGAACATGAGTTTGCAGTTGTTGTATGGTCTAAGATTTGGCCAACACGCGCAACCAAAGAACGAAGTGAATTGTACTCCGGTTAGATGTGAACAAGTCTTTCAATGGGTGTTTCATAGTTGATGAATTGACTGGGGAGCATGTTGATAAGATGCACGGCAATGAGGAATGCTTCGTCCCAAAGTTTAAGTGGCATGGATGCATGTGCAAGAAGGGCAAGCCCTACTTCAACAATGTGTCTGTGCTTGCATTCAACGGACCCATTTTGCTGATGGGCATGTGGGCAAGACACATGGTGAGAAACTCAAAGTGTTTGAAAAAAGAATTCAATTTTTCGTATTCCCCTGCCCAATCAGATTGAACACCAATTATTTTACTGTGAAACTTGCGTTCAACAAGAGCTTGGAAGTTTTGAAACACTTGGAATACATCGAATCGTTTCTTAAGAAGATAGATCCATGAATATTTGATGTAGTCATCTATGAAACTCACATAGTAAGTATATCTAGCAACAGAAGAAGGAGCAGGACCACAAACATCAGAAAAAATGAGTTGCAATGGTTTGGTAGAAATAGATAATAAGTATATCTACCAACAGAAAGACCACCACATCCACACGTACAACTACTCAGCCAGGCATGCATACACTAGTAGAAAAGGGGGCAATGGTCCAGGCCGGGCCAGCCCATTAGTCCCGGTTCAATCCAGAACCGGGACCAATGGGGGCATTGGACCCAGTTCGTGAGCCACGGGGGCCGGCCAGCCTCGCTCCTGGCCCAACACCATTGGTCCCGGTTGGTGGCTTGAACCGGGACCAAAGGCTGCCCTTTAGTCCCGGTTCGTGCCACGAACCGGGACCAATTAGTTGCCTATATATACCCCTCGCCCGCGAGCAGAGCACTCCCACTGCTCTGTTTTTCGTGGCCAGCTAGGGGAGAGCTTTGTGGTGCTCTAGCTCACCTCCTATGCACACGAGGTGTTCGATGGAATGCCCGAGCCACACTACTTAAGCTTTCTCCTCTCCAAGCTCGACCTCCAAGCTCCATTTTCCTCAATATTTGTCTAGGTTTAGCGGTCCGTCACGTCCCGTCCCCGTCTTCACCGCCGTCGATCGCCCGCGCCGATCTCGTCGCCGGCACCACCGTAGTGAGCCTCTTGTTCTTATCTTCTTTCTGAAAGGAAAAAAATTCTTACTTGTATGTTTATATAGATACTTGTATAATTTTATTACTTTTATTATTGCATCTTATATAGTGCGGTGGTTTTGGTATCCTCCCCCGTCGGCCCTCGTCCTGTCTATGATTCGGATGTGGTATATATTATATTTTCATAACTATTGGTTCATTTATTGTTTATGACAATTAGGCCGACCAACGTGGCATAGATTTTATTTATCTAGGAGGTTGTTGAACCGGAAATTCCAACCGGCCCTATTGTCGAGAGGTTAAATTTAGTTGAAGAAGAAAACAATTTGTTGAAAGAAAAAATTAGAAAAATTGAGGAGGAGAAGATGATATTGGAGTTGCATGTTCCGGATGTCGTCGATGATCACAAGATCAGGATGGATGCAATGCGCTTGAAGATTAGAAAGATTAGAAAATATGCCATTCATACCGAGGCTTGGTATCATTATGCCGTTGGATCAGTTGTTACATTGGTTGCGATTATGATCGCATTTGTTTTCGCATTGAAATGTTTTACATAGTTTCAGTGTATGGTTTAATTAATTTAGATGCTCTGCAGAGCTTTATGTTGTTAGATGAGAACTATGTATGTACTTTGGTTTTAATGTGATGATGAACTTCTATTAATTTGGTCACTTAATTATCTATTCATGATGTTTTGTAATGATTTTTGACACACTTAATTATATATAATGCACGCAGATGAACCGGCAATGGATGTACGGTTCAAGACACACCTCCGAGTACATTAAGGGCGTGCATGATTTTCTCGAAGTGGCTGAGGTAAACAAGCAGAATGGTTTTATGTGTTGTCCATGCCCTATATGTGGGAATACGAAGTCTTACTCTAACCGGAAAATCCTCCACACCCACCTGCTTTACAAGGGTTTCATGCCACACTATAATGTTTGGACGAGGCATGGAGAAATAGGGGTTATGATGGAAGACGGCGAAGAAGAAGAGTACGATGACAACTATGTGCCCCCTGAATACGGTGATGCTACTAAACATCAAGAGGAACCAGACGATGTGCACAATGATGCTGCAACGGGCGAAGCTGCTGAAGATCAAGAGGAACCAGACGATGTGCCCGATGATGATGATCTCCGCCGGGTCATTGTCGATGCAAGGACGCAATGCGAAAGTCAAAAGGAGAAGCTAAAGTTCGATCGCATGTTAGAGGACCACAAAAAAGGGTTGTACCCCAATTGCGAAGATGGCAACACAAAGCTCGGTACCATACTGGAATTGCTGCATTGGAAGGTAGAGAAGTGCCTGACAAAGGATTTGAGAAGCTACTGAAAATATTGAAGAAGAAGCTTCCAAAGGATAACGAATTGCCCGACAGTACATACACAGGTGAGCCAAGGAACGTACTGGGATGAGTTTGCAAGTGAGCCAAGGAACGTATGGTTTGCTTTAAGCGCGGATGGCATTAATCCTTTCAGGGAGCAGAGCAGCAATCACAGCACCTGGCCCGTGACTCTATGTATGTATAACCTTCCTCCTTGGATGTGCATGAAGCAGAAGTTCATTATGATGCCAGTTCTCATCCAAGGCCCTAAGCAACCCGGCAACGACATTGATGTGTACCTAAGGCCATTAGTTGAAGAACTTTTACAGCTGTGGAATGGAAACGGTGTACGTACGTGGGATGAGCAAAAACAGGAGGAATTTAACCTAAAGACATTGTTGTTCATGACCATCAACGATTGGCCCGCTCTCAGTAACCTTTCAGGACAGACAAACAAGGGATACGACGCATGTACGCACTGTTTACTTGACACCGATAGTATATACCTGGCAATCTGCAGGAAGAATGTGTACCTGGGCCATCGTCGATTTCTTCCGACCAACCATCAATGTCGAAAGAAAGGAAAGCATTTCAAAGGCGAGGCAGATCACCGGAAGAAGCCCGCCATGCGTACCGGTGATCACGTACTTGCTATGGTCAATGATTTACACGTAATCTTTGGAAAGGTTCCCGACAGACTAGCTGTTCCGAGTGATGCTGGAGGACACGCACCCATGTGGATGAAGAAATCTATATTTTGGGACCTACCCTACTGGAAAGACCTAGAGGTCCGCTCTTCGATCGACGTGATGCACGTGACGAAGAACCTTTGCGTGAACCTGCTAGGCTTCTTGGAAATGTATGGGAAGACAAAAGATACAGCTGAGGCATGGGAGGACCTGCAATGTTTGCACGAAAAAGACGGCATGCCTCCAAAGCAGTATGAAGGTCCTGCCAGCTATGCTCTTACCAAAGAAGAGAAGGAAATCTTCTTTGAATGCCTGCTTAGTATGAAGGTCCCGACTGGCTTCTCGTCGAATATAAAAGGAATAATAAATATGGCAGAGAAAAAGTTTCAGAACCTAAAGTCTCATGACTGCCACGTGATTATGACGCAACTGTTTCCGGTTGCATTGAGGGGGCTTCTACCGGAAAACGTCCGATTATCCATTGTGAAGCTATGTGCATTCCTCAATGCAATCTCTCAGAAGGTGATCAATCCAGAAATCATACCAAGGCTAAGGAGTGATGTGGTGCAATGTCTTGTTAGTTTCGAGCTGGTGTTCCCACCATCCTTCTTCAATATCATGATGCACGTCCTAGTTCATCTAGTTGACGAGATTGTCATTCTGGGCCGCATATTTCTACACAATATGTACCCCTTTGAGAGGTTCATGGGAGTCCTAAAGAAATATGTCCGTAACCGCGCTAGGCCAGAAGGAAGCATCTCCATGGGCCATCAAACAGAGGATGTCATTGGGTTTTGTGTTGACTTCATTCCTGGCCTTAAGAAGATAGGTCTCCCTAAATCGCGGTATGAGGGGAGACTGACTGGAAAAGGCACGCTTGGAAGGGACTCAATAATATGCAGGGACGGATATTCTTGGTCTCAAGCACACTACACAGTTCTACAGAACTCTACCTTGGTGACCCCGTATATCGATGAACACAAGAACAGTCTGCGCTCCAAACACCCGGAGCAGTGCGACGACTGGATTACATGTGAACACATCAGGACTTTCAGCAGTTGGTTGGAAGCACGTATCAGAGGTGACAACACTATTTGTGATGAGCTGTACTTGTTGTCCAGGGGACCATCTTTGACTGTATTGATTTGGAAAGGATACGAGATAAATGGGAATACATTTTACACGATTGACCAAGATCAAAAGAGCACCAACCTAAACAGCGGTGTCCGCTTTGATGCAACAACCGAGAGGGGAAAGGACACATATTATGGTTACATAGTGGACATATGGGAACTTGACTACGGACATGATTTTAAGGTCCCTTTGTTTAAGTGCAAATGGGTCAATCTGTCAGGAGGCGGGGTACAGGTAGACCCACAGTACGGAATGACAACAGTGGATCTAGAAAATCTTGGGTACACTGACGAACCGTTCATCCTAGCCAATGATGTGGCACAGGTTATCTATGTGAAGGAAATGTCTACCAGACCGAGAAAGAGAAAAGATATGGAAGCGAATACATCATACGATGAGCCAAAGCGCCACATAGTTCTTTCAGGAAAAAGGGACATCATGGGAGTGGAGGGCAAGACAGACATGTCTGAAGATTATGAAAAGTTTCATGAAATTCCTCCCTTCAAAGTCAAGGCTGACCCCAGCATCCTGAAAAACGGTGAAGATTATCCATGGTTACGGCACAATAAGCAAATGACACAAGCGAAGAAAAAGTGAAGACTTTCTCCCGCAACTATTATGATGATACCATGCCAACTTTGTAACTGACGAGTATGATACCATTGTCCGTTTTGTACATGCACATGCTATGTGGGTCAATTTATGATACCATGCCAACTTTCAACTTTTTCAGAGTTCATTTGAAATGCTTTAATGTCTTATGGTTCGGCCCTCGTAATAATTAAAAATAGCAACAATAAGTATTTTGTTGTAAGTAGAAACAAAATAAAATAAATAAAGCAGAAAGAAAACAAAAAAACAAAAAAAGTGTTTTTAAATTTGAAAACTAATGGCACTAACAGAAAGTTTATAATTTTCCTAAAACTAAAAGCAAAAAGAATTGAAAAATAAAGCAAAAAACAAAAGAAAATAAATAATGCAGAAAACAAAACAAAAAAAATAAGTATTTTGTTGTAAGTAGAAACAAAATAGAATAAATAAAGCAAGAAAGAAAACAAAAAAACAAAAAAAGTGTTTTCACATTTGAAAACTAATGGCACTAACAGAAACTTTATAATTTTCCTAAAACTAAAAGGAAAAAGAATTGAAAACTAAAGCAAAAAACAAAAGAAATTAAATAATGTAGAAAACAAAACAAAAAAACAACAATAAGTATTTTGTTGTAAGTAGAAACAAAATAAAATATATATAAAGCAAGAAAGAAAACAAAAAAACAAAAAAGTGTTTTCAAATTTGAAACTAATGGCACTAACAGAAAGTTTATAATTTTCCTAAAACTAAAAGCACAAAGAATTAGAAAATAAAGCAAAAAACAAAAGAAAATAAATAATGCAGAAAACAAAACAAAAAAAACTGGAAAAAAAAATAATAAAAATAGCAACAATAAGTAAAGAAAACAAAAAAAATGCCTCCTACTGGGCCCCCACGGCCTGAATACGACATGAAACCCTAATATGGGCCAAGATTCAGGCCCGTAGTAGGCCCAGAAGGCCCATCAGGCAAAGCAATAGCAAGTAGGCCCGAAAGCCCGCGGTGGAGAGGAGCTCGAGAGGGGTGCGGCAGTGGGGCTTATAAACCACTGCGCGCCCCTCTCAACTAGCGAGGTGGGACTAAACTTTGGCCCCGACGCTGGCAACACAGGGGCCTTTGGTCCCGGTTGGTGGCACCAACCGGGACTAAAGGGGGGGCATTGGTCCCGGTTGGTGGCACCAACAGGTACCAAAGGTCGCCGCTTCCCGCCCTTTGGGCTGCCGAAAAAGAGGCCTTTGGTCCCGGTTGGTGGCACCAACCGGGACTAAAGGGGGCATTGGTCCCGGTTGGTGCCACGAACCGGAACCAATGCTCTTGGTATATAAGTAGCACTTCGCAATTTTGCAGAGTTCATCACCACAGTTGCCCCCCGATGACGCCGAGCACATCGTCGCCGCCAGGCTGCCCCGACGCCGCCTGCCGTCGTCGCCGTCGCCGTCGCCCGCGCCCGTCGTCGTCGCCGCCCGCGCCCTCGCCGTCGCCCGCGCCCTCGCCCATCGCCATCGCCGCGTGCCGTCCCTGCCCCAACGCGCGCCGCCCCTGCCCGGCCGCGCGCTGCTCCTGCCCCGACGCCGTCGCCGCGCCACTGCTCGCTCTGACGCCGCCCGCCGCGCGCTCCTCCCTCTGTGAGCACCGCGCCTCTGCGGCCCCGCCGCAGCCGTGCTATTTTTTTAGTTATACATGCTATTTTTTATATGTTTTTAGATTCATATATGTATGTATGTATTTTTTAGATATATGTATTTTTTATGTTTGTTCATATATGTATGTATGTATTTTTTACATGTTTTTTTTATGTATGTATGTATTTTTTCAATTGTAATGATGTTTTAAAGTATACATATATGCAAAAGTTAGATTTTTAGAAAAGTTTTATCTATATATGTTCTCTGTTTGTACATTTTAGGTTAGTTTAATTTTTAGAAAAAATTTATATATCTAGCTAGGAAAGGAAGAAGAAGAAAAAGAATGAGAGGAAAAAGAAAAATTAGAAGAGGATGAAAAGGAGAAGAAGAGGGGAGGAAGAAGAAGAGAAATAAATAAGAAGAAGAAAAAAGAAGAAAATGAAGAGGAGAAGACGAAAGGAATAGAGGAGAAGAAGAAAAAATAGAAAATTTTCTATTTTTTCTTGTTCTCCTCTATTCCTTTCTTCTTCTCCTTTTTTTTCTTCTTTTTTTTTATTTGATCTTCTCCTGATCTATTCCTTTCTTATTCTCCTCTTTTTTGGGTGATATTAATTATTGTAGAATATGCAAATGTTTGTATATTCATATGAACAATGCATTAGGCAAAACCTTTGTTTTTTTTCAAAATTTTCTATTTGAACATTTTTTTTAAAACAAGCAATACTAAAATAATGAGAGGAAAAAGGAAAATAAGAAGAGGAAGAAAGGAGAAGAAGAGGAGAGGAAGAAGAGGAGAAATAAATAAGAAGAGGAAAAAAGAAGAAAAAGAAGAGGAGAAGAAGAAAGGAATAGAGGAGAAGAAGAAAAAAATAGAAATTTCTATTTTTTTTCTTCTTCTCCTCTATTCCTTTCTTCTTCTCCTCTTTTTTCTTCTTCTTCTTCTTCCCTCTTCCTTCTTCGTTTTCTTATTTTCCTTTCTCGAGGGAGAAGAAGAAAAAGAAGAGTAGAAGAAGAAGAAAGGAATAGAGGAGAAAGAAGAAACTTCAACACGAGGGGGGGGGTACCGATACCCCCTCCCCGATAACATTATTTTCCCATGTATATGTATGTCGCGTCGTTGTCGACATAACCCCCTCGAGATAACTTCGACATGAGGGGCGGTCGATATATATACCCCCTCTCGACTGTGATAACTTATACAACGGCAGCACCCCCCTCGGCCCTCTCGCTCGACCAAAACTCTCGAGGACACCCAAACCCTAGAGAGAAAACGATGTTGGTCTCCTACACCCTCCCGCCGCGCCCCTACCCGACAAATTAACTCTCTCGAGGCCACCCAAATTTACCAAGTTAAAAGAGCATTGTCGTCAAGGCCACCCCAAACCCTTGAAGCGTTGTGTTGAGGCGACCCCAAACACTAGAGAAGCAGCGTCAAGGCCACTAACATGATTCCTTATTGTGATTAGCTAGCTAGTTCTACATTTGCCACTATATATCCATCCATCTGTACCATGTTTGAATAATAATTGACATGTTGTAAATATTTGCAGAAACTATGGAGCACTCCCGAGACGAAGAAACAGAAGCGATGTTGGGGCACATAATTGCACAAGGAAGTGATGAAGTTGCGTCATTTCTCAACGACACCGATGGTCAGGAAGGACTGGGTGAAGAAGAGGGCTATGTTCATGATGGCTTCGGCCCATTAATGCCGGTACAAGAAGAGGACTATGTTCATGATGGCTCCGGTGACACAATGGAGATACAAGAAGGAGACCGTGCTGACTGCTCCGGTGACTGAACCGAGTCCGGCCAGGTATATATATGTTAGTTAAGCCCGTGCTGACTAGTTAATTGATGCATCCATTGTTTTGGTATATGTACACATATTAATTACTCTCGTCTTTCTTCCTTATAATTTCTAGCCCTCCGGATCGAGCACAACTTCGGTAAGGAGACGAGGCCCGAAGAAAAAGTTGAGCTCGGATGATAAGTTTGAGATCATAGAAATCGCGCCCGACGGCGAACCGATTGAACCCATCCGGACAAGGAAGGCATTTTCTGCTTAGTGCGGGGTTCTTGTTAGGGACAAGATCTCGATCAACATCCATCAATGGTATAAGCCTAAGGAGGAAGACCCTGAGGTGTCTTATGTCAATGATATGCAGAAAGAAGATCTTTGGACTCAGCTGAAGGCAAATTTCACCCTACCGCCAGAGGAGGATCCGGAGAAGCCAGTTAAAGAGCAATTAATCAAGTCTTGTTCTCTTAAGAAGATGGCAACCCTAATGAGGAGGTGGAGGAAAGAGCTGAACCAGTTTGTCGACAAAAAAAAGACACCAGAATTAATCGGCAAATATGAGAAGATCAAAGATCACTGGCCCGCATTTGTGGCCCACAAGACATCGAAAAAGAGTAAGAAGATGTCGGAGACAAACAAGCAAAATGCTGCGAAGAAAAGCTTCACCATCGCACGGGGTCAGGTGGCTACCTCAAAGCCCGGCCTAAGTGGTCCAAGGCTGAGCATGATCTGCTTGAAAAAGGGATCGAACCAGAGACAATGTACTGGCCAGACCGTTGCCGGACTTGGTTCTTCGGGGCTGGCGGAACCTTGGACCCTGTAACAGGGAAGTGCCATTGGACGGACGAGCAACTGCAAATACCAGTCAAGAACCTTAGACACTATATCGATGCAGCGCAGCGAGGGACGTTCCTTCCAAACAGGGAGAAGGACGAGCTCACAATGGCCCTTGGGAATCCTGAGCACCCTGGACGGACACGAGGCACGCCAGGTTCCATTCCGTGGAAGGTTGGTTTTCCGGACGCAGGGGGTTACAAAACCCACGAGAGGAGGAAGAAACTGGAGCAGGACAAACTGCAGGCGCTACACGAAAGGGTAATGGGGCTAGAGGAACGAGAAGTAGCAGATCGCAGCAAACGACCTACCGAAGCTTCCCCCGAAGCTACCCCGCCATCTCAGCGGAGAAGCAGCGTGGCTTCCACCGAGCTACTTCAGCCGGAGCATGTCTTGACGGCTCCTACCAGCTATCCCGTGGATGATATCACGGAGTCTCAAAATTGCCACATTATGGCGCGATGGATGAATTTGAAGGTCAAGGCGGCTGTTGGCCAAGTTTATCCTAGTGGACCCGGCACAACTTATCACTGTCAGCCGATTTCAGAAGGATATGCTAAGGTGATGGTGGATGAAATAACGGAGGGATTTGAGGACCTCCTGCTTGACCACCCTACCGGTGAAGGGGAGACTAGGCTGGGTTCTGCTCTGAAGACTCCATGCCCATGGCGGAAGGAGCTCATCAACCTTCTGAACTGGACGCCTCGTTCCCGCAACCCGCGGCGCGGCGCGGCGCGTCGTGGCGAGGCGGGCGGCGGAGGAGGAGCGCGCGTGGATGCCCCCCTTGTTCTCATGCTCATACAAGTGGGGAAAGAGCCTCCCTTATAAGGAGGTCCAACTCCCACTCAACTAGCAATGTGGGACTAAACATTAGTAGTATCCCTTGCCTTGCACAAATGGGCTAAGTGGGCCTCTAGGATTTATTTAGGAATTTCTGAAATAGCTATTGGGCTGTCCCAAAATAGACTAAATTCCAGCAATCCCCCACCAGATCTCAGAGGCACACAAAATTTGCCTTTGGTTCCAGAACACTGTTTTATATACCGGTACTACAGTGGAGACTGTTAAGTTGAACTTCCACCTAGAACTCTATGCTACACTAGTAAGCAACTTGAACAGTGGACTGGGCCTTGAACTGCAAGTTTTCTACGAATCTAGCTTCACATAAAGCCTTGACCGATACGTGGCTACCGTGGGTCTTCCCCGCGGGTGGAGCTTATGCGTCATACTCCGAGACCTTTTATGAGTTTACTAGAGAGAACCCTACTCTAATAGATTGCGACGTTTAACAATCAGACTCATATAGGTGCATTATTCAAAAGATGTTCTGCAGGACAACATCTCTGCTTCAAAGAGCCACTTAGAACACATTAAGATATACATCAACCTGCCATGCAGATTAGGAGAGTATTGCATCTTCATGGAGTGGTATTTTTAACAGTAAGGATACTTTCCTCCCAGTTGACCAACAGCTTGTCTTCCACATCTAATTCACGGGATCTCCGATCACAAAGAATAGGTTACCACTGTGAACAACTCATATTGTGGGTCTCATACCCATCTCCCTCAATGCATTATCTATCACATTACGTGATTGACCCTTAGTAAAAGGATCTGCCAGATTTTTAGACGTTTGGATATAATCCAATGCAATAACTCCGGAGTTTTTCATTTTTCTGACAGACTTTAACCTTCTCTGAACGTGTCTTGATGACTTCATGTTATCCTTTGAGCTGCTCACTTTAGTGATCACAGTTTGATTGTCACAGTTCATAAGGATACCCGGTACAGGTTTCTCAACTACCGGCAAGTCATTCAAGAGCCCACGAAGTCAATCTGCTTCAACCGTAGCTGTATCTAGTGCTGTGAGTTCTGCTTCCATTGTTGACCTCGTTAAGATGGTCTGCTTGCAAGACTTCCAAGAAACGGCGCCACCTCCATGAGTGAATACATATCCGCTCATGGCCTTTATCTTATCAGCATCTGAGATCCAGTTTGAGTCACTATACACTTCAAGCACCTTTGGGTGCCCGGTGTAGTGAATTCCATAATTTGCAGTGCCTTTCAAATAACGCAAAACTCTCTCTAGAGCTTTCCAATGCACATCTTCTGGTTTTGAGACAAACCGGCTCAGCTTGCTAACAGCAAAAGAGATGTCAGGTCTTGTAGCACTGGCTAAGTACATAAGCGAGCTAATGATCTAAGAATATTTCAATTGGTCTCTAGCAATTCTCTGATTCTTTCGAAGCAACACACTAGCATCATATGCTGTTGGAGATGGCTTGCAGTCACTGTAGCCAAAGCGACTCAAGATCTTTTCCACATAGTGGGATTGAAGCAATGTAATCCCACCATCATCATCTCTCAACAACTTGATGTTCAGAATGACATCAGCCACTCCTAAATCCTTCATCTCAAAACAGCGAGATAGGAAATCCTTGACCTCCTTAATAACATTCAGATTTGTTTCGAAAATCAGTATGTCATCGACATACAAGCAAAGCATAACTCCCTCGCCCCCACCATGGCAGTAGTACACACATTTGTCAGCTTCGTTTACAACAAAGCCTGCAGCTGTTAAAGTTCTTTTGAACTTCTCATGCCACTATTTGGGTGCTTGCTTGAGTCCATACAAAGACTTCAGCAACTTGCACACTTTCCTTTCCTGACCATCTATTACAAACCCATCTAGTTGTTCCATATAAATTTCCTCATCCAACTCTCCATTTAGGAAAGCAGTCTTAACATCCATTTGATGAACGAGAAGACCATGTGAGGCAGCTAGTGAAAGTAGAACTCGAATAGTGGTCAGTCGATCCACAGGTGAGTAAGTGTCAAAGAAATCTTCACCTTCCTTTTGGGTATAACCCTTAGCCACGAGCCGAGCCTTGTACTTTTCAATAGTACCATCAGGCCTAATCTTCTTCTTGAATACCCATTTGCATCCTATAGGTTTGCACCCATAAGGACGATCAGTTATCTCCCAAGTTTCATTCGCCAAGATGGAATCCATCTCGCTACGAACTGCTTCCTTCCAGTAGTCAGTATCTTCAAATGCATAGGCCTCTGAAATAGAACTGGGAGTGTCATCTATGAGATACACAAGAAAATAATCACCAAAGGACTTTGCAGTCCTCTGTCTCTTGCTCCTAATAGGAACTTCATTGTTCTCCTCCACGGGACTTTCAAAGTGTTCCATCAAAATGGCAGGTTCGGTAATTGTAACTGGTTCCTGATTCGATGAACTAGGCATCTCCTGATTAGATGAGGTAGTCATATCCTTCATGGGAAAGATATCTTCAAAGAAAGTCGCATCATTCGACTCCATGATCGTACCGACATGCATGTCAGGTACCTCAGATTTTACAACCAGGAATCTATAGCCAATGCTATGAAAAGCATATCCCAGGAAAACACAATCCACAGTCTTTGGTCCAAGTTTCCGCTTCTTTGGAATTGGAACATTGACTTTCGCCAAACAACCCCATGTTCGCAGATAAGAGAGTTTTAAAATTTTCTTCTCCCATTCCACGAATGGAGTTATCTCTTTGTTCTTTGTGGGAACTCGATTTAGGACATGACATGCTGTCAATATCGCCTCCCCCCACCATGCCTTGAAGAGACCCGATGTGTTTAACATGGCGTTAACCAAATCAGTTAGAGTACGGTTCTTTCTTTCGGCCACCCCATTTGACTTAGGTGGGTAGGGAGGCATCCTCTCATGGATTATACCATGTTCCTCACAAAAAGCATCAAATTCATTGGAAAAATACTCTCCACCACGGTCGGACCTTAGCCTCTTGATTTTCCGATCAAGTTGGTTTTCCACTTCAGCTTTATAGATCTTGAAAAAGTTCAAAGCCTCATCCTTAGATTTCAGAAGATACACACGGCAGTATCTAGTGGAGTCGTCAATTAACATCATGAAATATTTATTTCCACCTTTTGTCAAAACACCATTCATTTCACATATATCTGAATGTATAAGTTCTAGTGGTGCAAGATTTCTCGTCTCCGCAGTTACGTGGGACTTACGAGGTTGCTTAGCTTGCACACACACTTGACACTTAGATCCCTTGACTGTGGTGAAACTAGGGATTAAGTTCAACTTCGCTAGTCGCGACATGCAACCAAAGTTAACTTGACAAAGACGTGAATGCCACACATTTGATTCACTATTATTGCAAATATGATTAACAACTTTATTGCAAACGTCTGATAAGGAGAAACAAAACAGGCCTCCTGACTCATAGCCTTTACCAACAAAGGTTCCATACTTGGATATTACAAATTTATTTGACTCAAAGACAAGCTTGTAGCCATCTCTACACAGAAGAGATCCGCTAACAAGATTTTTATTGACGGAGGGGACATAATGCACGTTCTTCAGCCGCACGATCTTCCCCGAAGTAAACTTCAGATCGACCGTGCCAACACCACGAACAGAAGCACTTGAACCGTTGCCCATCAGCACGGTTGAAGTCCCTGCGGTCTGATAAGAGGAAAACATGGAAATATCACCGCATACATGCACATTAGCACCCATGTCAATCAACCAATCAGGAGAATGACATACTGAAAGAATAGTGGGAAATATACCATACCCAACATCCTTCATGTCAATGTCTCCGATGACAACATTAGCGGTCTTGCCGCCTTTCCCAGGATGACGCTTGTCATAGCGATTGGGGCAACTAGGATCCCAATGATCAGGATCTCCACACACATGACAAGCACCTTTCTTCTTGTCACTCTTCTTCTTGAAGTTCGTGTGTTGTACAGCCTTGTTCTTCCCATCAAACTTTGCTTTACCATCAAGCTTGCCCTTGTTCTTGAACTTGTGGGACTGAAAGTTTTTCTTCTGTACCAGATTGACACTAGATCCTCCCTCAATACCTCGAGCACGTGTGTCCTTTGCTCTCGCCTTTTCTTCCACATCAAGAGTACCAATGAGATCCGGGACGGAAAACTCCTGTCTCTTATGTTTCAGTAAGGTAGCAAAGTTCCTCCACGAAGGAGGAAGCTTAGTGATGATACCCCCGGCAACAAACTTGTCCGGTAGGATACAGTTGAAGTGCTCAAGTTCTCTAGCAAATGATTGTATCTCATGAGCCTGCTCAACCACGGAGCGCTCTTCAGTCATCCAGTAATCATAGAATTGTTCCATGATGTACAGCTCAGTGCCGGCATCCGAGACCCCAAACTTGGCCTCGAGTGCATCCCATATATATTTTCCATTGTCAATTGACGCATAAGCATCAACTATGTTCTCACCAAGAACACTCAAGAGAGCAGCCTTAAACAAGGTATCCATTTTCTGAAAAGCTTGTGCCTGTTGGGCATCTTGCTCTCCTTCAGGTTTGCCAAGAGTGGCGTCATAGCAACTCATGGTTTGAAACCATAAGACTGCTCTCACGCACCACCTCTTATAGTGGATACCCTCAAACATAGGAGGTCTCATGAAAGTAGCAAAACCATTCGAGGTAAATTGCCTATATATGGTTTTTGGATTGTTGGAAATATGAGCAATTTACCGAATGATTTTATTAACAGAAATAGTAGATAAAACATGGCTAGTATAGCAGTGATGAAATAAGCCATGCGATTTGACAAAGAGAAGGTAAACAGCATGTTCATATATAAACTGTAACTAAACATATCTAGAGCAGACAGTATAGCATGTTGCACATATGAGTCTAATATATCTAGGGCAAATACTAGAACCAGGAACTGTAGCAGAACCTCTAACAGAAAGGGGAGCAGAGGCACTGGACTTGGGGTCGGTGTCCTCCATGTCGTCGAGGAGGTTGTCAACGTCGGGGAAGTAGTCGTCGGAGTCCGGGGCGTCCGTGACGAAGAAGTCAGTAGTCGCGCAGAGCGCTCCCCAAAACCCTTATCACCCTTCTCCCGTACAGGACTCAAAAGGTGCGGTCCCGGAGGCCTACTGTCCCGACCAGCGGTGCACGCCGCAAGCCGGGATGAGGAAGAACATAACAACAGCGCAGTGCTCAGGAACTTGTGGCTCATTCCCGCAACCCGCGGCGGGGCGAGCGGCGGAGGAGGAGGAGCGCGCGTGGATGTCCCCCTTGTTCTCATGCTCATATAAGTGGGGAAAGAGCCTCCCTTATAAGAAGGTCCAACTCCCACTCAACTAGCAATGTGGGACTAAACATTAGTAGTATCCCTTGCCTTGCACAAATGGGCTAAGTGGGCCTCTAGGATTTATTTAGGAATTTCTGAAATAGTTATTGGGATGTCCCAAAATAGACTAAATTCTTGCAGTCTATGGCATGCGCAGACCGCACCTCCGGGAAGCCAATGGCCAGGCAGCCCGGGTCGACGCCGAACACCAACGTGGTCGTCATGTCGAACATCAGCCTAAGGAACACATCCATAAGGTCACACTCGCCGGTGCCGGCAGCGGCGACGTGTGCGAGCAGCGGAAGCAGGTCACGCTCGACCTTGCGGTGGCTACACCGGGACACGAAGGCCCGAAAGCGGGGCCCGGACATGAGCAACTGCGTCTTGCCATGCTGGCGGCGCCAGGAGTCGCCATCGGCGTTGAAGATGCCACCGCCGAGGATGTCCATGATCTCTGCGAAGTCGGGGCCCTTGGGGTAGTTGGGGAAGTTGGAGGTGAAGACGTGGCGGACGTTGGCAGGATCGGAGGTTAAGAAGAGCTGCATCCCAGAGTGCGGCGGGCCGATGATTCGGAACTTGAGATCGCTGGCGCTGAGGAGGGAGGTGGCCCAGTCGTAGCGGCACGGGAGACTGCCGAGGAGAGACGGCAGCATGCGCACCAGCGGCCAGTCCAGCGGGATCGCTGGGTTCTTGCGCCTGGACCTCATGTGGAGGTAGTAGAGGACAACAAGGAAGACCAAGGAGAGTGAAAGCTCAAGGAAGAACCCTCGCCGCCGCCACCTCCCCTGCCCGTCTCCGGCGGGATCCGGCCACCCTCGCCAGTGCACGGCCCGAATCCGCTCCCCCTCACCCGCCCTTCCTTCCCAGCCCCTCCTTCCGCCCTCGCGCCGCCTCCCCGGGAGGCGGCCGGGGCGGCCCCTGCGTCTCCTCCCTCGGCTTCGCATCCTCTTCCTCCCCCCTGTCGTCGCCGGCGGGCGCCCCCGGCTCCGGCCCGGGGGGTGCTGGCGGCGGCAGGATCTCCCTCCCCCACGCGCGCGTCCTCCTGGCCCGGGGCAGGTGGGCGGCGGCGGTGTCACTCGGCTTGGTAGCGGTCCGGTGACCCGGCGGGGTGGCCGGCGGCAGACGTGGTGGCGGCGCTGCTCCTTGGTGGTGGGGCGGCGTGGTGGTGCTGGGTCCGACGTCGTGCCCCCGGCCCAGATCTGGGCCTGGCGGGCCCCATCTGGGTCCTAGCGGGCCGGCCCCCGGCGTGGCCTCGTTGTCTGCGGCGCGGTGAGGAGGAGGAGCGGCTCGGATTTGGGGCGTCGGCGCCGATGGCGTGCCGGCAGCAGCGCGAAGGCGTGAGCTTTACGGGCCCACGAGGGCTCGGCCGGACCTGTGGGCCCATGGGCCTGGTGTGCTCCTGCTATTGCGTCCGGACGGCTACCGTCGCTGACGGTGGAGTTGGGGCCCTCCCGCGTGCCGACGGTGCTGATGCCCTAGTCCCGGCTCTGATCCTTCGCCGCACTGCCCTCATTTCGTGGTGCCGTGGTGAGACGGCGTGGGGGCCTCATGGCCGCGTTGGCGCAGGGTGGTGGTTGGTTTGGTGGATGGATCCGGAGCGCCCGAGGTGCGGGTTGGGATCGGGGGAATCCCCTGTCGGCGTGGCCGACACCGACGTGGTGGCGCTTGAGGGTGCCACCTGACCTTCCGGGAGGGCGTCGGGGGCTACCCTGCCTCTCGCCTCGTCGTGTACCGGGGGAAACCCTTGGCAGCAGCGTCGTCATCGTCGCGATCCTTCTTGGAGGTGTTGATAGGTGCCGGCGCTTCGGAGTCTTGGAGCCTAGGGGTAGATTCCCAGGGGTAGATTCCGTTGTCGGCATTTGTTTCTTTTGATCTTTCTCTGTCATTTCTTTTGGGCGTGACTGTGCTGCTTCCGCCCCAGCACCTATCCCTGTATGGTTCGGTTGGTTGCTTTGTATACAAAGCGGGGGAAACCCTTTTTCGGCAAAGCTCTAAGGAAGAAGACGAGAGCCATTGTTGCTGTTGCTAGCTCTTGCAAGTCGAAGACAACTGTGGTGGGGAGTTGGAGGCCACGCGAGGGCCATATATATACTCATGCATGCTCCGGCAGACAATGGTGGTGGCGAGAGATTTGCTTTCAGATGTTACTACATACTGTATTGTATTGATTCAATGCTTCGATTTGAAATTTACCTAGAAGGTATCAGTGGTGTACAGTATATTTACTCAAATCCAGCGACATGCCAACAACTAGTATTTAGCACTGACGCAGGTAGAGTTCAAAGATCTGCAACAACGAACAATCTGACATGGACAAGGCGATTAATTAAACTCCTGCTTCCATGTATACATCGCTAATCCTGGACACTCGCTGTTCGCAACTATTATTGCTAACTCCTGCTGATGTAGTTGTATTTATTCTCTATTGTGTGACCAGTACCCTGTCACACCAGTCAGTTTTTATGTGGCAACATAAGGACATAAACACACGTTTTTAGGATGGCTTTACTTAGTAACATAAGAACAACACCAACTAACATCAGGGAAGTTTGATATGTACTAACACCTTTGCTGAAACCCAATTAACAAGCAGCCGGTAGTGTTGTGCCGTCTATGAAATTCACACTTTTTTTTTGAGGAAATGAAATTCACACATTAATCCTGTATATCCTCCTTGCATATGTGAAACAAAATCTCTAGATTTATATCTGTTGGTAGAACAACATTGATTCAGATTTCCAAAAAAAGCATTGCTTCATTTGCTGGTTGGTTTCTAAGATTTCCTACACGCGTAACAACCTGAGGAGTTGCGCCTGCAAGGGCGAGCTGCCGAGGCGCCTAGGAGTGTGGTCCTAGACGGCGGGGGAATGTAGCTGGGATGGAGCTCCAGTGCTTCCGTGACAGAGGGAGCAGAAGAGTTGCGTGGCGACGAGTTACCATGGGCGCTGGAGAAGGAAAGGGGATTCAGTAAATAGGGTGGTTGGAAGTAGGGATGAGGAACAGATTCGCAATTACTGGGAATTCATGATAACTAGCCTGGCTGCATTGAGATTCATTTTGCCAGGTATCCTCTGCTGGAGTGGTCCTTACCAATCGGGAGCGTACGGCCCAGGTCATATAACTTTTTTTCCCATGAAGTACTACTCTTGCCGCTACTCGTAGTCGACGAGGACATATTCCGTACGGTCTAAGATATCAGCCGGTGATATTGACTTGTTAACGACCGGCATATTCCCATGAAGAGGAGAGAGACACGGAGATTCGGAGAAGAAGCCGGTCTATTGGGCATGACGTGGAAAACGCACACCCTAGTGTGGATAGCATGTACGTTGGCTGGTCCAGTGTTGTGTTGATTGCCTTCCGCTTTTTCTTATTTTTCTACCAATTATCTGTTGGTTTTTAAATTTTCGTTTTTTCCTTATTTAATATGAATATTTTTTTATTTCTATTTTTTAAATTCATGATTTTTTAAATTCATACACATGTTTCAAACTCATGAATATTTTTAAAAATTTATGAGCAAAAAATTGTGAATGTTTTTAGAATTCATGAATATTTTTAAACCCATGAATGCTTTTACAGTTCATAAATATATTTCAACTTTTGCAGTAGCCGTGTTTTAGGGGGCAAAAAGGCTCAAAAACCGCTCAACACAATATCGTGTAGCTACAAAACTGAGCAACAAAGAAGTTCAGTAATCCTGGACACTCAGTGTCCGCACTTATTACTGCCAACTCCCGCTAATGTAGTTGTATTTATTCTCTCCTGTGTAGCCTGTACCCTGTCACACCGGCCGGTCTTTTTTTTTTTTTTTTTGAGAAGAGCCTCAAAGCCAGCTTACAAAGCCCCAGGGGGGAGGTTACATTCATTATCACGAACTTCTCTGAGTTCTTGCGGGACATCTGCCATATATACAGAATCCCCTGATCTCCTCGCAAAGGCCGCCAGTTCGTGCGCTAGTTTATTCCTGCTCCGTTTTACTGCGCTGATGGAGACCTCCTTAAAACTAAGCATTAGAGCTCTCGCATCTGCAATCAACGGAAACAAGACAGATTGGTTCTCGGCTTTACTCTTCAGCATTGCGGCTACATTCGCACAGTCCGTCTCAATACATAGCTGACCATAGTAGCGCTTCCTTAACTCGGTCAGGCCATACAAAATAGCAGCCATTTCGGCTTCCTCGGGCGAGTTGCAAGGGGCCAATCTCTTGCAGATGGACAAAGCAACACATCCATTGCAGTCTCTGACAACAATACCCGCAGTTGTTTCCCCCGAGCTGTTTATATATGAGGCGTCGCTGTTCATTTTCCAGGTCCCTGTGTCAGGCGGCCTTCATTTCTCAATCTCGTCAGCAGTTTCCAATCGTGCATCATGATTTGACCCATCGCTTCCGCCAATAGATGAGCTGACAGATCTAAGTTCTGCAATCCCGGAGGCGATCGGCCGCTTCCCTTTTATGATTGAAGCCAAGGTCTGACTGCTGCAGGGGTCTGCATCCTGAGATAGATTCTGCACAGTTGCTTCAGAATCCTTAGTGCTCATGCACGCCACCTTGAGTTCATAATAGTATTTGATTAAGAACTGAACTGATGCCCCAATCGTTGCCCTACCCTGTGCATGTATGCAATCCTCTCGTAACCACCATGCCCGCCATAGTAGGGGCAGGATTTTCTGCCGGACGTCCATGGTACATGTATCCAGAAGGAGCTGTAGCCAGTCCTTACCTGTAAATTTGAACTTTTCTTCAGACGGTAATTTCCAGAATTTTCTCATTTCCATGCGAAGGGCCCTGGCTTTAGTGCATGCCACTGTAGCATGGAACTCATCCTCTGGTTCCTTTCCACATATATTACAGATGTTGTCAAGCTCCAGCGTTCTTTTCCATTTATTTTTCTTTGTTGCCAAAGTTTTTGTCGCCACTCGCCATCTGAAGATGCGAATTTTCTCGGGGCATTTGGATTTCCAAATTAGGTCCCAAATACTTCTATTATCCGCGTCACGCACAGAGCTTGATGCATCAGCTCCCATATTTAGGATGGCTTTACTTAGTAACATAAGGACAACACCATTTAGCCGACATGCCTAGCTAACTAACATTACAAACCCTGATGTACTAACACCTTTGCTTAAATCCAATCAATGAGTAGCCGGTAGTGTTTTGCCATCTCCATGAAACTGAAACAAATCTTTTTTTTTAGAGAAAAGGCACCGGCCGAGCCCGAGAAGAGCTCGAACCTAGACCGACTTTGAATTAACAAAGCCATCAACCGGCCAGGATTACACGGAAGCAACATACACAAAGAGAGAAAGCGGAAAAAGGGATACAAGGTGCACAGAGAAACATCTCAAAGGCAACAACCAGCGGGCAAGAACATACCACGCCTTTGCCAACGAACGCCGCTACACCTACACCAGCTAACCTACTAAGGCCACGGGAGAAGGGCACCACCGTGCGAGTATTGTGATCGCTGACTGCGAACGAAGGGCAAAACAAGGCAACAAAGATTTGTCTCTGCCGCAGCAGAGGGCCACTACCCTCTCACCCAGGCTCGATGGGTGCCGCACCGGCGACCAGCAGAGCAGTTCCCCAAGACCCCAAATCAGGGTGACCAAGCTTCCCAAGGGGAGACAACAGGAGCAAAGCCACACGCAACAGGGACCCGACCACCCAAGCACCGTCGCTGGTAGCAGCATAGACGGAACGTCGGACGAGAGATGTCAAACAAAGGCGCCGAACCACGGAGAAGGCCGAGAAAGGCAGCACAAAACGTCGGTCAAGGTTGGGAATCGCCGGAACCATAGGCGTCGAGAGGGACACCGATCCCCTCACACCGACGGCCGGGACCATCCACACCAAGAACCGAGCAGGCTGCCGAAGATCTAGCCTGGCCACCACACGCTGTCAACAAACCACCGCCAACTCCACCACCGCTCGAGCATCCCCCAATCGACACCTTCAGGAAGGAACACGCCACCACGGTGCCGTCGTCGCTTGGAACTCGGGGGTCTGAGGCTTTCACATGAGCTCCAGGGAGGGGCGGGAGGAAGGGGATCCTCGCCGAAGCCTTCAACAAGGGAGCAGTACCGAAAGGTGCCGCCTTCGGTGTGGCCACCGCGCCGGCCAAGGGATTCCCCCAGATCCGCCTCCAGCCACCAGATCCGTGGCACCGGCACCCGAGGACGATGGCCGGAGCCATCAGGGGCCGAATCCGCAGCAGATCGGAGAAGATCGGGGTCGAGGACGAGCTTCTCCATGGAGAACCAGCAGCCAGCCGGGGGCCGCCGCGGGAGCCGCGCCCACCGCCTCCCCGCCGTCCACACGCCTGGGGAAGAGGCCCTCCTGCACCTGCCGGCGCTGCCCGCCGCACAAGCCGCGCCGCGCGCCACCACCCAGGACCGCTGCCCTGGAATCCGAGGCGCTCCACCCGCGATGGAGCCGCCCAGATCCCCGCCGCTTCACCGGTACCCCGCGGCCTCGCCGGAGGGCACCTCTGGCGGTGGCGGAGAGGGGAGAGACGAGGACGGGACGGGCGGGGGAGGCTAGGGTTCGCCCCCGAGTCGCCTCAGCGGAGGCGGCGCGGGGGGGGGGGGGGGGGTGTTGGTGAGGAAAGTTGTTCGTTTCGCTTATGAACGTACAATATACTCCTTCTGAATTGAAACAAATCTTGTATATCATCCTTGCATACGCGAAACAAAAACTGAAGGAGATTGCCCAAATGTCAAGTTTGTGGGTGGATTTATATTATCCGCAAAATCAAACTACAAACTAGTTATATCCGTCGGTTAAACAAATATTGATTCACTTGCTAGTTGGCTTGTATCTTTTCCTTCATGATGTGCGTATCTTTTCCTGCACGCAGCAAATAGAGGAGTTGCACCTCCTAGAGCGAGCTGCCGGGGTGTCAAGGAGCATGGTCCTGGACGATGGGGGAGTGCAGTGGGGGATGGAGCTCTGGTGCTTCCATGACAGAGCGAGCAAAAGAGTCATGATTTGTTACTAGGAATCGATGACAACTAGACTGCCTGCATTGCGATTCGTTTCTCCGCATGTCCTCAGCTGGAGTGGGCCTAACGATCCGGAGCCGTATGACCCCGGTGTCTTTTGCTGAGGAGTACTTGTGAAGCAGCACAAGGGTTGTGGAGAAGCAACTCCACCCTACTGCTACAATGTGTACATCACAAATGTTGAAGGAACAGCTTCAACATGATGTGCTAGATATCGCTCTAGAGACGAATGTAGGCTGATAGGGCAGCAAGGGTTCAATCCAGAACTCCAAGGGCACAAGATCTACTCCAAGATCTTAGATAAGAACAACAGGTTCTATTATAGGTAGGGGTACATAGTCTGGGTAAAAAGTAGAGGTGAGGACCTCTATTTATAGGGCTTTGGGGAGCCTTCACATACTTCTACTTATAGCTAAAATACTCTAAAAACATTATTTAAGGTTCACCTTCTACTCATAGCTACTCACAACTAGAAGACTCTAGAAAACAGTAGGTAGGATAAAGAAAAGAAAAGAAATACTAGACCACAACAGAAGTATCTAGAAGTAGCCAAACAGATTTGACATATGATTATATTTTCATGTTTCTCATCTATTGTTCCTCATCATTCTCCCCTGGTTGTTTGGAACTCGCCCTCGAGTTATCTTCATAGAGCGCTTCTTCTGTATGGTAGAGAGTCAAGTCCGCAACATTGAAAGTGTTGGAGATACCCACATCGCTTGGAAGATTTATCACATAAGCATTATCATTTATCTTCCTCACGATACAGAAGGGCCCATACCTTCGCTGCCTAAGTTTTCCTTTAACACCTAAAGCTAGCCTCTCTTTTCGGAGGTAGACCATCACCTTATCACCGGCTTGGAATGATTTTGGCCTCCTTTTACAATCAGCAAGTTGTTTATATTTCTGATTTTGTGCTTCCAAAGGACCGTGAATCTCTTCATATAACTCGATGTAATTATCAGTAAAGGACAATGCTGATTTTGAGTTTCCCCTTGATGGTAGCTTCACCAGGTCCACCACATTTGATGGAACTTTAGTGTAGACAATGAAAAAAGGGTTCCTTCCTGTGGATCTATGCTTGGAGTTATTGCAGGAGAATTCTGCAAGAGATAAAGCCAAATCCCATTGTCCTTTTCTTTCTCCACAAATGCAACGGATCAGATTACCCAAAAACATGTTCACCACTTCCGTTTGTCCATCTGTTTGTGGATGTGCACTAGCTAGTAGCTCGATAGAATAATGTGCGGCCAGTCCAGCGGGATCGCTGGGTTCTTGCGCCTGGACCTCATGTGGAGGTAGTAGAGGACGAAGAGGAAGAGCAAGGAGAGTGGAAGCTTGAGGAAGGAGACGGGAGCCATTGCTGTTGCTATCTCTTGTAGGTCCAGGAGGAGGAGGAGCACGACAATGGTGGTGGGGAGTTGGAGGCCATGCGAGGACGATGAATGGCGAGAGATTTGCTTTCAGATGTTACTATATACTTTATTGTATTGATCAATGACGATCAATGCTTCGATTTGAAATTTACCTAGAAGGTATCAGTAGTGTACAGTCTACTATTAGTACAGTATTTGCTCAATTCCAGCGACACACCACCAACTATGTTTAGCATTGACGCAGGTAGAGTTCAAAGATCCACTCCACCATGGCCAACCAGCCATCTGCAACAACGAACAATTTGACATGGACGAGGCGATTAATTAAACTCCTGCTTCCATGTACATCGCTAATCCTGGACACTCGCTGTCCGCAACTATTACTGCTAACTCCCGCTGATGTAGTTGTATTTATTCTCTAGTTTGTAACCAGTACCCTGTCACACTAGTTAGTTTTTATGTGGCAACATAAGGACACAAACACTCGTTTTTAGGATGACTTTACTTGGTAACATAAGAACAACACCAACTAACATCAGGTAAGTTTGATATGTACTAACACCTTTGCTGAAATCCAATTAACAAGCAGCCGGTAGTGTTGTGCCGTCTATGAAATTCACACATTAATCCTGTATATCCTCCTTGCGCATATATGAAACAAAACCTGAAGGATACTCTAGATTTATATCTGTTGGTAGAACAAACATTGATTCGATTTTCTAAAAACAAAACAAAAAAGCATTGATTCATTTGCTTGTTGGTTTGCAAGATTTCCTACACATAGCAACCTGAGGAGTTACACCTGCAAGGACGAGCTGACGAGGCACCAAGGAGTGTGGTCCTAGACGGCGGGGGAAAGTACTTCCAATTTTGTTGGAGGTCAAACTATATCAAAGTTTGATCGAGTTTGTCCAAAAAGATTTCAATGCTTATGAAACCAAAAAGGTATATGACGAAAATATATTTTACCATGAACATGAAGCTAATGCTACTAATTTGATGGCATAAATGTTGGTCTATTATTGTATAAATACGGTCAAACATAAAAAAGTTTAATTTTCCAACAAAGTAGGAAGTACGCTCTTTCTACGACGGAGGGAGTAGCTGGGACCTAGGATGGAGCTCCAGTGCTTCCGTGACAGAGGGAGCAGAAGAGTTGTGTGGCGACGAGCGCTGGAGAAGGAAGGGGGATTCGGTAAATAGGGTGGTTGGGAGTAGGGATTAGGAAGAAACTCACAATTACTGGGAATTCGTGATAACTAGCCTGGCTGCGTCGAGATTCCTTTCGCCGGGTATCTTCAGCTGGAGTGGTCCTTAACAATTGGGAGCGTACGACCCAGGTCATATTCCCAAGAAATACTTCCATGCGTGTGGGCGAGTTTCCAGATGCCCACACGTGTGAGCGTTACTACTTCCGTAAATTTTTTTAAGAAGCACGGGAAAAAGCTCCTCTCAATATGCAAAAACACAGTTTTCACGTGTACTTTTACGGTGCCCTGTAAGAAAGCAGTTGACGTGAGCCCTAACGGCCATGAATACATCCGCTTTCGCCGTCACGCAGTCCGGGACGCCGGCCGCCCGCGCGCCCGCCCGGACCGCTGCGCCACCCGTCCCCGAACTGCTCGAATCAACTGAGCTATAGCTAGCTAGCTAGCTAGCTCCGTCCGCTCTGAATCGATTGAGCAAGCTAGCGTCCGCTCAAAATCGATTGAGCTAGCTAGCTACAGAGACCGCGGCTTCGTATTTGGCCGTTTGGATTGATTATCTCACTACGGCCTACGGCGACGGCGGCTATGGGGAAAGGAGTCCGGCCGTCGCCCGCGCCGCCACGGCCGCTCTGAAAATAACGGTAATTACTGCTATATGAAAACTGTTACATGTAGTTGGCTGTCTTGGGATTAGAACGGGTCATTGAATAAACAGGGGTATCCCCGCGTCGCCCCCGCTCGGGCGACTCGGACGGGATCTGAAACCCTAGGCGCCGGGGGTCCCCATCCTTCCTCCCCTCCAGTGGCGGAGCCAGGATTCGAGTATAGTGGGGGGCCGAGTACATATATTGATCGAATCTCGTTGATAATTACTAGTTGCTTCTACTAAAATTGTTGATCGTTGGGGGGGCCAGGCCACTGCTCGTCCCCCCTGGCTCCGCCCCTGCTCCCCTCCCTCCTCCGCCGCCGAAGGACGCCACCGGCGATAGCCCGGGGCTGACGGCGGTGGCGGGGGTCTTCCCTCTTGCCTGCGCCGTGGGGTCGGTGCGGAGCCCCGCGGCGTGGGTGGCACGGCCGATCTGGCCTGGCGGCGGGGCGGGCCTGCCTTCCGGCGGCGGCGCGGCGCCTGCCTCGGCCAAGGGCCGATCTGGCCTGGCGGCGCGGCGGGCCTACCTTCCGGCAGCGGCGCGGCGCCTGCCTCGGCCAAGGGTGGCGATGGTGGGGATGCGACAGCCGGCTCTGCCTCGGGCAGCGGTGCGGCGTTTGGCGGCGGCGGTCGGGTCTGCGGTGACACACCATCTGACCTCGGATCGGCGGTGGCGGCATGGAGGGCCTGGTGGTTGGGTCGGCACCATGCGGGTTGTGCCCTGGGCGGTGCGGCCTGCTCGATGTGCGGCGGCTCAGATCGGTGGCGACCCGTGCACACAATACGTGATGGAGGTTCTTCGAGCGGATCCGGGTGAAAACCTTGTGCTCGGCTTGATGCCAAGACCGGCGTTGGTGGCACCCTTTTGTGTCATTACCTTCTTGAAGGCATCGCCGTGGAGAAGTTCTAGACCTCTATCCGCTACCTCCGGGGGAAACCCTAGATCAGTTGATCGGATGACGGCGACGCGTTGGTGTCGTTTCCTCCTTGGGGGCGTCATTCTTGGCGGCGTACATGCGATCGAGGGACCAGCGGGCGCCTTTTTTGGTGGAGCGGTGCTTCATCCTTCACATTGATGACGGCGGATCTCGGCGGCATGGTGCAGTGGAGACTCGGCGCCCGATGCACGGTGATGGACTCGCGCAGGTGGAGGTAGTTGTCTGGCGTCAAGGTGGCGTCGATGACGGAGTGACCTGACAAGGTAGAAGCCTCAATATCTGCTCTGAAGACGGACCTGTGGAAGATGGCGGCGACGACACATGTGAGTGCGTCAGACCAGTTTATGCCCCAGACCCGGTATGTGGCTCGGCTGGGGCTTCTGGCTTTTGATGATAGGATTAGGTGAGTAGTCTGGGTATGTGGCCCAGGTAGCACCCCTGCATCATTTGGATAGGAGTAGTGGCATATGTTGCCAAGATGGGGGATTCAGGCATATTGTTGTAATACTTTGTAATGTCCTCGAGAATAATCAATAAAGTGGCCGTATGCATCTCCCAGATGCAGAGGCCGGGCATCATCCTCCTTTTCTAAAAAAAATAAAAAAACTAAAAAAAAAGTTGGCTGTTTGGATTTGTACTCCATCTCCTACCATAACTCTAGAAGAGGCGTCTTGCCGTTCAAATCTTCTACTCAATATGTATATTCGCCCTCGAGGCTCAATAAAACATCCATCATATTTCGCACCAAACCTCTCTTTCCCTTCTAATAAAAGCCTCTCAGAAAAAATCTAAATTGGTAGCACATGCTGCGAAGGTGTATAAATATGCTCCAGGGCATTATTTTTGCTGGCAAGTTTTGGCATAGCTTATACTCCCTCCGTTCCAAAATAGATGACTGAACTTTGTACTAACTTTAGTATAAAGTTGATAAAAATTGAGTTATCTATTTTGGAACGGATGGAGTATCATGTAATGCGCTGGTGCGGGCAACGAGCGAGCCACCAACCGTAGAGCGTCTTAATCAATTGTAGTACACTAGACCGGAAAAAAAAACACAAGTTAGCATTCTTGACATGACTTGGTTACTGTTTCACAATGGCTTCATACGTCCGAAGGCTAAGAAAATATATAAGCAAGTAGGCATCAATGTAAAATATGCCAAAGTCAATGAAAACTATAGCCTTTAGTCTTTTGATTGAGAAAAGAGTATAGATACATTTGAATTCAAACGCTATGGCATGGAACACATGGAGAAGAAAAGACATTGGACTAGGAGTCTAAGGCCGTGTTTGTTTGAGCTTTTGCTTATGCTTTTGCAGCTTTTTCAATTTGGTCAAAAATCCATAAAAGCTCTGAATAGGTGCTTTTAGAACTTTTATGACTTTTGGAGCTAAATATCGTTATATTGATTCTTCAAAAGTCATAAAAGTTTCAAAAGCACCTATTTAGGAACACCAGAGCGTGCAGGCCGTCAGGTGGACCCCGAAACGTGCGGGTGTTCGCTTGTTTACCCGAATGGCGGGCTTGTGGGCTGGCTTGCTGAAACACCAGACAGATCATGCGGCACAACCCCTTGTAGCACGCACGTGTGGTAGTTATCGGTGTCCCTTCTTTTTAGGCGCAATTGGAAACCATGTAATTCTTTTTGCAACTGTTTTAAAATATAATCGTATATTACTAGACCCTTGTAAAATACAATCGGATTATTTTTCCACTTATAATGATTAATCCACATGGCGCGCGGGGCGGCTGACTCAACCGCTCAAGTCCCCGTTGGTTCGTCACCAATAAGTGTCGCTCTCGCCTAGCCTTTAAAGTATACAAGTGCAAACAACCATTACTAGGAAAACGCTTATAGATAGAAGTTTACCAGTAGCGTTTGTTTGTGACCCCACGCTACTAGTAGTTAGTAGTAGCGCTGGGTAGAAAGAGTGCTATTGGTATAAGTTAGTAGCAGCGCTTGTTATCTAAACCCACGCTACTGCTAAGTGTAACACACCACAATATCTGATCACTAAATATTAGCAGCGCTTGTCGCCCAACCAGCGCTACTGTTAGTTTTGGATCTATGGTGCATGTTGATATAAACGCGCTACTGCTATTTTTTCTATCTATAAAATTTTACCAGTAGCGTGTTATTTTAGCCCGCGCTATAGGTAGTGCACCACCAGCCGTAGATATTTTGCAAGCTGCCATAGCAGTAGCGCGCATAGGAGACCCGCGCTACTGCTATGCCCGCCAGCCACCTACCACCTTTTCCCTCCTTCCTCCCCTTCCTTCTTCCTCCCACCTTCCTTTCTCCCCCCTTTCCTTGCACCTTGCTTGTTCCAATGCTCCCCCTCCACCACCCCTCCATTAGAGCCCTCCCTTCCCCTCTTCTTTGCCCTTCCATCACCCCCCTCTTCTTTGCCCCTCCACCACCCCTCCATTAGAGCCCTCCCTTCCTCTCTTCTTTGCCCTTCCATCACCCCCCTCTTCTTTGCCCCTCCACCACACCCCTCCATTATAGCCCCCTCCCCCCCTCTTATTTGCCCTCCACCACCCCCCTCTTCTTTGCCCTCCACCACCATCCCCTCCATTAATGCCCTCCCTCCCCCTCTTCTTTGCCCTCCACCACCCCCTTCCATTAATGCCTTCCCTCTTCTCCTCTCCCTCTCCTCCCACTCTCTCCCTAGCTAGCTAGCTAGTTAGAGCTATATATCTATAGAGCTACTAGGTAATTAAGAAGAAAGGTGCTCGATATCCCTCTCGACACATAGGTGAGCAAAAAAGTGTTTGTGTGGATAGGACCGAAACTATATATATATATGGGCGATATGAGAATATACCGAATTGTGTGTGGCATAATTTGAGTTGCCTACATTGTGTATTTGATGAAATAATGAGGGTGACATGAGTTGCCTATGTTTTGCCGAATTGTCGATTCAATTCTGTTTCGGCGAATTTCGGGCATGCAAACTCAATATGTCCTATGTTTAGGGAAGGTCATGCCGAATTTTTGTATGAATTTGATCCATGCATGCATATATATGTGGTTATAATATTTGCTCCGCCCGCAGGTGATCATGAAGGTCAACAGAAGGATGGTGGAAAGATACTGGCAACCCGCTGTGGATGACATGTATGAAAAAAAGACTGAGGGATGTTTTATGTCCGTGTCGAAAATGCAAAGGAAGAGTCAGGCTCGACCCCTTTAAGGGTGGTAAATTCAAGGCACACCTGCTCATGCATGGTTTCATGCATGGCCATACTCGTGGATAAGTGAAGATGATGATGATGATGATAATGATGATGATGAGGACGTCGATGGGGCAGGAAATAACGACATGGGGCCACCAGACGAAGAGACGATCGATTATGTGCCCGAAGAGGAAGACGGCCTCGGAAATGTCGATGGCGAAGAGGCAGTTCAAGGCGGAGAAGACGCGGACACGCCACCATCTTCGTCGCTACTAAGTTCAGCCATGCGGGACCCGCATGTTCGAGATCTGCTTCGCAAGAAGACGACTAGCGACAGAGCTGCTTCTAGAGAGGAGGCCAAACTGGACTGGAGGTAGACTCTATGACTCCTTTGTATGATGGTTGCAATAATCCCGAGGTGACCCGCTTGAGTTTCACACTAGAACTTCTAAAGATGAAGGCAAAAAACAAATGGACAGATACAAGCCTGGATGAGCTTCTGAAGTACCTAAAGAAGGTTCTTCCCGCAGGAAGCATGTGTCCTACTAGTGTCGAGGAGGCAAAGAAAATCGTGTGCCCTCTTGATTTGCCACATATTAGATATCACGCATGCATCAATGATTGCATCATATATCGGAACGAGCACGCGGAAAAAACCATCTGTCCAAAGTGCAATGCTTCACGATATAAAAAGGATGGAAAGAAAGCTCCATAGAAAGCTGTATGGTACTTTCCGATCGCTCCGCGTCTACAGTGGTATTTCGTAGATCCTAAGGAAGCAAAGCTTATGTGCTGGCACACGGAGAGGGTGAAGCCAGATAACGGAGATGAACCGAAGCTGAGACACCTCGCAGATGCTAGCCACTAGAGAGCATTAAATGCTGAATTTGAATTTTTTGCAAATGATCCAAGGAACATCGTGCTTGGCACTAGTAGTGATGGCATGAATCCATTTGGCAACCAGAACACCAATCATAACACATGGCCCGTGTTTGTATGGATGTACAACCTCCCCCTGGTTGTGCATGAAGGAAAAATACATGCACATGGCTATGCTTATTCAAGGGCCGAGACAACCGGGAAATGATATAAATCTATATCTCAGGTTACTGAAAGAGGAGTTACAGACCTTATGGACAACACCGGCCAAGACATGGGATGCAAGAAAAGGAGAGTATTTCTACATGAGAGTCGCGCTGATCACGATGGTGCATGACTATCTCGGTTACGGCTATCTCTCCGGCCAGGTGTGCCACAGAAATTGCGGATGCACGAGGTGCATGGATGATACAACTTCTCTGCAGCTATCGAAAGATGGCGGGTCTTCGAAAATCGTGTACATGGGGCATCGAAGATGGCTCGAGAAGGATGACCCATGGAGAAAGCGTGGAGATCTATTCAATGGTAAGGCTGAGCATCGAGGTCCTCCACGTAAGCTAGCGGTGCAGAAATATATGAGTTATTGAAGAACTGGGAAGAGTGCCCCTCGCCGGGAAAGACGGAAGAAAAAGGCGTCGGAGCCCCTGCTGAAGATATGGAAGACGAGATCTGTTTTCTGGGACTTGGAATACTGGCCCATACTCGACACGCCTCATAGCCTTGATCAAATGCATATCACAAAAAATATCCTTGAAAGTTTGCTTAGAACATTGATGAACATGCCAGAGAGGACCAAGGATGGGTCGAAGGCAAAAAAAGACTTGGAATTTTTAAAACTCAGGAAAAATCTTCAAATGCCCGGTAAAAGGTCGTCAGAGGAGACGGAGACGGAGACGGAGATGGAAGATAGGGGAAAAAAGTAAACAAGAAGGAAGAACAATATTGCCCCCCCCCCCTCTTGCTTCACCTTAGATCCGAAGGAGGTCGATCAATTGTTCAATTTCCTTGCCAGAATCAAAGTTAGTTCCAGATACTGTGGGAAGATAAGCAGATATCTGGACACTAAGAAAAAAAGGTTCAGTGGGATGAAGTCTCACGACTGTCATGTGATGATGACACAGTTACTCCTGGTTGCACTTAGAGGGATTATGGACACACATGTGCGTGAGACGCTTACTGACCTATGCCACTTTTTTGATGCTATCTCTCGAAAGTTGATCAGTGTGAAGCAACTCCATAGGCTAGAGGAAGAGATCATTGTCATAATGAATGAGCTAGAGATGTACTTCCCGCCCGCGTTCTTTGATGTCATGGTGCATTTATGTGTCCACATCGTGGACGACATCATCGACCTAGGGCCGACATTCCTGCATAGCATGATGCCGTTCGAGAGGATGAATGGGGTCATCAAAGGATTCGTTTGTAACATGTCCCGTCCAGATGGAAGCATAGCCCAGGGATATCTGACCAAAGAGTGCATCTCTTTCTGTGAGAGTTATCTGACCAAAGACCCTGTTGTTGGTTTGCCCGTCAACAAGCATTGTGGAAGGCTCGAAGGCGAAGGTCACACCAACGGTCATAGGGATGTGAATGTGTTACGCTTGGGCTGACAAGACGACCTTGACAGGGAAAACTTAGTAGTGCTACAACACCTAGATGTGCTAGAAGATTTCGTGACACTGCACAAAGAGACCATCGCAAAGAAGTACTGTGACCGTGGGGTGCACAGGACGGATGCTGAAGTTATTAGAGAGCACAACTCCACTTTCTTGCGTTGGTTCAAAGAGCGAGTTCTGGCTAATCCCCCGGAAGAGGGTTGTCTTAACGGAACACTCATATACGCCTTAGCACATGGCCCCTCGACCAACCTCGCGACTTATCAAGCATACGATATCAATGGATACACGTTCTACACGGAGGAGAAAGATATAAACAGTGATGACCAAAACTCAGGGGTGACGATGGAAGCCATGACCGGGAATGTAATTGAAAGATATTACGGAACGGTCAAAGAAATATGGGAGCTTAACTACTCTGGATTGCATAGCGCGATGATGTTCCGTGTCAGATGGGCTAAAAATGTACACAGAGAAAACCAACATTTCACTACCATGTGTATACCCGACTCCGATGATAGCGGTACCGTCAACGCCATCGCCAAAAATGAGCCATGGGTACGCGCTAAACACGTGACACAATGTTTCTTCATAACTGATCCGATCAATCCCAGCCGTGTTGTCGTGAGGAGAAGCAAAAGGAGCATCGCCAGAATGGATGGAGTCGCCAACGAGGAAGACTATGACCAGTACGGTGATCCGATGAGGGAAGATGATGCTGATGACGACGAAACATATGTCAAAAGAAGAATGAAGACTACATTACCTACGAAAGATCGTCATCCCTGGAGAAGGAAAAGTCACGACCATGGGCTCAATTATTTGACAACGAACAAAAGAGGGAAGAAGATCAGTCTGAAGCGTCGTCGTGGCCCAAGCTGACAAACTAATCCCAAAGTTTGTGTACGTGTCTAGCTATTTTGTATGCCGCCGATAGCGGTCAAATGATGTAAGATATATATTATACTAATTATTATCCGGAGGGTAACAGTGGTATTGCTCAAACGACAGACCAAATTAAACCCCTGAGTTTGTGGCATATGAAAAAGAACAAGAAAAATAAAAAGAAAAGAAAAAGAATAATAAAATTAAAAAGAGAAATAAAAATAAAATAAAAAGAAGGAAGTTTGTGGAATATGAAAAAGAACAAGAAAAAGAAAAAGAAAAAGAAAAAGGAAAATGAAAAAGAAAAAGAATAATAAAAGTAAAAAGAGAAATAAAAATAAAATAAAAAAGAAGGAAGTTTGTGGAATATGAAAAAGAAAAAGAAAAATAAAAAAAGAAAAAGAAAAAGTTAGCAGTAGCGCGTTTTGCTAGGACAGCGCTATAGCTAAGAAAAAGAAAAATAAAAAAAGAAAAAGAAAATTTTAGTAGTAGCACGTTTTTGCCAGGGCAGCGCTATAGCTAAGAAAAAGAAAAAGAAAAAAATAAAAAGAAAACGTTAGCAGCAACGTTTTTTCGCTAGACCGGCGCTATAGCTAAGTTAGCTATAGCGCGTTTTGCCCAGACGCGCTATAGCTAATTTGCGTATACAGAGCCACTGCACCCATCTCTTTCCTCTCTCTCTCTCACTCTCTCGCTCGATCCCCTTTCTCTCGCACCCGCCCACGCCGCCGTCGCCGCCTGCACCCGCCCACGCCGCCGACGCTCCCTCCCCCCGTGCTGCCCCCTGCCCTAGGTGCACCCCTGGCCCGGCTCCTCCCACTCCGATGCTCTCGCTCTCTCTCTGACCAAATTTGGTTTTGCAGATCGACGAGGAGGAGAAGGACCCCCTCCCGCGCCGCCGCCGCCCCGACCCCGATGCCGGCCACCGACCCCCTCCCGCTCCTGTATGGTCCCCCGCCCCCTCTTCCTTCCTCTCCGACCCCTCAGCCCCGGCTCTCTCTCTCTCTCTCTGACCAAATTTGGTCTCTGCAGATCAACAAGGCGACCCCGACGCCGGCCACCGACCCCCTCCAGCTCCGGTATGGCCCCCCGCCCCTCTTCCTTCCTCTCCGACTGTTGTCCTGTTTGAGACCTGTGTGGCCTAGTCTGACTGTTTTTAGAGTGTTCATCGGCACAATCGTCCACACTTTCTACCATAGAGTGTTCAAATGCTAAAATGCCTATTGTTAGTATTCAAATGCTTTTTGTTAAAATGCATGTTGTTCAAATGCTTGTTGTTAAAATGCCTATTGTTAGAATGCTATTAATATGCTTTTTTTTGTTGCTAGAGTAAATGAAAATGAGTGTTTAGTTTGTTGATAGAGTAAATTTGGTCTCTCCGCAGATCGACGAGGAGGAGAAGGACCCCCTGTGCCCCGGCGACCCCGACGCCACCCCCTCAGCCCCGGCGACCCTGACCCCGACACGTGGTAAGCCACCCCCTCCTTTCTTGTCGTTCTTTAGTTAGGGCCAATTTTTCTATGTAGGGTGTCCAAATTGACTTCATGAGCAGTAGCATTTGTTAGCTTATTTTGCTGTCCATTTGAAGTTTTTAAAATTTGTAGTTGATGTCCATTTGTAGTTCATGAGGCAAAAAAAGTGAACATATACAGAGGAAAATGATACATTTCTGAATCTTAACTTTCATCTAAACAGAGGCACTGCTGCCTTCTTAGTCTATTGCTTTTGTTATTTGCCTAGCCATGTGGAGATGTAATGAGTTTTCTTCTGTTGCCTAAACTAAAGTGCACTCGATGTTGTGAGACTTGATCATTGTTGCACACCTTTGGGTAATGTGAATCCACTTGACATGCATGTGATGACACACATCACTTTAGCACATAGTGCTTATTGTCATTTGTAGGGAAACTGATTGCTAAGTGACCTATGTTTTGCCGGAAATGTTGATTCATTTCCATTCCGGCAAATTTCAGGCGCTCTATTTGTGCACTTTCTAGCAAAGGTCATGCCGAAATTTTCCGTGAATTTTGGCATGACTTGCGCTAGAAAGTTGGACATATCGAGTGCTTGAGATTTGTCACGACGGGAATGAAATGACATTTCTGGCAAAACAAAGGTCACTTTTTTGTCATTATTCACTTTATTATATAAATCTCAATAATTAAACGACTACGACATTGAACCCTAGGAAACATGACCGACACTGATGAGACCAGAGGTTCTCACTCCCAATTAGGTCGAGCACACGCCTACCTCGTCTTTCTTGCGGATCAGGAGAGACAGGAAGTTGGGTGTCCGGACTGCCTTGTCATGACGGATGACGATGGTGGTGGCACCGACGCTGACATTGATGCCACCAACGACACCGGCATTGAGACTGGCGTTGATGATGTTCCTAACTATAGCACGAAAGGTGGGACCTCCCAAGCCAGCGAGGGAAAGAAGGAAAAGAGGACACAACGCCCAAATGAGCTCGGCACGGAAGACTGGTGGTCACGGGGGTGCACCCTGGCGAGTTCGAGCCAATAGAGCCGCGAGAACTGGCAGCGTGTTACGGCAACCAACTAGCATGCATCCTACGGGATACCGCTAACATCAACACCACAAAAATACGGAAGAATGAATAGTTGAAGAAGCTGCTTCTAACTAGGTTGCACGCAAGATTCCTGTTCCCCGGTCGGAATGACGAAGTCGACCCATGGGATGATGATGCCATGAAAAAAATCAACAACAAAGCCCTAGGGAAGTTCAGCAACGCATTGAGCGCTTGGAAAACTAGGGTGAAAAAGGCGATTCAAGTAGACCATGAAACCTACGCCGAGATTGTTGCAGACAATCTGAAAATTACGATAGAGGACTTTGAAAAGTTCAAGGAGACTTGCAATGAAGAAGCTACCAAGGCCAGGTCGGAGAGAGGCAAGCAGCTGTAGGCAAAGAACATGGGGAACCACTGCCCTGGAAGTCATGGGAAAGAGGCCCGTGTGGGCTAACATGAACGTCAGGGGATCCCAGACCCACTGGCTGAGTTCACCGACCAGCAGGAGCACGACTTCATCAGGGCCCGATTCTTGTGGGACCACAAGAAAAAGATTTTTTTTCACCGACGGGCCGACTAGGAAATTCATGAGATTACTGGTAATTATCCTTTTACCACCTTACATATTAGGTTCTAATCAACGAAGTCTACTACATTCTAGTCGCATTCGTAAATGATTCACGGTCCATTTTTGCAGAGAGAGCAACACAAGCGCGGCCGAGAGCGATTCGTCGACTCAGTCGTTGGTGAAGTACAAGTGGGACACTCCTTTCAACATGGCCATGAACATAATGATGGGACACCCGCCCGGCCAGTGGCCGCAATATGGACGTGTGCATGGCGCCGGGGATGGGGCCACTTGGAAGTACTATTATAGCGAGGACCCCGAGGCCAAAAGACAGAGAAAGAAGTTCAGTCAAGTGACTATCGGCGAGAAGGTGGCGCGGGCGATGGAGAAAGCAAAAGCTGAGACCAAAGCTGAGATAACCGCTGCCTGTAGATCTAATATGGTGGCTGCCTTTACAAGCTTGATTCCAATAGTGGTCACATGGGTGCAACAAAATCCAAATGTGCCACCAAGTGATTTTCCCATGCCCAGCTTCACCCGGAGCAACTCAATGAACACCGCACCCATACCCGTACCTAGTATGGCAACCGCACCCGCACCTCCTCCAGCACCTGCTACTCCGCCCAGCTCTCACAGCAGCCCTAGCTCCGTCTCTGGCTTGAATGTCGGGCCGTCGACATTGGCTGAGCTCGACGCCCTCACGGTAAATACGCGTCGTCGCACCTTAATCAACTCAACTAATTAATTAATCTTCAGTTGTCATTCTTTTTGGATCTCTGACGCCGCACGTATATGTCTTTGTAGGCCGACTCCACTCCGTGCACCCTCCTTTACAACATGAAGGGCGGGTTGGTGGATGTGGGGAAGGGTACTATAGTGAAGCCTAAGGATCGATTGTTTCACCGCCGGCAGATGCCTAATAACGCCTTAAGGGTCTCCGTGGCGAGTGTGAAAGTGGGCTACGAGGGTCTTCCTCGTCTGATACAAACCGATGGAGAGGATGATGAGAACCCCACGCAGCTTAGCCAATGCAAAAATTGGCCGATCCTGTGGCCAAATTATCTTCTTCGTGTCGAGGTGGCAGGGAGCACACTAACGGGACCTCAGGAAGGTATGACCACAACACCACCTACACAAGTACAACAATCGTCTGTGCTGCTTGCTGAGATCGAGAGACATGAGGAAGGAGGGCCAACCGTTCCGCCGACAGATGATGCCATCTGCCCCATGGAAGAGGATAGGGATCATGACATGGAGGAGGTCGACGATGACCCTAACCAGTATTTCAATATTGCCTTTGACAACGAAGTAACAATGAGTCAACCATATGAATATGAGATGCATGTACCAGAGCCGGAACGTCCTCAGGAGTGCAAGAAGTCTTTGTTCATGCAATCCTCGCAGGACACGCCTCCAGATGCCGGCTCCACCCAAGCTCAACTACTTAGCTAGAGTCGTCCAATGCTGAGCCCGGCAACACTAGGGGTGGTGCTCAGGGAGGGTCTGACAGACCCACTAGCACCTCAGCCCACCAACAAGAAGCAGAGGAAGAGTCCGGCGGCGAGAAAATCCAATAAAGCTGGCAATGTTGGTTCTAGCAGCCAGCCACCTTCGACCAAGGTTGACCATGTACCAATGAAACATGCGCCATTAATCCATGTCGCGGGAGAGCCAATGGTACCGGCGAATGCACTAGCTGCCATAGAAGGGGATCTCAGGAGACTCCATGACCATGTGCTTTCGACAGAGAGAAGCCTCCTCGCCTCGGATGATCCAGGATACCCACTTTATACGGTTCATGTGCCAAGCAGTTGCAAGATGTATGTCACATGCCCCGTGGACCTCTTCTTTCTGAGGTTTGATAACATCTTCCAGATGTTTCAAATGAGGACACTCAATTTTACGTTCGTCCGCCTATATGCGCTGCACATGAACTACATCGTCAGGAGAGAGCAAGTCACCGGTCTTGCGGTCGCGGATCCATACTACATGCATGAGGGCTTCTTGTCAATCAATGAAGCCAAGCGTCAATATGCGAGTCAGTACATCAAAGAATTCTTGGTCACCAATTAGGACAAAGAAACGATTCTCCTACCTTATCATCCCAGGTAAGTCATCCGTGGATAGCACTATAACACATACATCCTTTCGTGCATTTCAATAGTTACTTTGCATGCATGGAGGCTAAACTTGATCGTGTATTTTGCGCAGCGGGGGGTGTCGTGCCGTTCTCATTGTTCTTCACCCGCGTTACTCCCGCGCTCTATATTTGGACCCGTCGAAGAACATACAAAAGAAAGATTACACACACATAAAGTATGTTCTGGATAGAGCTATGCTGGGCTTCAGCATGCGGGGTGGCTACATCCAACACAAAAAAAAAATAAGGCCGGGCTTTGTTTCAGCCACAAGACTGACTTCTGTTGCATCCAGCAACCGGCAAGAAGTGAGAATGATGGATTCTACGTCATCCATCTAATGATGGAGTACAGAAGGGATGTGCAATCACTTTGCATGAAATCTTCATCCTATACCCATATCCAGAGATGGGCCGAAGCCTTTGGAGCCGTGCTGGATAATCGACTTTGAAATGATTTCTACCAGATCCAACAGGAAATTGCGTCCATCATCATCAAAGATGTCCTCGAAGAGAATGGGATGTTCTACGCCGGCCCAATATCGCGAGCTGACGTCCGAACCCGCATTGCCCTACAGCGCCAGGACATGACGCCTTTCACTAAGCTTGGGTGCACCCTTCCGGATATGGACAGATGGGAAGAGTGCACTGCTTAAAAACAATGTGTCTGTTTAGTTACTTGTTACTTTCTGTACGACGAAACTTCGAATCTCTCAGTACGACGAAACTATTAGATGTATGGTGCCGCGCTCTAGTTAATTACTTTCGGTACGATAAAATTTGTTAACTATGTTTACTATATATGTTGCTTCTATTTCATAACTGTTTAGTTGAATTCGCTTCATGGTATATATATGTGCATCTCTGATAGGTATATAGATCAACGATGACGAGGAAGTAGTATGCCGTGTATGTAGGGCATGTTCCGTGTGTGTATGATGAGTGGCCAGAGTGTCAGGCCCAAGTCTCTGGCTTCTCCGGCGGAAGCCAGAAAGGGTTTTATAGCAGAGCGGAAGCCGAAGCTAGTTACTTGAGATTCATAGCACAACAGGGGATTCAGAACCAGCGCCACTGCAAAAACTACTACATAATACCGCTTTTGATCATCGTGATCGCTCTTATCTTCTATGCGGTCATATCATAGTCTACATTGATGATGAAACATGAGTATGTGACCATGTAGTTGCATGTATTGTATTCGACCATGATTGATGATGATGAGATATTTGAGACATGTCGAGACTTCTAATAACTTTGGCTCATCGATGACTCACTTGCTTTTCAATGAATATGCATGTTATTGTATAAACGGTGGATCTGTTTAATTGTGTACAGAGCCAAAATGCAAAAAAAAAAAAAGTTAGCAGTGGCGTGGGGGTAAAGATTACCAGTAGCACTCAAATAACAGTAGCGCTGGCTAGTTCCACGCGCCGTAGATAATTATCAGTAGCGCTGGGTGAAAGCGCGCTACAGCTAGCTTCAGATACCAGTAGCACTGGTCCAAACAAGCGCTACTGCTAAAAAATAGCTGTAGCGCCGTAGCAGTAGCGCGCCTGCCTGCGCTACTAATAGCAAGAAAACCAACGCTACTGGTAAGGGTTTTCCTAGTAGTGAGCCCAAATACCTCGTTGGTCCTGTAAAGTTTACAGGTAGAGGAGAGAAATAAATGATGATCCAAGCACTCGGTTCGGAATAAAATGCGGCTTCGTAATTTGCACTGGTATTTGGATGGAAAACCCCTACTCTTGACATGTTGCCAAGGTCGGCGATGGTGGCCTTTTTCTTCGTCGTCTCCTTCTTGAAGGGCATTGTTGTGGAGAAGCTCTAGACCCCTATCCACTACCCCGGGGGAAACCCTAGAACCTCGATCGGATGACGGCAGCGCTCATGTGTACCCCTCTTGAGGGCATTATTCTTGGAGGTGCACATAGGCTCGAGGAACCAGTGGACGGCATATTTGATGGAGCGGTGCTACATATTGATGATGGTGGATCTCGGCGGTGTGGCGCAATGGAGACTCGGCGTCCGATGTGTGGCGATGGACTCACACAGGAGCACGACCCTTTCTGGTGTGGCCACCGGTGCCAAGTCTAGAACTTGAACCCGGGTAGGTAGGTTCCAGTACAAGTAACCTAACCAACCGTGCTTAGTTCACTAATGTATTTGGGTTGTTCGTGCTGGAAAATAACAATAATCTTATATATGTATTTGGGTACTAATTGGGAGCACCATACGCAGGCTCCACGTTAATCCTAGAGAAACAACAGTAATAACCGTAGGATTGTCAATTATACGACTAGGATTAAAAGAGATATATATGTTCGACGTATATCAGTTCTATGAGGTTACAAAACAAAAAAAAGGTTCACGTGTAGTTTCCAAAGTAAACACGTTTGCCACTAAGGAAAAAACAAAGCCCATACCAACACGTCTACACTAGGTTCCAATATAAAAACACATCCTAATAGTTTTTTAACTGCACATTTTCATAAGAATTTTTTCGTTGGACACATCTCACTGGAATATTTGCTTGATGCCCAGATTTACCGGCGAAGGTATCACGTACCACCGAGGGAATATGCACGTATGAGAATAGAAATCGTCCATAGTACAGGGTGCATGCACACATGCGTACAAGTGATACATGATAGGTATTTTTTTTTTGCAAAAAGTTGAGCTAATTCAGACTTTGAAAAACCAAAGGTATTCGGAGACCCCCTAAAAAAACTCAGAAACTAAAATAGCGCATAATTTTAAAATTTTGTAACAATCTAATTTATCTTTTAGTAAAGACCCGACACTTCTGATCATTTACCAATCAATTAGAATTTCTACTTTGACTTAAGAATGTACCCTCATAAATGTATATAATACTTCATGCCTATGGGTAAAGAGTAATTGATTACGGATTATTTCCTCACGTTCTACTCGGCATATATGAGATTTGTACATTGCCAATGATTATGGTTGTGCATTGATTCAAAAGCTGAAAAAGTGACTATGATTTTGCAAAGTACACATATAATTAGAAATTGCAATATAATTGTGACGTTTATTATTTTTTAAAGTATATGAAATATCAAGTTTTCGATTCAAGGTCGCTAGCCCGTGCAGATGCACAGGTTGATGACTAATTAAATACAAGGCACCACGTTAATCCTCAGAATTAAAGAATTTGACCAATTGATTAATTATAATGTATACGTAGTCATTAGATGAGAAGTAAGACGTGATGTCTGAAACTACCACGTATGGGAGTCTTACTCCATTGGACTCTCACTGTTTCCTTCGAAAAAACTAAATCTTTCTTTAAGACACAAAAATCTGAGAAGTATATTTGCTGATGCTTAGCAGCCCATATACGTTCAGAACTCTTTATCTGATTGACCCAAACGCACGCATGTTACGTGAGGAAAGTGTAAGCTAAGACCTCATATCAATCAATTTACGAATAACCAATGGATCTTAATTGTACGACTATGATTAAACGATATATGGAAGTATATTGGATCATGCTTAGCAGTCAGTATACATTTAGAATTATTGATCCAATCGTCCCTAAAGAGTCCATGCATGTTTGCCTAAAAAATAAGAGTCCATGTATGTTACGTGAAGAAACATGTACACTCAGACCAACTAACACGCTATATCTTCTTAAAAGAACTAATAAGCTACAGCCCCCCCCCCCCCCCCCCCCCTGTGTACAGCACCTAGGTGTGTTGTACATATATCTAGGTACGATAGATAATTATTCTCTTACCCACAAAAAAGAACTAATTGTTCTCTTCCACACAAAAAAGTACACGGTTAAAAAAAAGGCACCCAATCACAATGCGTGTAACCTGCATACTATATCAATCATGTCAATAAAACACATTTATCTATTCTCTCAAGTTTGTATCTATATCTTATGCGCTTAGTGTTTTCAAAAAATATAAATAAATTAGCCAAACAAAATTCTAAATCTATCTAGAAATATATGTAACAATGAAATACAAGATTCGAAGAAAACTGCAAACTTCTAAAGGGGTGCAAGTGCGTCTGAAAATCATGGATTTTAGATGTGAATGTGTGCATTTTTATTTGAGGGAATGAATATGTGTGTTTTAAGTTCAATAAATAAGATATTTAATTATTATGCAAAAAAATACAAATTATGATCAATAAATAATGTTAGTTCATAGTAATCAAAACAAGGAATGTGTTCATGCCCAAAAAAATTACGGCATAGGTGTCTCTAGATAAAGCTATTGATCATAAGCTAGAGTACCAGTTAGTTGTCACCGGCCAACGAAAGGTAAGTCATTACTTTTCTTGATGACTCAATTGAGATGCCGGAACCATATTCTAAACTCAAATAGATTTCAAAAATATGAGAAATGTTACACCCCCAATATATTTCATCTATACTATGTACTAGCTCGTGCGGATGCACGGGTTGACGGCTAGTGATAATTAACTGCTATATGGGAACCTCTCAGAAAAATTCTAAACTATTAGCACAAGCTGAGAAGGCGTATAATATGTGCAAAGTCATTTTGCACGGTTCTTTGATGTACCGGTAGATTCTAGACCGGCCATTCATTCCGCGATTCGTGTTAGTGCTGGCCCACCTCCTTGTATATGAGGTGAAAAAATAAACATATTTCTTAAAACAATTATTTTTACACACTACTACTTGTCTGACTAAAACTATTATCTATATGTGCAGGTCAATTTAAAGAATGAACTTACAACAATCAATGAAAGATAAAGTTTTGAAAGATCAAAGGTGATGAAACATCATGAAAAAAGTTGAGAAAGAAGCTTGAAGAAATTGATTGTAGAAGGTTGAGTGAACTAAAATCTCTATTTGAAAGAGTTCAGAAGTCTACTAGAAAAGAAGCAGACTCAGCTGCATCTGAAGAAAATACAGAAACTAGTCCTTGGGTTTCTTCTCTGTGTCCAAACTCTTCAAAGTCTATTGATACTCGAGAAGAAACAGAACATGTAATAATGGATAGCTCAAATCATCCTCAACAGTTGGGTTGTAAGAATAATTCAGAAAGTCCTTCTCGAAGCCCGTTGCAAGAAACTCTTGATATTGCGGAGTCAACTACTGCCATGGCTAATATAGTTTGTGAGAATGCGAGAGTGGACATGGATGATTTCCTACCAGGAGAAGTAAATAAGAATAGAAAGGTTATAAAGAAAATAAAGAAGAATACTTCTTCAAAAAAACAGTCACACAGTGAATGAAGTTACTACATCAGTTGCTATAGCTAATCCTTCAGAAAGCTGTCAAGATGTTTTGGCTAAAGGTGATTCTGCACAAGCATCTAAGACCATGACAAACCAAAAGAAGGTTACTTTTGTGCCAAAGCCATGGCGACTGCCAACACATCCACGCGGGAGCGGAAGCTTGCGCTCCAACGGAACATAGGTGAACTACATCCTCCTAATTTTCGTTGACCCATGGATTGATGCTTCTATGCACTCAGGTGACGGTGATCACATGTTGCTAGGTGGACGATCTCAAGAAGCAGTTGCGGCGACAAGAGGATGTCCACCGAGCTCCGGAGAGGGCATTCTTGCAGCTGCTCAGCGTCCCGCGTCACGTCCCCAGTATCATCCATGTGAGGTTAGTACCAACATTCTAAAACCTCTGGAGCACTATTTTTCCGTTTGGAGGATTCTCAAACCATCTGACGTGTGCAGATGGTGGCTCTTGTGTTGGAGGTGGCAGTGCTGGAGGAGCAGGTGATGCGGCTGGATGTGATTATATGATGCAAATAAGGATTATAATATATTGAACTATAAAATAACGATTGAATAAATACAATATGGTGAAGAGCGCAGAGGACGGGGCATATGCCCCCTGTCGATGTTGGTTTTTTGTTCTGCAAATCATTTTTTCTAATTTATTTAATGTCGGAGATATGCCCTAGAGGCAATAATATTATATTATTATATTATTATGTTCATAATTTAGTGTTTATATTCTATGTTGGACACGTCTAGCGAGCGCCCGCGTGCCCACTAGCGATCATGAGCAGCTCTCGAAAAAGGAAGATTCGCCCCCTCCCCCCAATCCAGAAAAGGAAAGCCACACCCGCCCGCCATCCAGCAACCAGAGGGCGCCGGCTGGTTTGCAGATCACGTGCGCGCCTCACCCACCTCCTCTCTACAACTGCTCCATCTATCCCCCAACTTCCCCACACATCTTCTTCTTCCCCATGCTACCCGATGACTATATCCACAATTATCACTTTTCCCCCTGGTTTGGGGATCGCCTTCTTGCACTGCGTTAGGATTTTCATAAGAAACAAATTCACCCAAAACAAACTGAATGAAGGTGCCAATCAAAGTTGTCGTTGCGTGTGCAGATAAAGGATTTATTGTTGCCTTCCATGCGGCATCCGTGTAGACTGTGCATCCTGGAGCATTTGTGTGTGTCGTCCTTGTGGATCTTTGCATTTGTTGGTTTGACATTGGTCCCTGTTTTGTTTTTTTAATAGTTGAGTTATTCCTGCGTCTTCTGTATAATATGCCAAATCTTGACTTCTTAATATAGCTTGCATTCCCTGGTAAACTTGTAATGGACTGAAGTTGCATTTATTTTCACGGATTATACAATGAAGTTACTTAGATGGAAACAGCCCTGTTCTATTTTTCATATGAAAATAAAATTGAAGACGTTGGACCGTGTGCTGTTCGTGGATCCCGAGACTGTTGATCTTCTTTATCAACTGAAAGAAGTCCATTTTTCACCCCCAAATGCGTCATGAGGTACAAATATCCCCCTGAACTCGAATTTGGTACGATTTTCACCCCCAAATCCTCAAAAACGGATAAATCATTCTCTTCGGTGCCTTTGCTGCTGACTTGTCAGAGTTTAGGTGGTTTTGAAAGATGATTAGGCGTTTGACTCTTGACGTGGCACCAGAACCGTTTTCTTTGCATCAGACCAATTCATCCTTGGTCCATTCTTTTTTCTTCATTCGCAATGGATGTCGTTGTAGACCATGGCAACGAGGACGCTGTCATAGAAGTTGTTGTCGTCCAAATCCGCAACCCAACTTTCTTCATAGTCTACGGTTTGCCTTTTCGTCCAGATCCTCGTAAGCATTGGGCGCCCCGTGCTCCTTGTCGCCGTCGCCCGGGAACGCTGTGGCAAGGCCCTTCCACCCAGCGAGCATGCCGAGCAGCATGTCCTCCCACCTAACGGCCACGGGGTCGAACACCACAGCCTCCTTGGCGCCGCTGCCGCGTAGGTTAACCACACAGATCCTCCCGCCGGAGTAGGCGGCGTCTTCGGCGTGCCGGTCCACCCCGTCCCGCAACGGAGGAAGCGGCTCCCATATCTTCCCGAAGCACGCGACAACGAGGTTATAGCGGGCGCCCACGACAAACAAGCACCCGCGCCCACTGTCCACCACCTGCGCAGAGCGAGAGAGAGCCGTGAGCCGGCCAGCCAACATGGCACGGGCGCAGGGCCCGGGTTGAACACGAGCGGGCGGCACAACACTTAGTGGAGCCGATGCGTGCACCCCGCGACGAGGACGAGCCACCCCGCCACGGCCAAAAACCGGAGCGGCAACTGGCGGTAGAAGGACGACGGGTCGCAAAGCATCGGGGGCGCCGGCAGCCCATCCTACCGTGCGGTGATTTGTTCGTAGGCTATGAAGATCACGCCGCCGTCGCCCATGCCCTCGAGGAGCGCGTAGAGTGAGAGGAACGGCAGCAGCGATGGCACAAACAGGAGGTGGCGCCATGGCAGACGTCGTGCATCGAGGCGAGCTTTACTCTGTTTGCTCACCCAAATACCATGCCACGTCACACTTTCTCGCCCCAAAACTGCCTAAAATTAATGCAAAACAACCTAAAGGGAGATTTACCCGGTTTCAAGGATTTGGGGGTTAAAATCATACCAAATTTGAGTCGGGGGGTATTTGTCCCTCAGGCTACATTTGAGGGAGAAAAATGGACTTCTTTCTTTTCTTTTTATATGCCTATGTACATATTATTGGGGCAGGCGTTTGGCCGCTGCCCGCTGGCCATGACTCCCCCCGCGCGTGAGTCAGGCCTCGAGCCTTCCAGGCGCTGCTCGATGGCCGCCGCCGGCTCCAGGTTCAGCTCATCTGCTCAATCTTCCCTATAAAAAACTAGGGTCCCGATAACTGCCACACGTGTGGTGTATCGGGTAGTTGTGTCACACGCCTCGTGTGATATGGACAGTAACTAGCCCACACACCTACGTGTGGGCAAAACAACTAATGCCCACACACCTCTTTTTTTCCCTCCCGAACCCTCTCACACGCGTGCGCGTGGGCGAAGTTGATAATACCCACACGCCCGTATGTCGGGCCTCGTACCCTCCTGGTCCCGCACGTCACGCGTGACGCCCACCGCGCGCCCGCAGTTGCCATGGTCCAGACCCTCGTTCATGTTCGTTTAACTGCAGTTGTGATGTCGCTGAACTACGGTTGCCATGTCGGACAACTGCAATTGCCCTGGTTGCTCAACTGCAGTTGCCATGTATGGTCTGATCTAATGTAGTTGCCATGATTTCATAACTTTAAGAGTTGCCACATACTAACACTAGGCAGTTGAGAGAGTTGCCATGTGCTCACAAGCATGCTAGAGCATTTGCCATGTAAAAAGAAAGAGTTGCCTTCTTCTTACGTGCACGTTAGGACAGTTGCCATGTACGTGCACGTTGGGGCAGTTGCCATGTATCATGCAAAAACACATGGCAACTCGGTAAAAGAGAGTTGTCATCTGCTTACGTGCACACTAGGAAGTTGTTGTGTACCCTACAAAAACACTTGGCAACTCGGGTAAAAAAAGAGAGTTGCCACCTGCTTATAAAGCACACTAGGGCAATTGCCATGTGCGCTGCGAAAACACATGGCAACTAGCAGCTTGAGTGTGGGAGAGGAGACAGGCGTGTGGGCGAGATGGCAAATGCCCACACACTAGCCCTTGTGTGTGCGTGCAAAGTGGCGTGTGGCGCGAACTGCTGAACGCCCACACACCTGCCCCTCCGTGTGGTAAAACGGATGTGTAGACGACCTCTCTCACACACCACACACGCAAGTTGTCCTACGTGGCATACAAAATCAGCTAATTCGTGCCAAAATTCGTGCAGAAGTTACTGGACGGTGATGAAGACGTGTGGGTGAGTTGGCTAATGCCCACACGTGTGGGCGTTAACATTTCCAAAAAACTAATCTGGTTTATCGGAAACCGAACGGCGGTTCAATTCTGCTCGATCGATCGCCTCCATATTCCACAGGCGAGCGACACGGCGTATCCACCTCGCTTCTACTACCGAGACTTTCAGATTCGGCGATGGGCGACACAGCGACACGTAAGGCAGAGGCAGGATGAGGAGAACTATTTACGATAGTTTTGGCATTGCAAATACAATAGCCCTCACTGGTTTGCAACTTTGAATCCATCGATTATTCCTCTCGTGATCTCGGGTTCACTGAGAGTCCGAGAGGAATTCTGCTGGCTTGTGCCTTGTACACATAATTCTACTCCTATTCTCCTAATTCATATTTTTTATTTATATATCAAATTGTTATTTAAGAAATTATATCACAGACTCTCTCCATTCCTAAATATAAGTTTTTTGAAAGATATTACTATAGAGACTATATTCGGATGTATATAGACGTGTTTTAGAGTATAGGTTCACTTATTCTGCTCCGTATGTAGTCTATAATGGGATCTGTTAAAAAACTTATATTTAGGAACAGAGGTAGTATATTATAATTGCTTGATAGTTCATTTTTTTTACTGAGATAGGACACTTTTTTTTAGTTTTGCACAGGCACCCGAATTTTGCCGGCCCGGCCCTGTGTCATAGCTCTACAGAAAAAAGGATGAAAAGTGTGACGTTACACCAGGAAAGCTATTGGCTCCCGTTAAAAAAACCACACTACTGGTCGAGTAAAAGGGGGACCTTCTGTAAAACGCATTTTGCGTCACGCAGAAGCTCGATGCACAGGGACAGAAGCCCACCGATGCCCCGTTTCTTGTTTCCTCTCACGCGACGCAAAAATAGCTGAAAAACAAATCATTATGTCCCGCGACCTCCCGCAAAGCAGAGTCCTCACCACGAGCCATTAGTCACAACACCAAACAGTTGATGCTGTAAATAAATGGGAAAAACACTATAAGAATAGACTGCAAGGTTGAGATTTGCAAAACATCCTTCAAAGTTGTGACGGTTTTTAAATGCCACAATTATTTTTGATATTACTAACTGTTTTCGGAATAGTGAACAATTTTATCATTCCAATTTGAAAAGGAAATTCCTAAATATTTTCTGAGATCACAAACAGTTTTAATTTTGAACGAAAATCACAAAAAGGAACATTTTTAAAATTGAGAGCAAAAAAGTTAAAACATGAATATTATTTTAAAAAGCAAAGTAAATTTAAATTTTATGTTTTTTTGGAAATGAGACCAAAAAACATGGGAACACTTTTTGAATTTGCGAACAAAATATTGAAACCGCAAATATTTTTTGAAACATCAACATTTTTATGAAATTGTGAATATTTTTAAAATCGAGAACACTTTTTCAAATTCATGAATATTTTTTGGAATACGAACATTTTTCTGAATTGTTAACAAAATTTGAAAACAAGAACATTTGTTGAAACACAAATATTTTTTGAAAATGTGATATTGTTTTGAAAACTACTACATATTTTGAATTTTTGACGAAATCTTGAATATTTTTAAAAATTTCTCAACATTTATTGATATGGTTAACTAATTTTGAAAACATGAATATTTTTAAACACGTTTTTTAAAATTGTGAACAAACTTTGAAATTGAAAACATTTTCTGATATCTTGAACAAATTTTGAGAAAAAATTATAAAATTGCTGAAATATTTTTGAAATTGTGGATCGTTTTAGAAAATGATAACATTTTTTGAAATTCCAAACTATATTTGAAGGGAAAAGGAAATTTTCAAAGGAAGAAAAAAGGAAATAGAAAGAAAAAGAAACTGAAACTGAAACAGAAAGAAAAAAACAGGAAAAAAGAAAATATATTTTTTAGAAAATTCTAGTTCAGGAACATTCTAGAAGGTTCCCAAAACCGAGAAAAACCAGAACCCTCTAGAAGATTCACAAAATCGAAACGTTAAAGTTGTAGCTCTATACTACAGATGGGCCAGCCCAATCGCTCGCTCGGCTGTTCCGTATGTGCAGTTGATCGACTGTTTGACGCAAAATGCGGCAAATAGGGATTTACAGTAAAAGGTTCGTCAACACCGCAAATCCACCCAGGATCTTGCAACATAAAAGGCCTAAAATGCCCAACGCTTACACACGGCTTTGACGAACGAGACACAACAAGCTGCTGGCGAAAGCAAATTCGGTCAGCCATGGGCCACGTATGAATCGCAATGTGAGTTTTAATCCAATGGATGAAATTGTGAAGGAGACCAAAATAAATCTCAGCTAACTAGTTTTAGCATCTTGTAATTTTTATCCAACCTAGTAGGCGCCTAGCACAGAACTTTGCCCTAAGTTTCTAGTGCTTTTTCCCTGGACTTCAGTTGATCTAGGCTATGGGGGACATTTCTTGTTAAGAAACCGATCACTGGATTCAAATAATGTGAGTGACATTACATGTTTTCTTTATGATACTTGTTTTGAACAAGTCAAATCAACATGTCATTTTCCACATTATTTTCAGGACTGAATTTTAATTGTTAACTTCTATTGTTATATTTATTCTGTTAATTACCCCCATTTAATTTTCATCCGAATTGCACGTTAGCGAATGGTTTTCTGGTCCCCCCCCCCCCCACCCCCACCCCTGCCCCCCTTTAAAGTATTTTAGATTATGGATAGCCACTCGATTAGTTTAGTCGCAAAAAAAAAAAAACACCGGAATGGAAATTGCAACATGGCAAGCCACGTGTACCTGATGGGTGGGGCTCACTTGTTAGATCACTAAATGGGATAAAAGCTAGAATTTTTTTCACTAAATGGGGAAAAAATGGCAAAACTTCCGCTAAATGGGATAATTCAGATGAAAACCTCTTAAATGGGGTATTTTTATGAAGAAATGTCAAAGTATGGAGTAAAAATTGTAATTCTCTCTTTTAAATAGAAATATAAGTTGTACTGGAAGCTATCAAGTTGTTTTGAATACTGCTTTATTTATTATGCGTAAACAAGTGGTTTTATATTGTCGAAAATGCTATTTTATAGTTTCACCCAGCCGACATGTCTTGCACTTTTTCGTTTTTCATATTTTTCAATGTGGCCACAATATGTGACAAGTTCTATCACATTTGATCTATTGCTATGTCAGTCCTTCAGTGTTATACACTTGTTGTAAGATGGTGTAAAATTGAACTTCACAATTAACTAATTCAGACCAAGTTCTCATAATGAGTCAATGAGTGAACTCGTTGGCCAGATTTCCCGGCTCCGCCCCTCATCATGCTGACTTAGAACTCCGTACGTACTCATGAGGATGCCAATCGGCATTGTTGGACGTAGGCAGCCCGCCTCTTCTAAGCTCTACCCACAACGTGATACACACGCCTGACCACCCATATGTCTTTGCCAATTGCTGTTGTTATTTGGGTTGTCCATGCTGCACAACAGATGGCCATTTTTTAAAAATCACACAACTTTGCTATCCTGAAATCTCTAAAAAAATTCTAAATCGTTGGTAAAAAAAAGGCATATGAAGGGGATTTCAAACAATGGAACAACAAACTGAATAACACACCTACGCCAGCTAGGTAGTGGATTCCATGGTGGGGTTTATTTGTTGTTGACAAATAACTGCAGTGGTTAGCTTTGGATCCAAGATGCGACGAAATACAAAGCAATTCTTTTTTTAGAAAAACTTATAATCTATTTATCTTAAATCATCGTAGTACAACGAAGACCAGAATTAATAAAATAACATCCAGATTCATAAACCACCTAGCGACAACTAAAGAACTAGAGCGAGCCGAAGGCACGCCGCCGGCATCGCCCCTCCATCATCGGAGCCAGGCAACACTTGTAGTAGTAGACAGTTGGGAAGTCGTCGTGCTAAGACCCCATAGGTCCAGCGCACCAGAACAGCAACCATCACCGATGAAGAGTAGCGTAGAACGGAAGGATCCAACCTGAAGACACAATGTAGACGAACGACACAGATCCGAGCAGATCCACCAAAGATAGATCCCCCGGCGACACATCTCCACACGCCCAATGACGGTGCCATAAGAACCACCGGAACGGGGGCTAGGAGGGAGGAACCTTGTTCCATCTTCAGGGAGCCGTGATCGTCTCGCCTTCCTGATCACGACACAAACCCTAACAAAACTCAAAGTAACATCTAAAGACGAAGCCCTCCCATCAGCAAGGGTTGGGATCCGTTGCAACTCCATGTCCCTAAAGCCACCGGAGGTGAGGCATCGACGGCGGCGCTGGCAGGAGGCGGAGAAAATCTAAGCTTGGTAGAGTAGGCAAGGGCTACGTGAGGCGTCTTGATGACCATACAAAGCAATTCTTAAAGTTAAGAGTTATAGTGAAATCTCTTGGAGACATTTTCTCTATGGTATTAATATTTACAAGATAAAGTACTCCCATGAGTTCAATAAAGATTGGACCGAAGCAGTAATAATGTCAAGTGTGTGTGGAAAACTGGATGGAACGTCGCACCCTACCGAGGGCGACGGGTTCGTGTTAATATAGCCAGGAGCTGATCCCTGGAGTTTGCGTACAAGGTTGTTGGGATTACAAACGTGAGATACAAGGAAAGAGGAAGAGATATATTCGGTTACAAGAGATAGCTAACAACCTATCTATCTCTACAGAACTAGCTTGATCTCCAAGTCTCATACAACCGTGACATGTTGTTTTGACACCCTCCCTTAATCACAACTTGCACAAGTTAAGATTACGCTTGAATGTTGGAAATATGCCCTAGAGGCAATAATAAATTAGATATTATTATATTTCCTTGTTCATGATAATCGTTTATTATCCATGCTATAATTGTATTGATAGGAAACTCAGATACATGTGTGGATACATAGACAACACCATGTCCCTAGTAAGCCTCTACTTGACTAGCTCGTTGATCAACAGATGGTTACGGTTTCCTGACCATGGACATTAGATGTCGTTGATAACGGGATCACATCATTAGGAGAATGATGTGATGGACAAGACCCAATCCTAAGCCTAGCACAAAGATCGTGTAGTTCGTATGCTAAAGCTTTTCAATGTCAAGTATTTTTTCCTTAGACCATGAGATTGTGCAACTCCCGAATACCGTAGGAATGCTTTGGGTGTACCAAACACCACAACGTAACTGGGTGGCTATAAAGGTGCACTACAGGTATCTTCGAAAGTGTCTGTTGGGTTGGCACGAATCGAGACTGGGATTTGTCACTCCGGTAAACGGAGAGGTATCTCTGGGCCCACTCGGTAGGACATCATCATAATGTGCACAATGTGACCAAGGGGTTGATCACGGGATGATGTGTTACGGAACGAGTAAAGAGACTTGCCGGTAACGAGATTGAACAAGGTATCGGTATACCGACGATCGAATCTCGGGCAAGTACAATACCGTTAGACAAAGGGAATTGTATACGGGATCGATTGAGTCCTTGACACCGTGGTTCATCCGATGAGATCATCATGGAACATGTGGGAGCCAACATGGGTATCTAGATCCCTCTGTTGGTTATTGACCGGAGAACGTCTCGGTCATGTCTACATGTCTCCCGAACCCGTAGGGTCTACACACTTAAGGTTCGATGACGCTAGGGTTATAAAGGAAGTTTGTATGTGGTTACCGAATGTTGTTCGGAGTCCCGGATGAGATCCCGGACGTCACGAGGAGTTCCGGAATGGTCCGGAGGTAAAGATTTATATATGGGAAGTCCTATTTTGGCAACCGAAAAATGTTCGGGATTTTTCGGTATTGTACCGGGAAGGTTCTAGAAGGTTCCGGAGTGGGGCCCACCTGCATGGGGGACCCACATGAACGTGGGTAGTGGGGTCAAGGCCCCACACCCCTGGTCAAGGCGCACCAAGATCCCCCCTTAGAAGGAATAAGATCATATCCCGAAGGGATAAGGTCGAGATCCCTAAAAAGGGGGATAACAATCGGTGGGGAAGGAAATGATGGGATTTCTTTCCTCCCACCTTTGCCAACGCCCCAATGGACTTGGAGGGCAAGAAACCAGCCCCCTCCACCCCTATATATAGTGGGGAGGCGCATGGGAGCTACAGGCTTCCCCTGGCGCAGCCCTCCCCTCTCCCAAGTACTCCTCCTCTCCCGCGGTGCTTGGCGAAGCCCTGCAGGATTGCCACGCTCCTCCATCACCACCATGCCGTTGTGCTGCTGCAGGACGGAGTCTTCCCCAACCTCTCCCTCTCACCTTGCTGGATCAAGGCATGGGAGACGTCACCAGGCTGTACGTGTGTTGAACGCGGAGGTGCCGTCCGTTCGGCACTAGGATCTCCGATGATTTGGATCACGACGAGTACGACTCCTTCAACCCCGTTCTCTTGAACGCTTCCGCTTAGCGATCTACAAGGGTATGTAGATGCACTCTCCTTCCCCTCGTTGCTGGTTTCTCCATAGATAGATTTTGGTGACACGTAGGAAAATTTTGAATTTCTGCTACGTTCCCCAACAGTGGCATCATGAGCTAGGTCTATTGCGTAGATTCTTTGCACGAGTAGAACACAAAGTAGTTGTGGGCGTTGATTTTGTTCAATATGCTTACCGTTACTAGTCCAATCTGGTTTTGACGGTATTGTGGGATGAAGCGGCCCGGACCGACCTTACACGTACTCTTACGTGAGACAGGTTCCACCGATTGACATGCACTTGGTGCATAAGGTGGCTAGCGGGTGCCAGTCTCTCCCACTTTACTCGGAACGGATTCGATGAAAAGGGTCCTTATGAAGGGTAAATAGCAATTGGCATATCACGTTGTGGTTTTGCGTAGGTAAGAAACGTTCTTGCTAGAAACCCATAGCAGCCACGTAAAACATGCAACAACAATTAGAGGACGTCTAACTTGTTTTTCCAGGGTATGCTATGTGATGTGATATGGCCAAGAAGAATGTGATGAATGATATGTGATGTATGAGATTGATCATGTTCTTGTAATAGAAATCACGACTTGCATGTCGATGAGTATGATAACCGGCAGGAGCCATAGGAGTTGTCTTTATTTATTGTATGACCTGCGTGTCATTGAACAACGCCATGTAATTACTTTACTTTATTGCTAACCGGTAGCCATACTAGTAGAAGTAATAAGTTGGCAAGTCAACTTCATGGAGACACGATGATGGAGATCATGGTGTCATGCCGGTGATGATGATGATCATGGAGCCCCGAAGATGGAGATCAAAAGGAGCAAAAATGATATTGGCCATATCATGTCACTATTTGATTGCATGTGATGTTTATCATGTTTATGCATCTTGTTTACTTAGAATGACGGTAGTAAATAAGATGATCCCTTACAACAATCTCAAGAAGTGTTCTCCCCTAACTGTGCACCGTTGCTAAAGTTCGTCGTTTCGAAGAACCACGTGATGATCGGGTGTGATAGATCCTTACGTTCACATACAACGGGTGTAAGACAGTTTAACACATGTAAAACACTTAGGGTTAACTTGACGAGCCTAGCATGTACAGACATGGCCTCGGAACACAGAGACCGAAAGGTCGAGCATGAGTCCTATGGAGGATACGATCAACATGAAGATGTTCACCAATGATGACTAGTCCGTCTCACGTGATGATCGGACACGGCCTAGTTGACTCGGATCATGTAATCACTTAGATGACTAGAGGGATGTCTATCTGAGTGGGAGTTCATAAGATGAACTTAATTATCCTGAACATAGTCAAAAGATCTTTGCAAATTATGTCGTAAGCTCGCGCTTTAGTTCCACTGTTTAGATATGTTCCTAGAGAAAATATATTTGAAAGTTGACAATAGCGATTATGCGGACAGTAGAAAGCTTATGTCCTTAATGCACCGCTCAGTGTGCTGAACCCCAAACGTCGTTTGTGGATGTTGCGAACATCAGACATACACGTTTTGATAACTACGTGATAGTTCAGTTAAACGGTTTAGAGTTGAGGCACCAAAGACGTTTTCGAAACATCGCGGAACATATGAGATGTTCTCGAGGGCTGAAATTGGGATTTCAGGCTCGTGCCCACATAAAGAGGTATAAGACCTCCGACAATTTTCTTAGCCTGCAAACTAAGGGAGAAAAGCTCAATCGTTGAGCTTGTGCTCAGATTGTCTGAGTGCAACAATCACTTGAATCGAGTGGGAGTTGATCTTCCAGATGAGATAGTGATGTTTCTCCAAAGTCATTGCCACCAAGCTGCTAGAGCTTCGTGATGAACTATAACATATCAGGGATAGATATGATGATCCTTGAGGTATTCACGATGTTTGACACCGCGAAAGTAGAAATCAAGAAGAAGCATCAATTGTTGATGGTTGGTGAAACCACTAGTTTCAAGAAGGGCAAGGGCAAGAAGGGATACTTCATGAAACGGCAAATCAGCTGCTGCTCCAGTGAAGAAACCCAAGGTTGAACCCAAAGCCGAGACTAAGTGCTTCTATGATAAGGGGAATAGTCACTAGAGCAGAATTACCCTAGATACTTGGTAGATGAGAAGGCTGGCAAGGTCGATAGAAGTATATTGGATATACATTATGTTAATGTGTACTTTACTAGTACTCCTAGTAGCACCAGGGTATTAGATACCGGTTCGGTTGCTAAGTGTTAGTAACTCGAAATAAAAGCTACGGAATAAACGGAGACTAGCTAAAGGTGAGCTGACAATATGTGTTGGAAGTGTTTCCAAGGTTGATGAGATCAAGCATCGCACGCTCCCTCTACCATCGAGATTTGGTGTTTGCGTTGAGCATAGACATGATTGGATTATGTCTATCGCAATACGGTTATTCATTTAAGGAGAATAATGGTTACTCTATTTATTTGAATAATACCTTCAATGGTCTTGCACCTAAAGGAATGGTTTACTGAATCTCGATCGTAGTGATACACATTTTCATGCCAAAAAGATATAAGATAGTAATGATAGTACCACTTACTTGTGGCACTGCCATGTAAGTCATATTGGTGTAAAATGCATGAAGAAGCTCCATGTTGATGGATCTTTGGACTCACTCGTTTTGAAAAGTTTGAGACATGCGAACCATGTCTATTGGTGTATACGCATGAAGAAACTCCATGCAGATGGATCGTTTGGACTCACTTGATTTTGATTCACTTGAGATATGCAAATCATACCACATGGGCAAGATGACTAAAAAGCCTCATTTTTCAGTAAAATGGAACAAGATAGCAACTTGTTGGAAGTAACACATTTTGATGTGTGCAGTCCAATGAGTGCTGAGGCATGCAGTGAATATCGTTATGTTCTTACTTCACAGATGATTCGAGTAGATGTAGAGTATATTTACTTGATGAAACACAAGTCTGAATTATTGAATGGTTCAAGTAATTTCAGAGTGAAGTTGAAGATCATCGTGACAAGAGGATGAAATGTCTATGATATGATCATAGAGATGAGTATCTGAGTTACGAGCTTTGGCACGCAATTAAGACATTGTGGAAATTGTTTCACAATTGATACCACCTGGAACACCATAGTTTGATGGTGTGTCCGAACATCATAGTTGCACCCTATTGGATATGGTGCGTACCATGATGTCTCTTATCGAATTACCACTATCGTTTATGGGTTAGGCATTAGAGACAACCACATTCACTTTAAATAGGGCACCACGTAATTCCGTTGAGATGACACCGTATGAACTATGGTTTAGAGAAACCTAAGCTGTCATTTCTTAAAGGTTTGGGGCTGTGACGCTTATGTGAAAAAGTTTCAGGTTGATAAGCTCGAACCCAAAGCGGATAAAATGCATCTTCCTAGGACACCCAAAATAGTTGGGTATACCTCCTAATTCAGATCCGAAAGCAATAGGGATTGTTTCTTGAATCGGGTCCTTTCTTGAGGAAAAGTTTGTCTCGAAAAGTTGAGTGGGAGGATGGTGGAGACTTGATATGGTTATTGAACCGTCACTACAACTAGTGTGTAGCAGGGCACAGGAAGTTGTTCCTATGGCACCTACACCAATTGAAGTAGAAGCTTATGATAGTGATCATGAAACTTTGGATCAAGTCACTGCCGTACCTCGTAGGGTGACAAGGATGCGTACTGCTTCGGAGTTGTACAGTAATATTGTCTTGAAGGTCATGTTGCTAGACAACAATGAACCTACGAGCTATGGAGAAGCAATGGTGGGCCCAAATTCCGATAAATGGTTAGAAACCATGAAATCTGAGATAGGATCCATGTATCAGAACAAAGCATGGACTTTGGTGGACTTGCCCGATGATCGGCAAGCCATTGAGATAAATGGATCTTTAAGAAGAAGACGGACGTGGATGGTAATGTCACTGTCTATGAAGCTCGACTTGTGGCAAAGACTTTTTTTCACAAGTTCAAGGAGTTGACTACAATGAGATTTTCTCATTCGTAGCGATGCTTAAGTCCGTCGGAATCATGTTAGCATTAGCTGCATTTATGAAATCTGGCAGATGGATGTCAAAACGAGTTTCCTTACCAGTTTTCGTAAGGAAAGGTTGTATGTGATACAATCAGAAAAGTTTTGTCGATCCTAAGGATGCTAAAAGGTATGCTAGCTCCAGCGATCCTTCCATGGACTGTAGTAAGCATCTCGGAGTTGGAATATGCACTTTGATAAGATGATCAAAGATTTTTGTTTATACAAAGTTTATGAGAAACTTGTATTTCCAAAGAAGTGAGTGGGAGCACTATAGAATTTCTGATGAGTGTATGTTATTGACATATTGTTGATCAGAAATGATGTAGAATTTCTGGAAAGCATATAGGGTTATTTTGAAAGATGTTTTTCAATGGAAAACCTAGATTAAGCTACTTGAACATTGAGCATCAAGATCTATGAGGATAGATCAAAAATGCTAAATGGTACTTTCAAAATGAGCACATACCTTGACAAGATCTTGAAGGTGTTCAAGATGGATCAGTCAAAGAAGGAGTTCTTGCCTGAGTTGTAAGGTATGAAGTTAAGAGTTAAAGCTCGACCACGGCAGAAGAGAGAGAAAGGACGAATGTCGTCCCCTATGCTTCAGACGTAGGCTCTATAGTATGCTATGCTGTGTACCGCACCGGAAGTGTGCCTTGCCATGAGTTAGTCAAGAGGTACAAGAATGATCCAGGAATGGATCATTGGACAACGGTCAAAAATTGTCCTTGTAACAAATAAGGACATGTTTCCCGATTATGGAGGTGATAAAGAGTTCGGCGTAAAGGGTTACGTCGATGCAAGCTTTAACACCTATCCGAGTGACTCTGAGTAGCAAACCGGATACGTATAGTGGAGTAACCATTTGGAATAGCTCCAAGTGGAGCGTGGAAGCAGCATTTACAATATAACCTAGAGATTTGCGAAGTACATACGGATCTGAATGTTGCAGACCCGTTGACTAAAACCACTCTTACAAGCAAAACATGATCAAACTCCAGAACTCATTGAGTCTTAATCACATGCTGATGTGAACTAGTTTAATGACACTAGTAAACTCTTTGGATGTTGGTCACATGGTGATGTGACCTGTGAGTGTTAATCACATGGCGATGTGAACTAGATTGTTGACTCTAGTGCAAGTGGGAGACTGTTGGAAATATGCCCTAGAGGCAATAATAAATTAGATATTATTATATTTCCTTGTTCATGATAATCGTTTATTATCCATGATATAATTGTATTGATAGGAAACTCAGATACATGTGTGGATACATAGACAACACCATGTCCCTAGTAAGCCTCTACTTGACTAGCTCGTTGATCAACAGATGGTTACGGTTTCCTGACCATGGACATTAGATGTCGTTGATAACGGGATCACATCATTAGGAGAATGATGTGATGGACAAGGCCCAATCCTAAGCCTAGCACAAAGATCGTGTAGTTCGTATGCTAAAGCTTTTCAATGTCAAGTATTTTTTCCTTAGACCATGAGATTTTGGAACTCCCGGATACCGTAGGAATGCTTTGGGTGTACCAAACACCACAATGTAACTGGGTGGCTATAAAGGTGCACTACAGGTATCTCCGAAAGTGTCTGTTGGGTTGGCACGAATCGAGACTGGGATTTGTCACTCCGGTAAACGGAGAGGTATCTCTGGGCCCACTTGGTAGGACATCATCATAATGTGTACAATGTGACCAAGGGGTTGATCACGGGATGATGTGTTACGGAACGAGTAAAGAGACTTGCCGGTAACGAGATTGAACAAGGTATCGGTATACCGACGATCGAATCTCGGGCAAGTACAATACCGTTAGACAAAGGGAATTGTATACGGGATCGATTGAGTCCTTGACATCGTGGTTCATCCGATGAGATCATCGTGGAACATGTGGGAGCCAACATGGATATCCAGATTCTGCTGTTGGTTATTGACCGGAGAACGTCTCGGTCATGTCTACATGTCTCCCGAACCCGTAGGGTCTACACACTTAAGGTTCGATGACGCTAGGGTTATAAAGGAAGTTTGTATGTGGTTACCGAATGTTGTTCAGAGTCCCGGATGTGATCCCGGACGTCACGAGGAGTTCCTGAATGGTTCGGAGGTAAAGATTTATATATGGGAAGTCCTATTTTGGCCACCGGAAAATGTTCGCGATTTTTCGGTATTGTACCGGGAAGGTTCTAGAAGGTTCCGGAGTGGGGCCCACCTGCATGGGGGACCCACATGAACGTGGGTAGTGGGGTCAAGGCCCCACACCCCTGGTCAAGGCGCACCAAGATCCCCCCTTAGAAGGAATAAGATCATATCCTGAAGGAATAAGATCGAGATCCCTAAAAAAGGGGGATAACAATCGGTGGGGAAGGAAATGATGGGATTTCTTTCCTCCCACCTTTGCCAACGCCCCAATGGACTTGGAGGGCAAGAAACCAGCCCCCTCCACCCCTATATATAGTGGGGAGGCGCATGGGAGCTACAGGCTTCCCCTGGTGCAGCCCTCCCCTCTCCCAAGTACTCCTCCTCTCCCGCGGTGCTTGGCGAAGCCCTGCAGGATTGCCACGCTCCTCCATCACCACCACGCCGTCGTGCTGCTGCTGGACGGAGTCTTCCCCAACCTCTCCCTCTCACCTTGCTGGATCAAGGCATGGGAGACGTCACCGGGCTATACGTGTGTTGAACGCGGAGGTGCCGTCCGTTCGGCACTAGGATCTCCGGTGATTTGGATCACGACGAGTACGACTCCTTCAACCCCGTTCTCTTGAACGCTTCCGCTTAGCGATCTACAAGGGTATGTAGATGCACTCTCCTTCCCCTCGTTGCTGGTTTCTCCATAGATAGATCTTGGTGACACGTAGGAAAATTTTGAATTTCTGCTACGTTCCCCAACATTGAATTCTTCAAAACTCTTTGTGGGCAATGCTTTTGTAAAGCCATCTGCAACTTGATCTCTAGAGTGTATAACTCTAATATCCAATTGCTTGTTAGCAACTCTTTCTCTGACAAAGTGAAAATCAATTTCAATATGCTTTGTTCTAGCATGAAAAACTGGGTTAGCTCATAAATATGTAGCACCAAGATTGTCACACCATAAACATGGATCTTGAGTACGTTTTATACCAAGTTCCTTTAGCAAGGACTGAATCCAGATAATTTCTGCTATGGAATTTGCCAATGCCTTATACTCTGCCTCTGTACTCGACCTGGATAACATAGCTTGTTTCTTTGCACACCATGATATAAGATTAGGTCCGAAAAATACTGCAAAACCACCTATTGAACGTCTGTCATCTAAACAACATGCCTAGTCAGAGTCAGAAAAAGCACTGACAAGAGTAGATGGTGACTTGTTGAAAGTAAGCCCAGTGGTCAAGGTGTTTTTGACATATCTAACAATGCGCTTAGCAGCAGTCCAGTGGGAAGTAGTGGGAGCATGAAGAAACTGACATACTTTATTGACAACAAAGGAAATATCAGGTCTAGTAAGGGTCAAGTACTGAAGTGCACCTACCAAGCTTCTGTAGTTGGTGTTGTCCTCTTGATTCAAGGGATCTCCTTCTGTAAGAGACAGTTTTTTCAGAGCTGGATAATGGAGTTGGAGATGGCTTACAGCCCTGCAGACCGACTCTTCTGACTAGATCAGTTGCATATTTTTCTTGAGAAAGATGAAGATCATCTCCATGTCTCTTCACTTGAATGCCTAGGAAGAAATGTAAATCTCCTACATCTTTGAGGGCAAACTCAGCCTCAGATCTTTCAACAATCCTATCACTGCCTCATTAGATGAACTTGTAACAATGATATCATCCACATAGATAAGTACAAATATGGATGTTTTGACTTGCTGTAAATAAATAATGAGGTGTCAGCCTAGGAAGGAGTAAAACCAAGTGCTTGCAGTTTGTGACTGAGATGTGAGTACCATGCTCTTGGAGCCTGTTTCAACCCATATATATCTTTATCAAGCTTGCATACATGTGAGGGTGACTTTTCATCTTCAAACCCAGGAGGTTGTTTCATGTAAACGTCCTCTTCCAGAACACCGTGAAGAAATGCATCCTACACATCTAGCTGTCTGAGACTCCATCCCCTGGAAACAACAATAGACAAAACAAGGCGGATGGTGGCAGCTTCACTACGGGACTAAAGGTGTCCTTGTAGTCTAGACCATATCTATGCTTGAAGCCTTTTGCAACAAGCCTAGACTTATAGCGATCTATAGTTCCATCAGATTTTCTTTTAATTCTAAAATCCACTTGCAATCAATCATGTTTTTACCTTGTCGTGGGGGAACTAGATGCCACGTGTTGTTTTTCTGAAGTGCCATGTGTTCTTCTTGCATGGCCTTTCTCCATGTTGCATCACCGAGTGCCTGTAGAGCAAGCCAAACTGAATTTGGTAATGATTTTTATAATTTATAGGCTGGATTACCCCTTTTTGAAGTCGTGCCCGTGGTGGCATAGGAGGCACAACCGCATGTGCCACGGATGATCCAGAGTCACCCCCTGCTGAGCCAGATCCCGAGACTGGCGTGTCTGCAGCAAATCTGGGCTGGGTATGGCGAGGATTTTCTCTGGCTGAAGGTGTGCGCGTAGCAGAGGGAGCCGGCGCAGAAGATCACGGGCCAGGGCTGGTCAACTGTCGCTGCACAGGGCGTCGCGCGTAGTAGCGGCTGGCATCCGCTGGCCAATGAGTCGGAGGCCACGACGCGGCAGTGGGTGATTCGCCTAGCGCGGGACTTGATGCGGGGCCGGGCGAGGGACGAGTCAGGGACGACTGTGCGTCCGCACGGGAGGGCGGAAGCCAGCACTGTCATTGACGCGGTCAGACGCAACTTCTGGCGCACTGACTCACGCGTGCGGCGCGGATCCCGTGGAAGATGTGCTGCCCGGCTACTGCTGCACCGATCCCAAGGGAGACTTTCTCCCTAGCAATGTACACATAAAATATGACCCATTTTCTGCACTGTTTGGTACTGTTTCTGCAGTATTTTTATCTGAATTTTCTCCTACATCACCACAAAGCTCATGAAGATTGTTATGAGGGTTAGTCAACATTGGGTCATTGCAATTATTCCCCCCTATGACATCACCAGTAAGATGAGAGGGTAAGAGGAGAATTTCTTAACGAAGAAGTGCTCCGGCATTAGGGTGAAGATCAGCGAAGGGAAATTTGGTTACATCAAAGACTACATCCCAAGAGATGTAAACTCGGCCGGTAGAGACATCAAGACATTTAACGCCTTTGTGTTGAGCACTATATCAAATGAAAACACATTGTTTTGAGCGGAACATGAGTTTGCAGTTGTTGTATGGTCTAAGATTTGGCCAACACGCGCAACCAAAGAACGAAGTGAATTGTACTCCGGTTTGATGTGAACAAGTCTTTCAATGGGTGTTTCATAGTTGATGAATTGACTGGGGAGCATGTTGATAAGATGCACGGCAATGAGGAATGCTTCGTCCCAAAGTTTAAGTGGCATGGATGCATGTGCAAGAAGGGCAAGCCCTACTTCAACAATGTGTCTGTGCTTGCGTTCAACGGACCCATTTTGCTGATGGGCATGTGGGCAAGACACATGGTGAGAAACTCAAAGTGTTTGAAAAAAGAATTCAATTTTTCGTATTCCCCTGCCCAATCAGATTGAACACCAATTATTTTACTGTGAAACTTGCGTTCAACAAGAGCTTGGAAGTTTTGAAACACTTGGAATACATCGAATCGTTTCTTAAGAAGATAGATCCATGAATATTTGATGTAGTCATCTATGAAACTCACATAGTAAGTATATCTAGCAACAGAAGAAGGAGCAGGACCACAAACATCAGAAAAAATGAGTTGCAATGGTTTGGTAGAAATAGATAATAAGTATATCTACCAACAGAAAGACCACCACATCCACACGTACAACTACTCAGCCAGGCATGCATACACTAGTAGAAAAGGGGGCAATGGTCCAGGCCGGGCCAGCCCATTAGTCCCGGTTCAATCCAGAACCGGGACCAATGGGGGCATTGGACCCAGTTCGTGAGCCACGGGGGCCGGCCAGCCTCGCTCCTGGCCCAACACCATTGGTCCCGGTTGGTGGCTTGAACCGGGACCAAAGGCTGCCCTTTAGTCCCGGTTCGTGCCACGAACCGGGACCAATTAGTTGCCTATATATACCCCTCGCCCGCGAGCAGAGCACTCCCACTGCTCTGTTTTTCGTGGCCAGCTAGGGGAGAGCTTTGTGGTGCTCTAGCTCACCTCCTATGCACACGAGGTGTTCGATGGAATGCCCGAGCCACACTACTTAAGCTTTCTCCTCTCCAAGCTCGACCTCCAAGCTCCATTTTCCTCAATATTTGTCTAGGTTTAGCGGTCCGTCACGTCCCGTCCCCGTCTTCACCGCCGTCGATCGCCCGCGCCGATCTCGTCGCCGGCACCACCGTAGTGAGCCTCTTGTTCTTATCTTCTTTCTGAAAGGAAAAAAATTCTTACTTGTATGTTTATATAGATACTTGTATAATTTTATTACTTTTATTATTGCATCTTATATAGTGCGGTGGTTTTGGTATCCTCCCCCGTCGGCCCTCGTCCTGTCTATGATTCGGATGTGGTATATATTATCTTTTCATAACTATTGGTTCATTTATTGTTTATGACAATTAGGCCGACCAACGTGACATAGATTTTATTTATCTAGGAGGTTGTTGAACCGGAAATTCCAACCGGCCCTATTGTCGAGAGGTTAAATTTAGTTGAAGAAGAAAACAATTTGTTGAAAGAAAAAATTAGAAAATTTGAGGAGGAGAAGATGATATTGGAGTTGCATGTTCCGGATGTCGTCGATGATCACAAGATCAGGATGGATGCAATGCGCTTGAAGATTAGAAAGATTAGAAAATATGCCATTCATACCGAGGCTTGGTATCATTATGCCGTTGGATCAGTTGTTACATTGGTTGCGATTATGATCGCATTTGTTTTCGCATTGAAATGTTTTACATAGTTTCAGTGTATGGTTTAATTAATTTAGATGCTCTGCAGAGCTTTATGTTGTTAGATGAGAACTATGTATGTACTTTGGTTTTAATGTGATGATGAACTTCTATTAATTTGGTCACTTAATTATCTATTCATGATGTTTTGTAATGATTTTTGACACACTTAATTATATATAATGCACGCAGATGAACCGGCAATGGATGTACGGTTCAAGACACACCTCCGAGTACATTAAGGGCGTGCATGATTTTCTTGAAGTGGCTGAGGTAAACAAGCAGAATGGTTTTATGTGTTGTCCATGCCCTATATGTGGGAATACGAAGTCTTACTCTAACCGGAAAATCCTCCACACCCACCTACTTTACAAGGGTTTCATGCCACACTATAATGTTTGGACGAGGCATGGAGAAATAGGGGTTATGATGGAAGACGGCGAAGAAGAAGAGTACGATGACAACTATGTGCCCCCTGAATACGGTGATGCTACTAAACATCAAGAGGAACCAGACGATGTGCATAATGATGCTGCAACGGGCGAAGCTGCTGAAGATCAAGAGGAACCAGACGATGTGCCCGATGATGATGATCTCCGCCGGGTCATTGTCGATGCAAGGACGCAATGCGAAAGTCAAAAGGAGAAGCTGAAGTTCGATCGCATGTTAGAGGACCACAAAAAAGGGTTGTACCCCAATTGCGAAGATGGCAACACAAAGCTCGGTACCATACTGGAATTGCTGCATTGGAAGGTAGAGAAGTGCCTGACAAAGGATTTGAGAAGCTACTGAAAATATTGAAGAAGAAGCTTCCAAAGGATAACGAATTGCCCGACAGTACATACACAGGTGAGCCAAGGAACGTACTGGGATGAGTTTGCAAGTGAGCCAAGGAACGTATGGTTTGCTTTAAGCGCGGATGGCATTAATCCTTTCAGGGAGCAGAGCAGCAATCACAGCACCTGGCCCGTGACTCTATGTATGTATAACCTTCCTCCTTGGATGTGCATGAAGCGGAAGTTCATTATGATGCCAGTTCTCATCCAAGGCCCTAAGCAACCCGGCAACGACATTGATGTGTACCTAAGGCCATTAGTTGAAGAACTTTTACAGCTGTGGAATGGAAACGGTGTACGTACGTGGGATGAGCAAAAACAGGAGGAATTTAACCTAAAGACATTGTTGTTCATGACCATCAACGATTGGCCCGCTCTCAGTAACCTTTCAGGACAGACAAACAAGGGATACCACGCATGTACGCACTGTTTACTTGACACCGATAGTATATACCTGGCAATCTGCAGGAAGAATGTGTACCTGGGCCATCGTCGATTTCTTCCGACCAACCATCAATGTCGAAAGAAAGGCAAGCATTTCAAAGGCGAGGCAGATCACCGGAAGAAGCCCGCCATGCGTACCGGTGATCACGTGCTTGCTATGGTCAATGATTTACACGTAATCTTTGGAAAGGTTCCCGACAGACTAGCTGTTCCGAGTGATGCTGGAGGACACGCACCCATGTGGATGAAGAAATCTATATTTTGGGACCTACCCTACTGGAAAGACCTAGAGGTCCGCTCTTCGATCGACGTGATGCACGTGACGAAGAACCTTTGCGTGAACCTGCTAGGCTTCTTGGAAATGTATGGGAAGACAAAAGATACAACTGAGGCATGGGAGGACCTGCAATGTTTGCACGAAAAAGACGGCATGCCTCCAAAGCAGTATGAAGGTCCTGCTAGCTATGCTCTTACCAAAGAAGAGAAGGAAATCTTCTTTGAATGCCTGCTTAGTATGAAGGTCCCGACTGGCTTCTCGTCGAATATAAAAGGAATAATAAATATGGCAGAGAAAAAGTTTCAAAACCTAAAGTCTCATGACTGCCACGTGATTATGACGCAACTGTTTCCGGTTGCATTGAGGGGGCTTCTACCGGAAAACGTCCGATTAGCCATTGTGAAGCTATGTGCATTCCTCAATGCAATCTCTCAGAAGGTGATCAATCCAGAAATCATACCAAGGCTAAGGAGTGATGTGGTGCAATGTCTTGTTAGTTTCGAGCTGGTGTTCCCACCATCCTTCTTCAATATCATGATGCACGTCCTAGTTCATCTAGTTGACGAGATTGTCATTCTGGGCCGCATATTTCTACACAATATGTACCCCTTTGAGAGGTTCATGGGAGTCCTAAAGAAATATGTCCGTAACCGCGCTAGGCCAGAAGGAAGCATCTCCATGGGCCATCAAACAGAGGATGTCATTGGGTTTTGTGTTGACTTCATTCCTGGCCTTAAGAAGATAGGTCTCCCTAAATCGCGGTATGAGGGGAGACTGACTGGAAAAGGCACGCTTGGAAGGGACTCAATAATATGCAGGGATGGATATTCTTGGTCTCAAGCACACTACACAGTTCTACAGAACTCTACCTTGGTGACCCCGTATATCGATGAACACAAGAACAGTCTGCGCTCCAAACACCCGGAGCAGTGCGACGACTGGATTACATGTGAACACATCAGGACTTTCAGCAGTTGGTTGGAAGCACGTATCAGAGGTGACAACACTATTTGTGATGAGCTGTACTTGTTGTCCAGGGGACCATCTTTGACTGTATTGATTTGGAAAGGATACGAGATAAATGGGAATACATTTTACACGATTGACCAAGATCAAAAGAGCACCAACCTAAACAGCGGTGTCCGCTTTGATGCAACAACCGAGAGGGGAAAGGACACATATTATGGTTACATAGTGGACATATGGGAACTTGACTACGGACATGATTTTAAGGTCCCTTTGTTTAAGTGCAAATGGGTCAATCTGTCAGGAGGCGGGGTACAGGTAGACCCACGGTACGGAATGACAACAGTGGATCTAGAAAATCTTGGGTACACTGACGAACCGTTCATCCTAGCCAATGATGTGGCACAGGTTATCTATGTGAAGGAAATGTCTACCAGACCGAGAAAGAGAAAAGATATGGAAGCGAATACATCATACGATGAGCCAAAGCGCCACATAGTTCTTTCAGGAAAAAGGGACATCATGGGAGTGGAGGGCAAGACAGACATGTCTGAAGATTATGAAAAGTTTCATGAAATTCCTCCCTTCAAAGTCAAGGCTGACCCCAGCATCCTGAAAAACGATGAAGATTATCCATGGTTACGGCACAATAAGCAAATGACACAAGCGAAGAAAAAGTGAAGACTTTCTCCCGCAACTATTATGACGATACCATGCCAACTTTGTAACTGACGAGTATGATACCATTGTCCGTTTTGTACATGCACATGCTATGTGGGTCAATTTATGATACCATGCCAACTTTCAACTTTTTCAGAGTTCATTTGAAATGCTTTAATGTCTTATGGTTCGGCCCTCGTAATAATTAAAAATAGCAACAATAAGTATTTTGTTGTAAGTAGAAACAAAATAAAATAAATAAAGCAGAAAGAAAACAAAAAAACAAAAAAAGTGTTTTCAAATTTGAAAACTAATGGCACTAACAGAAAGTTTATAATTTTCCTAAAACTAAAAGCAAAAAGAATTAAAAAATAAAGCAAAAAACAAAAGAAAATAAATAATGCAGAAAACAAAACAAAAAAATAAGTATTTTGTTGTAAGTAGAAACAAAATAGAATAAATAAAGCAAGAAAGAAAACAAAAAAACAAAAAAAGTGTTTTCACATTTGAAAACTAATGGCACTAACAGAAACTTTATAATTTTCCTAAAACTAAAAGGAAAAAGAATTGAAAACTAAAGCAAAAAACAAAAGAAATTAAATAATGCAGAAAACAAAACAAAAAAACAACAATAAGTATTTTGTTGTAAGTAGAAACAAAATAAAATATATATAAAGCAAGAAAGAAAACAAAAAAACAAAAAAGTGTTTTCAAATTTGAAACTAATGGCACTAACAGAAAGTTTATAATTTTCCTAAAACTAAAAGCACAAAGAATTAGAAAATAAAGCAAAAAACAAAAGAAAATAAATAATGCAGAAAACAAAACAAAAAAACTGGAAAAAAAATAATAAAAATAGCAACAATAAGTAAAGAAAACAAAAAAAATGCCTCCTACTGGGCCCCCACGGCCTGAATACGACATGAAACCCTAATATGGGCCAAGATTCAGGCCCGTAGTAGGCCCAGAAGGCCCATCAGGCAAAGCAATAGCAAGTAGGCCCGAAAGCCCGCGGTGGAGAGGAGCTCGAGAGGGGTGCGGCAGTGGGGCTTATAAACCACTGCGCGCCCCTCTCAACTAGCGAGGTGGGACTAAACTTTGGCCCCGACGCTGGCAACACAGGGGCCTTTGGTCCCGGCTGGTGGCACCAACCGGGACTAAAGGGGGGGCATTGGTCCCGGTTGGTGGCACCAACAGGTACCAAAGGTCGCCGCTTCCCGCCCTTTGGGCTGCCGAAAAAGAGGCCTTTGGTCCCGGTTGGTGGCACCAACCGGGACTAAAGGGGGCATTGGTCCCGGTTGGTGCCACGAACCGGAACCAATGCTCTTGGTATATAAGTAGCACTTCGCAATTTTGCAGAGTTCATCACCACAGTTGCCCCCCGATGACGCCGAGCACATCGTCGCCGCCAGGCTGCCCCGACGCCGCCTGCCGTCGTCGCCGTCGCCGTCGCCCGCGCCCGTCGTCGTCGCCGCCCGCGCCCTCGCCGTCGCCCGCGCCCTCGCCCATCGCCATCGCCGCGTGCCGTCCCTGCCCCAACGCGCGCCGCCCCTGCCCGGCCGCGCGCTGCTCCTGCCCCGACGCCGTCGCCGCGCCACTGCTCGCTCTGACGCCGCCCGCCGCGCGCTCCTCCCTCTGTGAGCACCGCGCCTCTGCGGCCCCGCCGCAGCCGTGCTATTTTTTTAGTTATACATGCTATTTTTTATATGTTTTTAGATTCATATATGTATGTATGTATTTTTTAGATATATGTATTTTTTATGTTTGTTCATATATGTATGTATGTATTTTTTACATGTTTTTTTATGTATGTATGTATTTTTTCAATTGTAATGATGTTTTAAAGTATACATATATGCAAAAGTTAGATTTTTAGAAAAGTTTTATCTATATATGTTCTCTGTTTGTACATTTTAGGTTAGTTTAATTTTTAGAAAAAATTTATATATCTAGCTAGGAAAGGAAGAAGAAGAAAAAGAATGAGAGGAAAAAGAAAAATTAGAAGAGGAAGAAAAGGAGAAGAAGAGGGGAGGAAGAAGAAGAGAAATAAATAAGAAGAAGAAAAAAGAAGAAAATGAAGAGGAGAAGACGAAAGGAATAGAGGAGAAGAAGAAAAAATAGAAAATTTTCTATTTTTTCTTGTTCTCCTCTATTCCTTTCTTCTTCTCCTTTTTTTTCTTCTTTTTTTTATTTGATCTTCTCCTGATCAATTCCTTTCTTATTCTCCTCTTTTTTGGGTGATATTAATTATTGTAGAATATGCAAATGTTTCTATATTCATATGAACAATGCATTAGGCAAAACCTTTGTTTTTTTTCGAAATTTTCTATTTGAACATTTTTTTTAAAACAAGCAATACTAAAATAATGAGAGGAAAAAGGAAAATAAGAAGAGGAAGAAAGGAGAAGAAGAGGAGAGGAAGAAGAGGAGAAATAAATAAGAAGAGGAAAAAAGAAGAAAAAGAAGAGGAGAAGAAGAAAGGAATAGAGGAGAAGAAGAAAAAAATAGAAATTTCTATTTTTCTTCTTCTTCTCCTCTATTCCTTTCTTCTTCTCCTCTTTTTTCTTCTTCTTCTTCTTCCCTCTTCCTTCTTCCTTTTCTTATTTTCCTTTCTCGAGGGAGAAGAAGAAAAAGAAGAGTAGAAGAAGAAGAAAGGAATAGAGGAGAAAGAAGAAACTTCAACACGAGGGGGGGGGGTACCGATACCCCCTCCCCGATAACATTATTTTCCCATGTATATGTATGTCGCGTCGTTGTCGACATAACCCCCTCGAGATAACTTCGACATGAGGGGCGGTCGATATATATACCCCCTCTCGACTGTGATAACTTATACAACGGCAGCACCCCCCTCGGCCCTCTCGCTCGACCAAAACTCTCGAGGACACCCAAACCCTAGAGAGAAAACGATGTTGGTCTCCTATACCCTCCCGCCGCGCCCCTACCCGACAAATTAACTCTCTCGAGGCCACCCAAATTTACCAAGTTAAAAGAGCGTTGTCGTCAAGGCCACCCCAAACCCTTGAAGCGTTGTGTTGAGGCGACCCCAAACACTAGAGAAGCAGCGTCAAGGCCACTAACATGATTCCTTATTGTGATTAGCTAGCTAGTTCTACATTTGCCACTATATATCCATCCATCTGTACCATGTTTGAATAATAATTGACATGTTGTAAATATTTGCAGAAACTATGGAGCACTCCCGAGACGAAGAAACAGAAGCGATGTTGGGGCACATAATTGCACAAGGAAGTGATGAAGTTGCGTCATTTCTCAACGACACCGATGGTCAGGAAGGACTGGGTGAAGAAGAGGGCTATGTTCATGATGGCTTCGGCCCATTAATGCCGGTACAAGAAGAGGACTATGTTCATGATGGCTCCGGTGACACAATGGAGATACAAGAAGGAGACCGTGCTGACTGCTCCGGTGACTGAACCGAGTCCGGCCAGGTATATATATGTTAGTTAAGCCCGTGCTGACTAGTTAATTGATGCATCCATTGTTTTGGTATATGTACACATATTAATTACTCTCGTCTTTCTTCCTTATAATTTCTAGCCCTCCGGATCGAGCACAACTTCGGTAAGGAGACGAGGCCCAAAGAAAAAGTTGAGCTCGGATGATAAGTTTGAGATCATAGAAATCGCGCCCGACGGCAAACCGATTGAACCCATCCGGACAAGGAAGGCATTTTCTGCTTAGTGCGGGGTTCTTGTTAGGGACAAGATCTCGATCAACATCCATCAATGGTATAAGCCTAAGGAGGAAGACCCTGAGGTGTCTTATGTCAATGATATGCAGAAAGAAGATCTTTGGACTCAGCTGAAGGCAAATTTCACCCTACCGCCAGAGGAGGATCCGGAGAAGCCAGTTAAAGAGCAATTAATCAAGTCTTGTTCTCTTAAGAAGATGGCAACCCTAATGAGGAGGTGGAGGAAAGAGCTGAACCAGTTTGTCGACAAAAAAAAGACACCAGAATTAATCGGCAAATATGAGAAGATCAAAGATCACTGGCCCGCATTTGTGGCCCACAAGACATCGAAAAAGAGTAAGAAGATGTCGGAGACAAACAAGCAAAATGCTGCGAAGAAAAGCTTCACCATCGCACGGGGTCAGGTGGCTACCTCAAAGCCCGGCCTAAGTGGTCCAAGGCTGAGCATGATCTGCTTGAAAAAGGGATCGAACCAGAGACAATGTACTGGCCAGACCGTTGCCGGACTTGGTTCTTCGGGGCTGGCGGAACCTTGGACCCTGTAACAGGGAAGTGCCATTGGACGGACGAGCAACTGCAAATACCAGTCAAGAACCTTAGACACTATATCGATGCAGCGCAGCGAGGGACGTTCCTTCCAAACAGGGAGAAGGACGAGCTCACAATGGCCCTTGGGAATCCTGAGCACCCTGGACGGACACGAGGCACGCCAGGTTCCATTCCGTGGAAGGTTGGTTTTCCGGACGCAGGGGGTTACAAAACCCACGAGAGGAGGAAGAAACTGGAGCAGGACAAACTGCAGGCGCTGCATGAAAGGGTAATGGGGCTAGAGGAACGAGAAGCAGCAGATCGCAGCAAACGACCTACCGAAGCTTCCCCCGAAGCTACCCCGCCATCTCAGCGGAGAAGCAGCGTGGCTTCCACCGAGCTACTTCAGCCGGAGCATGTCTTGAAGGCTCCTACCAGCTATCCCGTGGATGATATCACGGAGTCTCAAAATTGCCACATTATGGCGCGATGGATGAATTTGAAGGTCAAGGCGGCTGTTAGCCAAGTTTATCCTAGTGGACCCGGCACAACTTATCACTGTCAGCCGATTTCAGAAGGATATGCTAAGGTGATGGTGGATGAAATAACGGAGGGATTTGAGGACCTCCTGCTTGACCACCCTACCGGTGAAGGGGAGACTAGGCTGGGTTCTGCTCTGAAGACTCCATGCCCATGGCGGAAGGAGCTCATCAACCTTCCGAACTGGACGCCTCGTTCCCGCAACCCGCGGCGCGGCGCGGCGCGTCGTGGCGAGGCGGGCGGCGGAGGAGGAGCGCGCGTGGATGCCCCCCTTGTTCTCATGCTCATACAAGTGGGGAAAGAGCCTCCCTTATAAGGAGGTCCAACTCCCACTCAACTAGCAATGTGGGACTAAACATTAGTAGTATCCCTTGCCTTGCACAAATGGGCTAAGTGGGCCTCTAGGATTTCTTTAGGAATTTCTGAAATAGCTATTGGGCTGTCCCAAAATAGACTAAATTCCAGCAATCCCCCACCAGATCTCAGAGGCACACAAAATTTGCCTTTGGTTCCAGAACACTGTTTTATATACCGGTACTACAGTGGAGACTGTTAAGTTGAACTTCCACCTAGAACTCTATGCTACACTAGTAAGCAACTTGAACAGTGGACTGGGCCTTGAACTGCAAGTTTTCTACGAATCTAGCTTCACATAAAGCCTTGACCGATACGTGGCTACCGTGGGTCTTCCCCGCGGGTGGAGCTTATGCGTCATACTCCGAGACCTTTCATGAGTTTACTAGAGAGAACCCTACTCTCATAGATTGCGGCGTTTAACAATCAGACTCATATAGGTGCATTATTCAAAAGATGTTCTGCAGGACAACATCTCTGCTTCAAAGAGCCACTTAGAACACATTAAGATATACATCAACTTGCCATGCAGATTAGGAGAGTATTGCATCTTCATGGAGTGGTATTTTTAACAGTAAGGATACTTTCCTCCCAGTTGACCAACAGCTTGTCTTCCACATCTAATTCACGGGATCTCCGATCACAAAGAATAGGTTACCACTGTGAACAACTCATATTGTGGGTCTCATACCCATCTCCCTCAATGCATTATCTATCACATTACGTGATTGACCCTTAGTAAAAGGATCTGCCAGATTTTTAGACGTTTGGATATAATCCAATGCAATAACTCCGGAGTTTTTCATTTTTCTGACAGACTTTAACCTTCTCTGAACGTGTCTTGATGACTTCATGTTATCCTTTGAGCTGCTCACTTTAGTGATCACAGTTTGATTGTCACAGTTCATAAGGATACCCGGTACAGGTTTCTCAACTACCGGCAAGTCATTCAAGAGCCCACAAAGTCAATCTGCTTCAACCGTAGCTGTATCTAGTGCTGTGAGTTCTGCTTCCATTGTTGACCTCGTTAAGATGGTCTGCTTGCAAGACTTCCAAGAAACGGCGCCACCTCCATGAGTGAATACATATCCGCTCATGGCCTTTATCTTATCAGCATCTGAGATCCAGTTTGAGTCACTATACACTTCAAGCACCTTTGGGTGCCCGGTGTAGTGAATTCCATAATTTGCAGTGCCTTTCAAATAACGCAAAACTCTCTCTAGAGCTTTCCAATGCACATCTTCTGGTTTTGAGACAAACCGGCTCAGCTTGCTAACAGCAAAAGAGATGTCAGGTCTTGTAGCACTGGCTAAGTACATAAGCGAGCCAATGATCTAAGAATATTTCAATTGGTCTCTAGCAATTCTCTGATTCTTTCGAAGCAACACACTAGCATCATATGCTGTTGGAGATGGCTTGCAGTCACTGTAGCCAAAGCGACTCAAGATCTTTTCCACATAGTGGGATTGAAGCAATGTAATCCCACCATCATCATCTCTCAACAACTTGATGTTCAGAATGACATCAGCCACTCCTAAATCCTTCATCTCAAAACAGCGAGATAGGAAATCCTTGACCTCCTTAATAACATTCAGATTTGTTTCGAAAATCAGTATGTCATCAACATACAAGCAAAGCATAACTCCCTCGCCCCCACCATGGCAGTAGTACACACATTTGTCAGCTTCGTTTACAACAAAGCCTGCAGCTGTTAAAGTTCTTTTGAACTTCTCATGCCACTGTTTGGGTGCTTGCTTGAGTCCATACAAAGACTTCAGCAACTTGCACACTTTCCTTTCCTGACCATCTATTACAAACCCATCTAGTTGTTCCATATAAATTTCCTCATCCAACTCTCCATTTAGGAAAGCAGTCTTAACATCCATTTGATGAACGAGAAGACCATGTGAGGCAGCTAGTGAAAGTAGAACTCGAATAGTGGTCAGTCGATCCACAGGTGAGTAAGTGTCAAAGAAATCTTCACCTTCCTTTTGGGTATAACCCTTAGCCACGAGCCGAGCCTTGTACTTTTCGATAGTACCATCAGGCCTAATCTTCTTCTTGAATACCCATTTGCATCCTATAGGTTTGCACCCATAAGGACGATCAGTTATCTCCCAAGTTTCATTCGCCAAGATGGAATCCATCTCGCTACGAACTGCTTCCTTCCAGTAGTCAGTATCTTCAAATGCATAGGCCTCTGAAATAGAACTGGGAGTGTCATCTATGAGATACACAAGAAAATAATCACCAAAGGACTTTGCAGTCCTCTGTCTCTTGCTCCTAATAGGAACTTCATTGTTCTCCTCCACGGGACTTTCAAAGTGTTCCATCAAAATGGCAGGTTCGGTAATTGTAACTGGTTCCTGATTCGATGAACTAGGCATCTCCTGATTAGATGAGGTAGTCATATCCTTCATGGGAAAGATATCTTCAAAGAAAGTCGCATCATTCGACTCCATGATCGTACCGACATGCATGTCAGGTACCTCAGATTTTACAACCAGGAATCTATAGCCAATGCTATGAAAAGCATATCCCAGGAAAACACAATCCACAGTCTTTGGTCCAAGTTTCCGCTTCTTTGGAATTGGAACATTGACTTTCGCCAAACAACCCCATGTTCGCAGATAAGAGAGTTTTAAACTTTTCTTCTCCCATTCCACGAATGGAGTTATCTCTTTGTTCTTTGTGGGAACTCGATTTAGGACATGACATGCTGTCAATATCGCCTCCCCCCACCATGCCTTGAAGAGACCCGATGTGTTTAACATGGCGTTAACCAAATCAGTTAGAGTACGGTTCTTTCTTTCGGCCACCCCATTTGACTTAGGTGGGTAGGGAGGCATCCTCTCATGGATTATACCATGTTCCTCACAAAAAGCATCAAATTCATTGGAAAAATACTCTCCACCACGGTCGGACCTTAGCCTCTTGATTTTCCGATCAAGTTGGTTTTCCACTTCAGCTTTATAGATCTTGAAAAAGTTCAAAGCCTCATCCTTAGATTTCAGAAGATACACACGACAGTATCTAGTGGAGTCGTCAATTAACATCATGAAATATTTCTTTCCACCTTTTGTCAAAACACCATTCATTTCACATATATCTGAATGTATAAGTTCTAGTGGTGCAAGATTTCTCGTCTCCGCAGTTACGTGGGACTTACGAGGTTGCTTAGCTTGCACACACACTTGACACTTAGATCCCTTGACTGTGGTGAAACTAGGGATTAAGTTCAACTTCGCTAGTCGCGACATGCAACCAAAGTTAACATGACAAAGACGTGAATGCCACACATTTGATTCACTATTATTGCAAATATGATTAACAACTTTATTGCAAACGTCTGATAAGGAGAAACAAAACAGGCCTCCTGACTCATAGCCTTTACCAACAAAGGTTCCATACTTGGATATTACAAATTTATTTGACTCAAAGACAAGCTTGTAGCCATCTCTACACAGAAGAGATCCGCTAACAAGATTTTTATTGACGGAGGGGACATAATGCACGTTCTTCAGCCGCACGATCTTCCCCGAAGTAAACTTCAGATCGACCGTGCCAACACCACGAACAGAAGCACTTGAACCGTTGCCCATCAGCACGGTTGAAGTCCCTGCGGTCTGATAAGAGGAAAACATGGAAATATCACCGCATACATGCACATTAGCACCCATGTCAATCAACCAATCAGGAGAATGACATACTGAAAGAATAGTGGGAAATATACCATACCCAACATCCTTCATGTCAATGTCTCCGATGACAACATTAGCGGTCTTGCCGCCTTTCCCAGGATGACGCTTGTCATAGCGATTGGGGCAACTAGGAGCCCAATGATCAGGATCTCCACACACATGACAAGCACCTTTCTTCTTGTCACTCTTCTTCTTGAAGTTCGTGTGTTGTACAGCCTTGTTCTTCCCATCAAACTTTGCTTTACCATCAAGCTTGCCCTTGTTCTTGAACTTGTGGGACTGAAAGTTTTTCTTCTGTACCAGATTGACACTAGATCCTCCCTCAATACCTCGAGCACGTGTGTCCTTTGCTCTCGCCTTTTCTTCCACATCAAGAGTACCAATGAGATCCGGGACGGAAAACTCCTGTCTCTTATGTTTCAGTAAGGTAGCAAAGTTCCTCCACGAAGGAGGAAGCTTAGTGATGATACCCCCGGCAACAAACTTGTCCGGTAGGATACAGTTGAAGTGCTCAAGTTCTCTAGCAAATGATTGTATCTCATGAGCCTGCTCAACCACGGAGCGCTCTTCAGTCATCCAGTAATCATAGAATTGTTCCATGATGTACAGCTCAGTGCCGGCATCCGAGACCCCAAACTTGGCCTCGAGTGCGTCCCATATATATTTTCCATTGTCAATTGACGCATAAGCATCAACTATGTTCTCACCAAGAACACTCAAGAGAGCAGCCTTAAACAAGGTATCCATTTTCTGAAAAGCTTGTGCCTGTTGGGCATCTTGCTCTCCTTCAGGTTTGCCAAGAGTGGCGTCATAGCAACTCATGGTTTGAAACCATAAGACTGCTCTCACGCACCACCTCTTATAGTGGATACCCTCAAACATAGGAGGTCTCATGGAAGTAGCAAAACCATTCGAGGTAAATTGCCTATATATGGTTTTTGGATTGTTGGAAATATGAGCAATTTACCGAATGATTTTATTAACAGAAATAGTAGATAAAACATGGCTAGTATAGCAGTGATGAAATAAGCCATGCGATTTGACAAAGAGAAGGTAAACAGCATGTTCATATATAAACTGTAACTAAACATATCTAGAGCAGACAGTATAGCATGTTGCACATATGAGTCTAATATATCTAGGGCAAATACTAGAACCAGGAACTGTAGCAGAACCTCTAACAGAAAGGGGAGCAGAGGCACTGGACTTGGGGTCGGTGTCCTCCATGTCGTCGAGGAGGTTGTCAACGTCGGGGAAGTAGTCGTCGGAGTCCGGGGCGTCCGTGACGAAGAAGTCAGTAGTCGCGCAGAGCGCTCCCCAAAACCCTTATCACCCTTCTCCCGTACAGGACTCAAAAGGTGCGGTCCCGGAGGCCTACTGTCCCGACCAGCGGTGCACGCCGCAAGCCGGGATGAGGAAGAACATAACAACAGCGCAGTGCTCAGGAACTTGTGGCTCATTCCCGCAACCCGCGGCGGGGCGAGCGGCGGAGGAGGAGGAGCGCGCGTGGATGTCCCCCTTGTTCTCATGCTCATATAAGTGGGGAAAGAGCCTCCCTTATAAGAAGGTCCAACTCCCACTCAACTAGCAATGTGGGACTAAACATTAGTAGTATCCCTTGCCTTGCACAAATGGGCTAAGTGGGCCTCTAGGATTTATTTAGGAATTTCTGAAATAGTTATTGGGATGTCCCAAAATAGACTAAATTCTTGCAGTCTATGGCATGCGCAGACCGCACCTCCGGGAAGCCAATGGCCAGGCAGCCCGGGTCGACGCCGAACACCAACGTGGTCGTCATGTCGAACGTCAGCCTAAGGAACACATCCATAAGGTCACACTCGCCGGTGCCGGCAGCGGCGACGTGTGCGAGCAGCGGAAGCAGGTCACGCTCGACCTTGCGGTGGCTACACCGGGACACGAAGGCCCGAAAGCGGGGCCCGGACATGAGCAACTGCGTCTTGCCATGCTGGCGGCGCCAGGAGTCGCCATCGGCGTTGAAGATGCCACCGCCGAGGATGTCCATGATCTCGGCGAAGTCGGGGCCCTTGGGGTAGTTGGGGAAGTTGGAGGTGAAGACGTGGCGGACGTTGGCAGGATCGGAGGTTAAGAAGAGCTGCATCCCAGAGTGCGGCGGGCCGATGATTCGGAACTTGAGATCGCTGGCGCTGAGGAGGGAGGTGGCCCAGTCGTAGCGGCGCGGGAGACTGCCGAGGAGAGACGGCAGCATGCGCACCAGCGGCCAGTCCAGCGGGATCGCTGGGTTCTTGCGCCTGGACCTCATGTGGAGGTAGTAGAGGACAACAAGGAAGACCAAGGAGAGTGAAAGCTCAAGGAAGAACCCTCGCCGCCGCCACCTCCCCTGCCCGTCTCCGGCGGGATCCGGCCACCCTCGCCGGTGCACGGCCCGAATCCGCTCCCCCTCACCCGCCCTTCCTTCCCAGCCCCTCCTTCCGCCCTCGCGCCGCCTCCCCGGGAGGCGGCCGGGGCGGCCCCTGCGTCTCCTCCCTCGGCTTCGCATCCTCTTCCTCCCCCCTGTCATCGCCGGCGGGCGCCCCCGGCTCCGGCCCGGGGGGTGCCGGCGGTGGCAGGATCTCCCTCCCCCATGCGTGCGTCCTCCTGGCCCGGGGCAGGTGGGCGGCGGCGGTGTCACTCGGCTTGGTAGCGGTCCGGTGACCCGGCGGGGTGGCCGGCGGCAGACGTGGTGGCGGCGCTGCTCCTTGGTGGTGGGGCGGCGTGGTGGTGCTGGGTCCGACGTCGTGCCCCCGGCCCAGATCTGGGCCTGGCGGGCCCCATCTGGGTCCTAGCGGGCCGGCCCCCGGCGTGGCCTCGTTGTCTGCGGCGCGGTGAGGAGGAGGAGCGGCTCGGATTTGGGGCGTCGGCGCCGATGGCATGCCGGCAGCAACGCGAAGGCGTGAGCTTTACGGGCCCACGAGGGCTCGGCCGGACCTGTGGGCCCACGGGCCTGGTGTGCTCCTGCTATTGCGTCCGGACGGCTACCGTCGCTGACGGTGGAGTTGGGGCCCTCCCGCGTGCCGACGGTGCTGATGCCCTAGTCCCGGCTCTGATCCTTCGCCGCACTGCCCTCATTTCGTGGTGCCGTGGTGAGACGGCGTGGGGGCCTCATGGCCGCGTTGGCGCAGGGTGGTGGTTGGTTTGGTGGATGGATCCGGAGCGCCCGAGGTGCGGGTTGGGATCGGGGGAATCCCCTGTCGGCGTGGCCGACACCGACGTGGTGGCGCTTGAGGGTGCCACCTGACCTTCCGGGAGGGCGTCGGGGGCTACCCTGCCTCTCGCCTCGTCGTGTACCGGGGGAAACCCTTGGCAGCAGCGTCGTCATCGTCGCGATCCTTCTTGGAGGTGTTGATAGGTGCCGGCGCTTCGGAGTCTTGGAGCCTAGGGGTAGATTCCTAGGGGTAGATTCCGTTGTCGGCATTTGTTTCTTTTGATCTTTCTCTGTCATTTCTTTTGGGCGTGACTGTGCTGCTTCCGCCCCAGCACCTATCCCTGTATGGTTCGGTTGGTTGCTTTGTATACAAAGCGGGGGAAACCCTTTTTCGGCAAAGCTCTAAGGAAGAAGACGAGAGCCATTGTTGCTGTTGCTAGCTCTTGCAAGTCGAAGACAACTGTGGTGGGGAGTTGGAGGCCACGCGAGGGCCATATATATACTCATGCATGCTCCGGCAGACAATGGTGGTGGCGAGAGATTTGCTTTCAGATGTTACTACATACTGTATTGTATTGATTCAATGCTTCGATTTGAAATTTACCTAGAAGGTATCAGTGGTGTACAGTATATTTACTCAAATCCAGCGACATGCCAACAACTAGTATTTAGCACTGACGCAGGTAGAGTTCAAAGATCTGCAACAACGAACAATCTGACATGGACAAGGCGATTAATTAAACTCCTGCTTCCATGTATACATCGCTAATCCTGGACACTCGCTGTTCGCAACTATTATTGCTAACTCCCGCTGATGTAGTTGTATTTATTCTCTATTGTGTGACCAGTACCCTGTTACACCAGTCAGTTTTTATGTGGCAACATAAGGACATAAACACACGTTTTTAGGATGGCTTTACTTAGTAACATAAGAACAACACCAACTAACATCAGGGAAGTTTGATATGTACTAACACCTTTGCTGAAACCCAATTAACAAGCAGCCGGTAGTGTTGTGCCGTCTATGAAATTCACACTTTTTTTTGAGGAAATGAAATTCACACATTAATCCTGTATATCCTCCTTGCATATGTGAAACAAAATCTCTAGATTTATATCTGTTGGTAGAACAACATTGATTCAGATTTCCAAAAAAAGCATTGCTTCATTTGCTGGTTGGTTTGTAAGATTTCCTACACGCGTAACAACCTGAGGAGTTGCGCCTGCAAGGGCGAGCTGCCGAGGCGCCTAGGAGTGTGGTCCTAGACGGCGGGGGAATGTAGCTGGGATGGAGCTCCAGTGCTTCCGTGACAGAGGGAGCAGAAGAGTTGCGTGGCGACGAGTTACCATGGGCGCTGGAGAAGGAAAGGGGATTCAGTAAATAGGGTGGTTGGAAGTAGGGATGAGGAACAGATTCGCAATTACTGGGAATTCATGATAACTAGCCTGGCTGCATTGAGATTCATTTTGCCAGGTATCCTCTGCTGGAGTGGTCCTTACCAATCGGGAGCGTACGGCCCAGGTCATATAACTTTTTTTCCCATGAAGTACTACTCTTGCCGCTACTCGTAGTCGACGAGGACATATTCCGTACGGTCTAAGATATCAGCCGGTGATATTGACTTGTTAACGACCGGCATATTTCCATGAAGAGGAGAGAGACACGGAGATTCGGAGAAGAAGCCGGTCTATTGGGCATGACGTGGAAAACGCACACCCTAGTGTGGATAGCATGTACGTTGGCTGGTCCAGTGTTGTGTTGATTGCCTTCCGCTTTTTCTTATTTTTCTACCAATTATCTGTTGGTTTTTAAATTTTCGTTTTTTCCTTATTTAATATGAATATTTTTTTATTTCTATTTTTTAAATTCATGATTTTTTAAATTCATACACATGTTTCAAACTCATGAATATTTTTAAAAATTTATGAGCAAAAAATTGTGAATGTTTTTAGAATTCATGAATATTTTTAAACCCATGAATGCTTTTACAGTTCATAAATATATTTCAACTTTTGCAGTAGCCGTGTTTTAGGGGGCAAAAAGGCTCAAAAACCGCTCAACACAATATCGTGTAGCTACAAAACTGAGCAACAAAGAAGTTCAGTAATCCTGGACACTCAGTGTCCGCACTTATTACTGCCAACTCCCGCTAATGTAGTTGTATTTATTCTCTCCTGTGTAGCCTGTACCCTGTCACACCGGCCGGTCTTTTTTTTTTTTTTTTTGAGAAGAGCCTCGAAGCCAGCTTACAAAGCCCCAGGGGGGAGGTTACATTCATTATCACGAACTTCTCTGAGTTCTTGCGGGACATCTGCCATATATACAGAATCCCCTGATCTCCTCGCAAAGGCCGCCAGTTCGTGCGCTAGTTTATTCCTGCTCCGTTTTACTGCGCTGATGGAGACCTCCTTAAAACTAAGCATTAGAGCTCTCGCATCTGCAATCAACGGAAACAAGACAGATTGGTTCTCGGCTTTACTCTTCAGCATTGCGGCTACATTCGCACAGTCCGTCTCAATACATAGCTGACCATAGTAGCGCTTCCTTAACTCGGTCAGGCCATACAAAATAGCAGCCATTTCGGCTTCCTCGGGCGAGTTGCAAGGGGCCAATCTCTTGCAGATGGACAAAGCAACACATCCATTGCAGTCTCTGACAACAATACCCGCAGTTGTTTCCCCCGAGCTGTTTATATATGAGGCGTCGCTGTTCATTTTCCAGGTCCCTGTGTCAGGCGGCCTTCATTTCTCAATCTCGTCAGCAGTTTCCAATCGTGCATCATGATTTGACCCATCGCTTCCGCCAATAGATGAGCTGACAGATCTAAGTTCTGCAATCCCGGAGGCGATCGGCCGCTTCCCTTTTATGATTGAAGCCAAGGTCTGACTGCTGCAGGGGTCTGCATCCTGAGATAGATTCTGCACAGTTGCTTCAGAATCCTTAGTGCTCATGCACGCCACCTTGAGTTCATAATAGTATTTGATTAAGAACTGAACTGATGCCCCAATCGTTGCCCTACCCTGTGCATGTATGCAATCCTCTCGTAACCACCATGCCCGCCATAGTAGGGGCAGGATTTTCTGCCGGACGTCCATGGTACATGTATCCAGAAGGAGCTGTAGCCAGTCCTTACCTGTAAATTTGAACTTTTCTTCAGACGGTAATTTCCAGAATTTTCTCATTTCCATGCGAAGGGCCCTGGCTTTAGTGCATGCCACTGTAGCATGGAACTCATCCTCTGGTTCCTTTCCACATATATTACAGATGTTGTCAAGCTCCAGCGTTCTTTTCCATTTATTTTTCTTTGTTGCCAAAGTTTTTGTCGCCACTCGCCATCTGAAGATGCGAATTTTCTCGGGGCATTTGGATTTCCAAATTAGGTCCCAAATACTTCTATTATCCGCGTCACGCACAGAGCTTGATGCATCAGCTCCCATATTTAGGATGGCTTTACTTAGTAACATAAGGACAACACCATTTAGCCGACATGCCTAGCTAACTAACATTACAAACCCTGATGTACTAACACCTTTGCTTAAATCCAATCAATGAGTAGCCGGTAGTGTTTTGCCATCTCCATGAAACTGAAACAAATCTTTTTTTTTAGAGAAAAGGCACCGGCCGAGCCCGAGAAGAGCTCGAACCTAGACCGACTTTGAATTAACAAAGCCATCAACCGGCCAGGATTACACGGAAGCAACATACACAAAGAGAGAAAGCGGAAAAAGGGATACAAGGTGCACAGAGAAACATCTCAAAGGCAACAACCAGCGGGCAAGAACATACCACGCCTTTGCCAACGAACGCCGCTACACCTACACCAGCTAACCTACTAAGGCCACGGGAGAAGGGCACCACCGTGCGAGTATTGTGATCGCTGACTGCGAACGAAGGGCAAAACAAGGCAACAAAGATTTGTCTCTGCCGCAGCAGAGGGCCACTACCCTCTCACCCAGGCTCGATGGGTGCCGCACCGGCGACCAGCAGAGCGGTTCCCCAAGACCCCAAATCAGGGTGACCAAGCTTCCCAAGGGGAGACAACAGGAGCAAAGCCACACGCAACAGGGACCCGACCACCCAAGCACCGTCGCTGGTAGCAGCATAGACGGAACGTCGGACGAGAGATGTCAAACAAAGGCGCCGAACCACGGAGAAGGCCGAGAAAGGCAGCACAAAACGTCGGTCAAGGTTGGGAATCGCCGGAACCATAGGCGTCGAGAGGGACACCGATCCCCTCACACCGACGGCCGGGACCATCCACACCAAGAACCGAGCAGGCTGCCGAAGATCTAGCCTGGCCACCACACGCTGTCAACAAACCACCGCCAACTCCACCACCGCTCGAGCATCCCCCAATCGACACCTTCAGGAAGGAACACGCCACCACGGTGCCGTCGTCGCTTGGAACTCGGGGGTCTGAGGCTTTCACATGAGCTCCAGGGAGGGGCGGGAGGAAGGGGATCCTCGCCGAAGCCTTCAACAAGGGAGCAGTACCGAAAGGTGCCGCCTTCGGTGTGGCCACCGCGCCGGCCAAGGGATTCCCCCAGATCCGCCTCCAGCCACCAGATCCGTGGCACCGGCACCCGAGGACGATGGCCGGAGCCATCAGGGGCCGAATCCGCAGCAGATCGGAGAAGATCGGGGTCGAGGACGAGCTTCTCCATGGAGAACCAGCAGCCAGCCGGGGGCCGCCGCGGGAGCCGCGCCCACCGCCTCCCCGCCGTCCACACGCCTGGGGAAGAGGCCCTCCTGCACCTGCCGGCGCTGCCCGCCGCACAAGCCGCGCCGCGCGCCACCACCCAGGACCGCTGCCCTGGAATCCGAGGCGCTCCACCCGCGATGGAGCCGCCCAGATCCCCGCCGCTTCACCGGTACCCCGCGGCCTCGCCGGAGGGCACCTCTGGCGGTGGCGGAGAGGGGAGAGACGAGGACGGGACGGGCGGGGGAGGCTAGGGTTCGCCCCCGAGTCGCCTCAGCGGAGGCGGCGCGGGGGGGGGGGGGGGTGTTGGTGAGGAAAGTTGTTCGTTTCGCTTATGAACGTACAATATACTCCTTCTGAATTGAAACAAATCTTGTATATCATCCTTGCATACGCGAAACAAGAACTGAAGGAGATTGCCCAAATGTCAAGTTTGTGGGTGGATTTATATTATCCGCAAAATCAAACTACAAACTAGTTATATCCGTCGGTTAAACAAATATTGATTCACTTGCTAGTTGGCTTGTATCTTTTCCTTCATGATGTGCGTATCTTTTCCTGCACGCAGCAAATAGAGGAGTTGCACCTCCTAGAGCGAGCTGCCGGGGTGTCAAGGAGCATGGTCCTGGACGATGGGGGAGTGCAGTGGGGGATGGAGCTCTGGTGCTTCCATGACAGAGCGAGCAAAAGAGTCATGATTTGTTACTAGGAATCGATGACAACTAGACTGCCTGCATTGCGATTCGTTTCTCCGCATGTCCTCAGCTGGAATGGGCCTAACGATCCGGAGCCGTATGACCCCGGTGTCTTTTGCTGAGGAGTACTTGTGAAGCAGCACAAGGGTTGTGGAGAAGCAACTCCACCCTACTGCTACAATGTGTACATCACAAATGTTGAAGGAACAGCTTCAACATGATGTGCTAGATATCGCTCTAGAGACGAATGTAGGCTGATAGGGCAGCAAGGGTTCAATCCAGAACTCCAAGGGCACAAGATCTACTCCAAGATCTTAGATAAGAACAACAGGTTCTATTATAGGTAGGGGTACATAGTCTGGGTAAAAAGTAGAGGTGAGGACCTCTATTTATAGGGCTTTGGGGAGCCTTCACATACTTCTACTTATAGCTAAAATACTCTAAAAACATTATTTAAGGTTCACCTTCTACTCATAGCTACTCACAACTAGAAGACTCTAGAAAACAGTAGGTAGGATAAAGAAAAGAAAAGAAATACTAGACCACAACAGAAGTATCTAGAAGTAGCCAAACAGATTTGACATATGATTATATTTTCATGTTTCTCATCTATTGTTCCTCATCATTCTCCCCTGGTTGTTTGGAACTCGCCCTCGAGTTATCTTCATAGAGCGCTTCTTCTGTATGGTAGAGAGTCAAGTCCGCAACATTGAAAGTGTTGGAGATACCCACATCGCTTGGAAGATTTATCACATAAGCATTATCATTTATCTTCCTCACGATACAGAAGGGCCCATACCTTCGCTGCCTAAGTTTTCCTTTAACACCTAAAGCTAGCCTCTCTTTTCGGAGGTAGACCATCACCTTATCACCGGCTTGGAATGATTTTGGCCTCCTTTTACAATCAGCAAGTTGTTTATATTTCTGATTTTGTGCTTCCAAAGGACCGTGAATCTCTTCATATAACTCGATGTAATTATCAGTAAAGGACAATGCTGATTTTGAGTTTCCCCTTGATGGTAGCTTCACCAGGTCCACCACATTTGATGGAACTTTAGTGTAGACAATGAAAAAAGGGTTCCTTCCTGTGGATCTATGCTTGGAGTTATTGCAGGAGAATTCTGCAAGAGATAAAGCCAAATCCCATTGTCCTTTTCTTTCTCCACAAATGCAACGGATCAGATTACCCAAAAACATGTTCACCACTTCCGTTTGTCCATCTGTTTGTGGATGTGCACTAGCTAGTAGCTCGATAGAATAATGTGCGGCCAGTCCAGCGGGATCGCTGGGTTCTTGCGCCTGGACCTCATGTGGAGGTAGTAGAGGACGAAGAGGAAGAGCAAGGAGAGTGGAAGCTTGAGGAAGGAGACGGGAGCCATTGCTGTTGCTATCTCTTGTAGGTCCAGGAGGAGGAGGAGCACGACAATGGTGGTGGGGAGTTGGAGGCCATGCGAGGACGATGAATGGCGAGAGATTTGCTTTCAGATGTTACTATATACTTTATTGTATTGATCAATGACGATCAATGCTTCGATTTGAATTTTACCTAGAAGGTATCAGTAGTGTACAGTCTACTATTAGTACAGTATTTGCTCAATTCCAGCGACACACCACCAACTATGTTTAGCATTGACGCAGGTAGAGTTCAAAGATCCACTCCACCATGGCCAACCAGCCATCTGCAACAACGAACAATTTGACATGGACGAGGCGATTAATTAAACTCCTGCTTCCATGTACATCGCTAATCCTGGACACTCGCTGTCCGCAACTATTACTGCTAACTCCCGCTGATGTAGTTGTATTTATTCTCTAGTTTGTAACCAGTACCGTGTCACACTAGTTAGTTTTTATGTGGCAACATAAGGACACAAACACACGTTTTTAGGATGACTTTACTTGGTAACATAAGAACAACACCAACTAACATCAGGTAAGTTTGATATGTACTAACACCTTTGCTGAAATCCAATTAACAAGCAGCCGGTAGTGTTGTGCCGTCTATGAAATTCACACATTAATCCTGTATATCCTCCTTGCGCATATATGAAACAAAACCTGAAGGATACTCTAGATTTATATCTGTTGGTAGAACAAACATTGATTCGATTTTCTAAAAACAAAACAAAAAAGCATTGATTCATTTGCTTGTTGGTTTGCAAGATTTCCTACACATAGCAACCTGAGGAGTTACACCTGCAAGGACGAGCTGACGAGGCACCAAGGAGTGTGGTCCTAGACGGCGGGGGAAAGTACTTCCAATTTTGTTGGAGGTCAAACTATATCAAAGTTTGATCGAGTTTGTCCAAAAAGATTTCAATGCTTATGAAACCAAAAAAGTATATGACGAAAATATATTTTACCATGAACATGAAGCTAATGCTACTAATTTGATGGCATAAATGTTGGTCTATTATTGTATAAATACGGTCAAACATAAAAAAGTTTAATTTTCGAACAAAGTAGGAAGTACGCTCTTTCTACGACGGAGGGAGTAGCTGGGACCTAGGATGGAGCTCCAGTGCTTCCGTGACAGAGGGAGCAGAAGAGTTGTGTGGCGACGAGCGCTGGAGAAGGAAGGGGGATTCGGTAAATAGGGTGGTTGGGAGTAGGGATTAGGAAGAAACTCACAATTACTGGGAATTCGTGATAACTAGCCTGGCTGCGTCGAGATTCCTTTCGCCGGGTATCCTCAGCTGGAGTGGTCCTTAACAATTGGGAGCGTACGACCCAGGTCATATTCCCAAGAAATACTTCCATGCGTGTGGGCGAGTTTCCAGATGCCCACACGTGTGAGCGTTACTACTTCCGTAAATTTTTTTAAGAAGCACGGGAAAAAGCTCCTCTCAATATGCAAAAACACAGTTTTCACGTGTACTTTTACGGTGCCCTGTAAGAAAGCAGTTGACGTGAGCCCTAACGGCCATGAATACATCCGCTTTCGCCGTCACGCAGTCCGGGACGCCGGCCGCCCGCGCGCCCGCCCGGACCGCTGCGCCACCCGTCCCCGAACTGCTCGAATCAACTGAGCTATAGCTAGCTAGCTAGCTAGCTCCGTCCGCTCTGAATCGATTGAGCAAGCTAGCGTCCGCTCAAAATCGATTGAGCTAGCTAGCTACAGAGACCGCGGCTTCGTATTTGGCCGTTTGGATTGATTATCTCACTACGGCCTACGGCGACGGCGGCTACGGGGAAAGGAGTCCGGCCGTCGCCCGCGCCGCCACGGCCGCTCTGAAAATAACGGTAATTTACTGCTATATGAAAACTGTTACATGTAGTTGGCTGTCTTGGGATTAGAACGGGTCATTGAATAAACAGGGGTATCCCCGCGTCGCCCCCGCTCGGGCGACTCGGACGGGATCTGAAACCCTAGGCGCCGGGGGTCCCCATCCTTCCTCCCCTCCAGTGGCGGAGCCAGGATTCGAGTATAGGGGGGGGGCCGAGTACATATATTGATCGAATCTCGTTGATAATTACTAGTTGCTTCTACTAAAATTGTTGATCGTTGGGGGGGCCAGGCCACTGCTCGTCCCCCCTGGCTCCGCCCCTGCTCCCCTCCCTCCTCCGCCGCCGAAGGACGCCACCGGCGATAGCCCGGGGCTGACGGCGGTGGCGGGGGTCTTCCCTCTTGCCTGCGCCGTGGGGTCGGTGCGGAGCCCCGCGGCGTGGGTGGCACGGCCGATCTGGCCTGGCGGCGCGGCGGGCCTGCCTTTCGGCGGCGGCGCGGCGCCTGCCTCGGCCAAGGGCCGATCTGGCCTGGCGGCGCGGCGGGCCTACCTTCCGGCAGCGGCGCGGCGCCTGCCTCGGCCAAGGGTGGCGATGGTGGGGATGCGACAGCCGGTTCTGCCTCGGGCAGCGTGGCGGCGTTTGGCGGCGGCGGTCGGGTCTGCGGTGACACACCATCTGACCTCGGATCGGCGGTGGCGGCATGGAGGGCCTGGTGGTTGGGTCGGCACCATGCGGGTTGTGCCCTGGGCGGTGCGGCCTGCTCGATGTGCGGCGGCTCAGATCGGTGGCGACCCGTGCACACAATACGTGATGGAGGTTCTTCGAGCGGATCCGGGTGAAAACCTTGTGCTCGGCTTGATGCCAAGACCGGCGTTGGTGGCACCCTTTTGTGTCATTACCTTCTTGAAGGCATCGCCGTGGAGAAGTTCTAGACCTCTATCAGCTACCTCCGGGGGAAACCCTAGATCAGTTGATCGGATGACGGCGACGCGTTGGTGTCGTTTCCTCCTTGGGGGCGTCATTCTTGGCGGCGTACATGGGATCGAGGGACCAGCGGGCGCCTTTTTTGGTGGAGCGGTGCTTCATCCTTCACATTGATGACGGCGGATCTCGGCGGCATGGTGCAGTGGAGACTCGGCGCCCGATGCACGGTGATGGACTCGCGCAGGTGGAGGTAGTTGTCTGGCGTCAAGGTGGCGTCGATGACGGAGTGACCTGACAAGGTAGAAGCCTCAATATCTGCTCTGAAGACGGACCTGTGGAAGATGGCGGCGACGACACATGTGAGTGCGTCAGACCAGTTTATGCCCCAGACCCGGTATGTGGCTCGGCTGGGGCTTCTGGCTTTTGATGATAGGATTAGGTGAGTAGTCTGGGTATGTGGCCCAGGTAGCACCCCTGCATCATTTGGATAGGAGTAGTGGCATATGTTGCCAAGATAGGGGATTCAGGCATATTGTTGTAATACTTTGTAATGTCCTCGAGAATAATCAATAAAGTGGCCGTATGCATCTCCCAGATGCAGAGGCCGGGCATCATCCTCCTTTTCTAAAAAAAATAAAAAAACTAAAAAAAAAGTTGGCTGTTTGGATTTGTACTCCATCTCCTACCATAACTCTAGAAGAGGCGTCTTGCCGTTCAAATCTTCTACTCAATATGTATATTCGCCCTCGAGGCTCAATAAAACATCCATCATATTTCGCACCAAACCTCTCTTTCCCTTCTAATAAAAGCCTCTCAGAAAAAATCTAAATTGGTAGCACATGCTGCGAAGGTGTATAAATATTCTCCAGGGCATTATTTTTGCTGGCAAGTTTTGGCATAGCTTATACTCCCTCCGTTCCAAAATAGATGACTGAACTTTGTACTAACTTTAGTATAAAGTTGATAAAAATTGAGTCATCTATTTTGGAACGGATGGAGTATCATATAATGCGCTGGTGCGGGCAACGAGCGAGCCACCAACCGTAGAGCGTCTTAATCAATTGTAGTACACTAGACCGGAAAAAAAAAACACAAGTTAGCATTCTTGACATGACTTGGTTACTGTTTCACAATGGCTTCATACGTCCGAAGGCTAAGAAAATATATAAGCAAGTAGGCATCAATGTAAAATATGCCAAAGTCAATGAAAACTATAGCCTTTAGTCTTTTGATTGAGAAAAGAGTATAGATACATTTGAATTCAAACGCTATGGCATGGAACACATGGAGAAGAAAAGACATTGGACTAGGAGTCTAAGGCCGTGTTTGTTTGAGCTTTTGCTTATGCTTTTGCAGCTTTTTCAATTTGGTCAAAAATCCATAAAAGCTCTGAATAGGTGCTTTTAGAACTTTTATGACTTTTGGAGCTAAATATCGTTATATTGATTCTTCAAAAGTCATAAAAGTTTCAAAAGCACCTATTTAGGAACACCAGAGCGTGCAGGCCGTCAGGTGGACCCCGAAACGTGCGGGTGTTCGCTTGTTTACCCGAATGGCGGGCTTGTGGGCTGGCTTGCTGAAACACCAGACAGATCATGCGGCACAACCCCTTGTAGCACGTACGTGTGGTAGTTATCGGTGTCCCTTCTTTTTAGGCGCAATTGGAAACCATGTAATTCTTTTTGCAACTGTTTTAAAATATAATCGTATATTACTAGACCCTTGTAAAATACAATCGGATTATTTTTCCACTTATAATGATTAATCCACATGGCGCGCGGGGCGGCTGACTCAACCGCTCAAGTCCCCGTTGGTTCGTCACCAATAAGTGTCGCTCTCGCCTAGCCTTTAAAGTATACAAGTGCAAACAACCATTACTAGGAAAACGCTTATAGATAGAAGTTTACCAGTAGCGTTTGTTTGTGACCCCACGCTACTAGTAGTTAGTAGTAGCGCTGGGTAGAAAGAGTGCTACTGGTATAAGTTAGTAGCAGCGCTTGTTATCTAAACCCACGCTACTGCTAAGTGTAACACACCACAATATCTGATCACTAAATATTAGCAGCGCTTGTCGCCCAACCAGCGCTACTGTTAGTTTTGGATCTATGGTGCATGTTGATATAAACGCGCTACTGCTATTTTTTCTATCTATAAAATTTTACCAGTAGCGTGTTATTTTAGCCCGCGCTATAGGTAGTGCACCACCAGCCGTAGATATTTTGCAAGCTGCCATAGCAGTAGCGCGCATAGGAGACCCGCGCTACTGCTATGCCCGCCAGCCACCTACCACCTTTTCCCTCCTTCCTCCCCTTCCTTCTTCCTCCCACCTTCCTTTCTCCCCCCTTTCCTTGCACCTTGCTTGTTCCAATGCTCCCCCTCCACCACCCCTCCATTAGAGCCCTCCCTTCCCCTCTTCTTTGCCCTTCCATCACCCCCCTCTTCTTTGCCCCTCCACCACCCCTCCATTAGAGCCCTCCCTTCCTCTCTTCTTTGCCCTTCCATCACCCCCCTCTTCTTTGCCCCTCCACCACACCCCTCCATTATAGCCCCCTCCCCCCCTCTTATTTGCCCTCCACCACCCCCCCCTCTTCTTTGCCCTCCACCACCACCCCCTCCATTAATGCCCTCCCTCCCCCTCTTCTTTGCCCTCCACCACCCCCTTCCATTAATGCCTTCCCTCTTCTCCTCTCCCTCTCCTCCCACTCTCTCCCTAGCTAGCTAGCTAGTTAGAGCTATATATCTATAGAGCTACTAGGTAATTCAGAAGAAAGGTGCTCGATATCCCTCTCGACACATAGGTGAGCAAAAAAGTGTTTGTGTGGATAGGACCGAAACTATATATATATATATGGGCGATATGAGAATATACCGAATTGTGTGTGGCATAATTTGAGTTGCCTACATTGTGTATTTGATGAAATAATGAGGGTGACATGAGTTGCCTATGTTTTGCCGAATTGTCGATTCAATTCTGTTTCGGCGAATTTCGGGCATGCAAACTCAATATGTCCTATGTTTAGGGAAGGTCATGCCGAATTTTTGTATGAATTTGATCCATGCATGCATATATATGTGGTTATAATATTTGCTCCGCCCGCAGGTGATCATGAAGGTCAACAGAAGGATGGTGGAAAGATACTGGCAACCCGCTATGGATGACATGTATGAAAAAAAGACTGAGGGATGTTTTATGTCCGTGTCGAAAATGCAAAGGAAGAGTCAGGCTCGACCCCTTTAAGGGTGGTAAATTCAAGGCGCACCTGCTCATGCATGGTTTCATGCATGGCCATACTCGTGGATAAGTGAAGATGATGATGATGATGATAATGATGATGATGAGGACGTCGATGGGGCAAGAAATAACGACATGGGGCCACCAGACGAAGAGACGATCGATTATGTGCCCGAAGAGGAAGACGGCCTCGGAAATGTCGATGGCGAAGAGGCAGTTCAAGGCGGAGAAGACGCGGACACGCCACCATCTTCGTCGCTACTAAGTTCAGCCATGCGGGACCCGCATGTTCGAGATCTGCTTCGCAAGAAGACGACTAGCGACAGAGCTGCTTCTAGAGAGGAGGCCAAACTGGACTGGAGGTAGACTCTATGACTCCTTTGTATGATGGTTGCAATAATCCCGAGGTGACCCGCTTGAGTTTCACACTAGAACTTCTAAAGATGAAGGCAAAAAACAAATGGACAGATACAAGCCTGGATGAGCTTCTGAAGTACCTAAAGAAGGTTCTTCCCGCGGGAAGCATGTGTCCTACTAGTGTCGAGGAGGCAAAGAAAATCGTGTGCCCTCTTGATTTGCCACATATTAGATATCACGCATGCATCAATGATTGCATCATATATCGGAACGAGCACGCGGAAAAAACCATCTGTCCAAAGTGCAATGCTTCACGATATAAAAAGGATGGAAAGAAAGCTCCATAGAAAGCTGTATGGTACTTTCCGATCGCTCCGCGTCTACAGTGGTATTTCGTAGATCCTAAGGAAGCAAAGCTTATGTGCTGGCACACGGAGAGGGTGAAGCCAGATAACGGAGATGAACCGAAGCTGAGACACCTCGCAGATGCTAGCCACTAGAGAGCATTAAATGCTGAATTTGAATTTTTCGCAAATGATCCAAGGAACATCGTGCTTGGCACTAGTAGTGATGGCATGAATCCATTTGGCAACCAGAACACCAATCATAGCACATGGCCCGTGTTTGTATGGATGTACAACCTCCCCCTGGTTGTGCATGAAGGAAAAATACATGCACATGGCTATGCTTATTCAAGGGCCGAGACAACCGGGAAATGATATAAATCTATATCTCAGGTTACTGAAAGAGGAGTTACAGACCTTATGGACAACACCGGCCAAGACATGGGATGCAAGCAAAGGAGAGTATTTCTACATGAGAGTCGCGCTGATCACGACGGTGCATGACTATCTCGGTTACGGCTATCTCTCCGGCCAGGTGTGCCACAGATATTGCGGATGCACGAGGTGCATGGATGATACAACTTCTCTGCAGCTATCGAAAGATGGCGGGTCTTCGAAAATCGTGTACATGGGGCATCGAAGATGGCTCGAGAAGGATGACCCATGGAGAAAGCGTGGAGATCTATTCAATGGTAAGGCTGAGCATCGAGGTCCTCCACGTAAGCTAGCGGTGCAGAAATATATGAGTTATTGAAGAACTGGGAAGAGTGCCCCTCGCCGGGAAAGACGGAAGAAAAAGGCGCCGGAGCCCCTGCTGAAGATATGGAAGACGAGATCTGTTTTCTGGGACTTGGAATACTGGCCCATACTCGACACGCCTCATAGCCTTGATCAAATGCATATCACAAAAAATATCCTTGAAAGTTTGCTTAGAACATTGATGAACATGCCGGAGAGGACCAAGGATGGGTCGAAGGCAAAAAAAGACTTGGAATTTTTAAAACTCAGGAAAAATCTTCAAATGCCCGGTAAAAGGTCGTCAGAGGAGACGGAGACGGAGACGGAGACGGAAGATAGGGGAAAAAAGTAAACAAGAAGGAAGAACAATATTGCCCCCCCCCCCTCTTGCTTCACCTTAGATCCGAAGGAGGTCGATCAATTGTTCAATTTCCTTGCCAGAATCAAAGTTAGTTCCAGATACTGTGGGAAGATAAGCAGATATCTGGACACTAAGAAAAAAAGGTTCAGTGGGATGAAGTCTCACGACTGTCATGTGATGATGACACAGTTACTCCTGGTTGCACTTAGAGGGATTATGGACACACATGTGCGTGAGACGCTTACTGACCTATGCCACTTTTTTGATGCTATCTCTCGAAAGTCGATCAGTGTGAAGCAACTCCATAGGCTAGAGGAAGAGATCATTGTCATAATGAATGAGCTAGAGATGTACTTCCCGCCCGCGTTCTTTGATGTCATGGTGCATTTATGTGTCCACATCGTGGACGACATCATCGACCTAGGGCCGACATTCCTGCATAGCATGATGCCGTTCGAGAGGATGAATGGGGTCATCAAAGGATTCGTTTGTAACATGTCCCGTCCAGATGGAAGCATAGCCCAGGGATATCTGACCAAAGAGTGCATCTCTTTCTGTGAGAGTTATCTGACCAAAGACCCTGTTGTTGGTTTGCCCATCAACAAGCATTGTGGAAGGCTCGAAGGCGAAGGTCACACCAACGGTCATAGGGATGTGAATGTGTTACGCTTGGGCTGACAAGACGACCTTGACAGGGAAAACTTAGTAGTGCTACAACACCTAGATGTGCTAGAAGATTTCGTGACACTGCACAAAGAGACCATCGCAAAGAAGTACTGTGACCGTGGGGTGCACAGGACGGATGCTGAAGTTATTAGAGAGCACAACTCCACTTTCTTGCGTTGGTTCAAAGAGCGAGTTCTGGCTAATCCCCCGGAAGAGGGTTGTCTTAACGGAACACTCATATACGCCTTAGCACATGGCCCCTCGACCAACCTCGCGACTTATCAAGCATACGATATCAATGGATACACGTTCTACACGGAGGAGAAAGATATAAACAGTGATGACCAAAACTCAGGGGTGACGATGGAAGCCATGACCGGGAATGTAATTGAAAGATATTACGGAACGGTCAAAGAAATATGGGAGCTTAACTACTCTGGATTGCATAGCGCGATGATGTTCCGTGTCAGATGGGCTAAAAATGTACACAGAGAAAACCAACATTTCACTACCATGTGTATACCCGACTCCGATGATAGCGGTACCGTCAACGCCATCGCCAAAAATGAGCCATGGGTACGCGCTAAACACGTGACACAATGTTTCTTCATAACTGATCCGATCAATCCCAGCCGTGTTGTCGTGAGGAGAAGCAAAAGGAGCATCGCCAGAATGGATGGAGTCGCCAACGAGGAAGACTATGACCAGTACGGTGATCCGATGAGGGAAGATGATGCTGATGACGACGAAACATATGTCAAAAGAAGAATGAAGACTACATTACCTACGAAAGATCGTCATCCCTGGAGAAGGAAAAGTCACGACCATGGGCTCAATTATTTGACAACGAACAAAAGAGGGAAGAAGATCAGTCTGAAGCGTCGTCGTGGCCCAAGCTGACAAACTAATCCCAAAGTTTGTGTACGTGTCTAGCTATTTTGTATGCCGCCGATAGCGGTCAAATGATGTAAGATATATATTATACTAATTATTATCCGGAGGGTAACAGTGGTATTGCTCAAACGACAGACCAAATTAAACCCCTGAGTTTGTGGAATATGAAAAAGAACAAGAAAAATAAAAAGAATAATAAAATTAAAAAGAGAAATAAAAATAAAATAAAAAGAAGGAAGTTTGTGGAATATGAAAAAGAACAAGAAAAAGAAAAAGAAAAAGAAAAAGGAAAATGAAAAAGAAAAAGAATAATAAAAGTAAAAAGAGAAATAAAAATAAAATAAAAAAGAAGGAAGTTTGTGGAATATGAAAAAGAAAAAGAAAAATAAAAAAGAAAAAGAAAAAGTTAGCAGTAGCGCGTTTTGCTAGGACAGCGCTATAGCTAAGAAAAAGAAAAATAAAAAAAGAAAAAGAAAATTTTAGTAGTAGCACGTTTTTGCCAGGGCAGCGCTATAGCTAAGAAAAAGAAAAAGAAAAAAATAAAAAGAAAACGTTAGCAGCAACGTTTTTTCGCTAGACCGGCGCTATAGCTAAGTTAGCTATAGCGCGTTTTGCCCAGACGCGCTATAGCTAATTTGCGTATACAGAGCCACTGCACCCATCTCTTTCCTCTCTCTCTCTCACTCTCTCGCTCGATCCCCTTTCTCTCGCACCCGCCCACGCCGCCGTCGCCGCCTGCACCCGCCCACGCCGCCGACGCTCCCTCCCCCCGTGCTGCCCCCTGCCCTAGGTGCACCCCTGGCCCGGCTCCTCCCACTCCGATGCTCTCGCTCTCTCTCTGACCAAATTTGGTTTTGCAGATCGACGAGGAGGAGAAGGACCCCCTCCCGCGCCGCCGCCGCCCCGACCCCGATGCCGGCCACCGACCCCCTCCCGCTCCGGTATGGTCCCCCGCCCCCTCTTCCTTCCTCTCCGACCCCTCAGCCCCGGCTCTCTCTCTCTCTCTCTGACCAAATTTGGTCTCTGCAGATCAACAAGGCGACCCCGACGCCGGCCACCGACCCCCTCTAGCTCCGGTATGGCCCCCCGCCCCTCTTCCTTCCTCTCCGACTGTTGTCCTGTTTGAGACCTGTGTGGCCTAGTCTGACTGTTTTTAGAGTGTTCATCGGCACAATCGTCCACACTTGCTACCATAGAGTGTTCAAATGCTAAAATGCCTATTGTTAGTATTCAAATGCTTTTTGTTAAAATGCATGTTGTTCAAATGCTTGTTGTTAAAATGCCTATTGTTAGAATGCTGTTAATATGCTTTTTTTTGTTGCTAGAGTAAATGAAAATGAGTGTTTAGTTTGTTGATAGAGTAAATTTGGTCTCTCCGCAGATCGACGAGGAGGAGAAGGACCCCCTGTGCCCCGGCGACCCCGACGCCACCCCCTCAGCCCCGGCGACCCTGACCCCGACACGTGGTGAGCCACCCCCTCCTTTCCTGTCGTTCTTTAGTTAGGGCCAATTTTTCTATGTAGGGTGTCCAAATTGACTTCATGAGCAGTAGCATTTGTTAGCTTATTTTGCTGTCCATTTGAAGTTTTTAAAATTTGTAGTTGATGTCCATTTGTAGTTCATGAGGCAAAAAAAGTGAACATATACAGAGGAAAATGATACATTTCTGAATCTTAACTTTCATCTAAACAGAGGCACTGTTGCCTTCTTAGTCTATTGCTTTTGTTATTTGCCTAGCCATGTGGAGATGTAATGAGTTTTCTTCTGTTGCCTAAACTAAAGTGCACTTGATGTTGTGAGACTTGATCATTGTTGCACACCTTTGGGTAATGTGAATCCACTTGACATGCATGTGATGACACACATCACTTTAGCACATAGTGCTTATTGTCATTTGTAGGGAAACTGATTGCTAAGTGACCTATGTTTTGCCGGAAATGTTGATTCATTTCCATTCCGGCAAATTTCAGGCGCTCTATTTGTGCACTTTCTAGCAAAGGTCATGCCGAAATTTTCCGTGAATTTTGGCATGACTTGCGCTAGAAAGTTGGACATATCGAGTGCTTGAGATTTGTCACGACGGGAATGAAATGACATTTCTGGCAAAACAAAGGTCACTTTTTTGTCATTATTCACTTTATTATATAAATCTCAATAATTAAACGACTACGACATTGAACCCTAGGAAACATGACCGACACTGATGAGACCAGAGGTTCTCACTCCCAATTAGGTCGAGCACACGCCTACCTCGTCTTTCTTGCGGATCAGGAGAGACGGGAAGTTGGGTGTCCGGACTGCCTTGTCATGACGGATGACGATGGTGGTGGCACCGACGCTGACATTGATGCCACCAACGACACCGGCATTGAGACTGGCGTTGATGATGTTCCTAACTATAGCACGAAAGGTGGGACCTCCCAAGCCAGCGAGGGAAAGAAGGAAAAGAGGACACAACGCCCAAATGAGCTCGGCACGGAAGACTGGTGGTCACGGGGGTGCACCCTGGCGAGTTCGAGCCAATAGAGCCGCGAGAACTGGCAGCGTGTTACGGCAACCAACTAGCATGCATCCTACGGGATACCGCTAACATCAACACCACAAAAATACGGAAGAATGAACAGTTGAAGAAGCTGCTTCTAACTAGGTTGCACGCAAGATTCCTGTTCCCCGGTCGGAATGACGAAGTCGACCCATGGGATGATGATGCCATGAAAAAAATCAACAACAAAGCCCTAGGGAAGTTCAGCAACGCATTGAGCGCTTGGAAAACTAGGGTGAAAAAGGCGATTCAAGTAGACCATGAAACCTACGCCGAGATTGTTGCAGACAATCTGAAAATTACGATAGAGGACTTTGAAAAGTTCAAGGAGACTTGCAATGAAGAAGCTACCAAGGCCAGGTCGGAGAGAGGCAAGCAGCTGTAGGCAAAGAACATGGGGAACCACTGCCCTGGAAGTCATGGGAAAGAGGCCCGTGTGGGCTAACATGAACGTCAGGGGATCCCAGACCCACTGGCTGAGTTCACCGACCAGCAGGAGCACGACTTCATCAGGGCCCGATTCTTGTGGGACCCCAAGAAAAAGATTTTTTTTCACCGACGGGCCGACTAGGAAATTCATGAGATTACTGGTAATTATCCTTTTACCACCTTACATATTAGGTTCTAATCAACGAAGTCTACTACATTCTAGTCGCATTCGTAAATGATTCACGGTCCATTTTTGCAGAGAGAGCAACACAAGCGCGGCCGAGAGCGATTCGTCGACTCAGTCGTTGGTGAAGTACAAGTGGGACACTCCTTTCAACATGGCCATGAACATAATGATGGGACACCCGCCCGGCCAGTGGCCGCAATATGGACGTGTGCATGGCGCCGGGGATGGGGCCACTTGGAAGTACTATTATAGCGAGGACCCCGAGGCCAAAAGACAGAGAAAGAAGTTCAGTCAAGTGACTATCGGCGAGAAGGTGGCGCGGGCGATGGAGAAAGCAAAAGCTGAGACCAAAGCTGAGATAACCGCTGCCTGTAGATCTAATATGGTGGCTGCCTTTACAAGCTTGATTCCAATAGTGGTCACATGGGTGCAACAAAATCCAAATGTGCCACCAAGTGATTTTCCCATGCCCAGCTTCACCCGGAGCAACTTAATGAACACCGCACCCATACCCGTACCTAGTATGGCAACCGCACCCGCACCTCCTCCAGCACCTGCTACTCCGCCCAGCTCTCACAGCAGCCCTAGCTCCGTCTCTGGCTTGAATGTCGGGCCGTCGACATTGGCTGAGCTCGACGCCCTCACGGTAAATACGCGTCGTCGCACCTTAATCAACTCAACTAATTAATTAATCTTCAGTTGTCGTTCTTTTTGGATCTCTGACGCCGCACGTATATGTCTTTGTAGGCCGACTCCACTCCGTGCACCCTCCTTTACAACATGAAGGGCGGGTTGGTGGATGTGGGGAAGGGTACTATAGTGAAGCCTAAGGATCGATTGTTTCACCGCCAGCAGATGCCTAATAACGCCTTAAGGGTCTCCGTGGCGAGTGTGAAAGTGGGCTACGAGGGTCTTCCTCGTCTGATACAAACCGATGGAGAGGATGATGAGAACCCCACGCAGCTTAGCCAATGCAAAAATTGGCTGATCCTGTGGCCAAATTATCTTCTTCGTGTCGAGGTGGCAGGGAGCACACTAACGGGACCTCAGGAAGGTATGACCACAACACCACCTACACAAGTACAACAATCGTCTGTGCTGCTTGCTGAGATCGAGAGACATGAGGAAGGAGGGCCAACCATTCCGCCGACAGATGATGCCATCTGCCCCATGGAAGAGGATAGGGATCATGACATGGAGGAGGTCGACGATGACCCTAACCAGTATTTCAATATTGCCTTTGACAACGAAGTAACAATGAGTCAACCATATGAATATGAGATGCATGTACCAGAGCCGGAACGTCCTCAGGAGTGCAAGAAGTCTTTGTTCATGCAATCCTCGCAGGACACGCCTCCAGATGCCGGCTCCACCCAAGCTCAACTACTTAGCTAGAGTCGTCCAATGCTGAGCCCGGCAACACTAGGGGTGGTGCTCAGGGAGGGTCTGACAGACCCACTAGCACCTCAGCCCACCAACAAGAAGCAGAGGAAGAGTCCGGCGGCGAGAAAATCCAATAAAGCTGGCAATGTTGGTTCTAGCAGCCAGCCACCTTCGACCAAGGTTGACCATGTACCAATGAAACATGCGCCATTAATCCATGTCGCGGGAGAGCCAATGGTACCGGCGAATGCACTAGCTGCCATAGAAGGGGATCTCAGGAGACTCCATGACCATGTGCTTTCGACAGAGAGAAGCCTCCTCGCCTCGGATGATCCAGGATACCCACTTTATACGGTTCATGTGCCAAGAAGTTGCAAGATGTACGTCACATGCCCCGTGGACCTCTTCTTTCTGAGGTTTGATAACATCTTCCAGATGTTTCAAATGAGGACACTCAATTTTACGTTCGTCCGCCTATATGCGCTGCACATGAACTACATCGTCCGGAGAGAGCAAGTCACCGGTCTTGCGGTCGCGGATCCATACTACATGCATGAGGGCTTCTTGTCAATCAATGAAGCCAAGCGTCAATATGCGAGTCAGTACATCAAAGAATTCTTGGTCACCAATTAGGACAAAGAAACGATTCTCCTACCTTATCATCCCAGGTAAGTCATCCGTGGATAGCACTATAACACATACATCCTTTCGTGCATTTCAATAGTTACTTTGCATGCATGGAGGCTAAACTTGATCGTGTATTTTGCGCAGCGGGGGGTGTCGTGCCGTTCTCATTGTTCTTCACCCGCGTTACTCCCGCGCTCTATATTTGGACCCGTCGAAGAACATACAAAAGAAAGATTACACACACATAAAGTATGTTCTGGATAGAGCTATGCTGGGCTTCAGCATGCGGGGTGGCTACATCCAACACAAAAAAAAATAAGGCCGGGCTTTGTTTCAGCCACAAGACTGACTTCTGTTGCATCCAGCAACCGGCAAGAAGTGAGAATGATGGATTCTACGTCATCCATCTAATGATGGAGTACAGAAGGGATGTGCAATCACTTTGCATGAAATCTTCATCCTATACCCATATCCAGAGATGGGCCGAAGCCTTTGGAGCCGTGCTGGATAATCGACTTTGAAATGATTTCTACCAGATCCAACAGGAAATTGCGTCCATCATCATCAAAGATGTCCTCGAAGAAAATGGGATGTTCTACGCCGGCCCAATATCGCGAGCTGACGTCCGAACCCGCATTGCCCTACAGCGCCAGGACATGACGCCTTTCACTAAGCTTGGGTGCACCCTTCCGGATATGGACAGATGGGAAGAGTGCACTGCTTAAAAACAATGTGTCTGTTTAGTTACTTGTTACTTTCTGTACGACGAAACTTCGAATCTCTCAGTACGACGAAACTATTAGATGTATGGTGCCGCGCTCTAGTTAATTACTTTCGGTACGATAAAATTTGTTAACTATGTTTACTATATATGTTGCTTCTATTTCATAACTGTTTAGTTGAATTCGCTTCATGGTATATATATGTGCATCTCTGATAGGTATATAGATCAACGATGACGAGGAAGTAGTATGCCGTGTATGTAGGGCATGTTCCGTGTGTGTATGATGAGTGGCCAGAGTGTCAGGCCCAAGTCTCTGGCTTCTCCGGCGGAAGCCAGAAAGGGTTTTATAGCAGAGAGGAAGCCGAAGCTAGTTACTTGAGATTCATAGCACAACAGGGGATTCAGAACCAGCGCCACTGCAAAAACTACTACATAATACCGCTTTTGATCATCGTGATCGCTCTTATCTTCTATGCGGTCATATCATAGTCTACATTGATGATGAAACATGAGTATGTGACCATGTAGTTGCATGTATTGTATTCGACCATGATTGATGATGATGAGATATTTGAGACATGTCGAGACTTCTAATAACTTTGGCTCATCGATGACTCACTTGCTTTTCAATGAATATGCATGTTATTGTATAAACGGTGGATCTGTTTAATTGTGTACAGAGCCAAAATGCAAAAAAAAAACAAAAGTTAGCAGTGGCGTGGGGGTAAAGATTACCAGTAGCACTCAAATAACAGTAGCGCTGGCTAGTTCCACGCGCCGTAGATAATTATCAGTAGCGCTGGGTGAAAGCGCGCTACAGCTAGCTTCAGATACCAGTAGCACTGGTCCAAACAAGCGCTACTGCTAAAAAATAGCTGTAGCGCCGTAGCAGTAGCGCGCCTGCCTGCGCTACTAATAGCAAGAAAACCAACGCTACTGGTAAGGGTTTTCCTAGTAGTGAGCCCAAATACCTCGTTGGTCCTGTAAAGTTTACAGGTAGAGGAGAGAAATAAATGATGATCCAAGCACTCGGTTCGGAATAAAATGCGGCTTCGTAATTTGCACTGGTATTTGGATGGAAAACCCCTACTCTTGACATGTTGCCAAGGTCGGCGATGGTGGCCTTTTTCTTCGTCGTCTCCTTCTTGAAGGGCATTGTTGTGGAGAAGCTCTAGACCCCTATCCACTACCCCGGGGGAAACCCTAGAACCTCGATCGGATGACGGCAGCGCTCATGTGTACCCCTCTTGAGGGCATTATTCTTGGAGGTGCACATAGGCTCGAGGAACCAGTGGACGGCATATTTGATGGAGCGGTGCTACATATTGATGATGGTGGATCTCGGCGGTGTGGCGCAATGGAGACTCGGCGTCCGATGTGTGGCGATGGACTCACGCAGGAGCACGACCCTTTCTGGTGTGGCCACCGGTGCCAAGTCTAGAACTTGAACCCGGGTAGGTAGGTTCCAGTACAAGTAACCTAACCAACCGTGCTTAGTTCACTAATGTATTTGGGTTGTTCGTGCTGGAAAATAACAATAATCTTATATATATATATATATATATATATATATATATATATATATATATATATATATATATATATATATATAGTAACGCTAAACTAAGCGTGAGTGTAGAATAGCTTATTCTACACCCCAGTAATGGTACATACAAAATATAGTAACGCACTATGTAAAATATAGTAATTTTTGTAAAAATATAGTAAATTCCAAACTTCGGTGATAAAAATTTTATTTTCCGAATTACTACATTTCGTACACCGTTTTACTAGATTTTGTATATAGCGTTACTAGGGGGTGTAGAATAAGCTATTCTACACTCACGCTTAGAATAGCGTTACCCTATATATATATATATATATATATATATATATATATATATATATATATGTACTAATTGGGAGCACCATACGCAGGCTCCACGTTAATCCTAGAGAAACAACAGTAATAACCGTAGGATTGTCAAATATACGACTAGGATTAAAAGAGATATATATGTTCGACGTATATCAGTTCTATGAGGTTACAAAACAAAAAAAGGTTCACGTGTAGTTTCCAAAGTAAACACGTTTGCCACTAAGGAAAAAACAAAGCCCATACCAACACGTCTACACTAGGTTCCAATATAAAAACACATCCTAATAGTTTTTTAACTGCACATTTTCATAAGAATTTTTTCGTTGGACACATCTCACTGGAATATTTGCTTGATGCCCAGATTTACCGGCGAAGGTATCACGTACCAGCGAGGGAATATGCACGTATGAGAATAGAAATCGTCCATAGTACAGGGTGCATGCACACATGCGTACAAGTGATACATGATAGGTATTATTTTTTTTGCAAAAAGTTGAGCTAATTCAGACTTTGAAAAACCAAAGGTATTCGGAGACCCCCTAAAAAAACTCAGAAACTAAAATAGCGCATAATTTTAAAATTTTGTAACAATCTAATTTATCTTTTAGTAAAGACCCGACACTTCTGATCATTTACCAATCAATTAGAATTTCTACTTTGACTTAAGAATGTACCCTCATAAATGTATATAATACTTCATGCCTATGGGTAAAGAGTAATTGATTACGGATTATTTCCTCACGTTCTACTCGGCATATATGAGATTTGTACATTGCCAATGATTATGGTTGTGCATTGATTCAAAAGCTGAAAAAGTGACTATGATTTTGCAAAGTACACATATAATTAGAAATTGCAATATAATTGTGACGTTTATTATTTTTTAAAGTATATGAAATATCAAGTTTTCGATTCAAGGTCGCTAGCCCGTGCAGATGCACAGGTTGATGACTAATTAAATACAAGGCACCACGTTAATCCTCAGAATTAAAGAATTTGACCAATTGATTAATTATAATGTATACGTAGTCATTAGATGAGAAGTAAGACGTGATGTCTGAAACTACCACGTATGGGAGTCTTACTCCATTGGACTCTCACTGTTTCCTTCGAAAAAACTAAATCTTTCTTTAAGACACAAAAATCTGAGAAGTATATTTGCTGATGCTTAGCAGCCCATATACGTTCAGAACTCTTTATCTGATTGACCCAAACGCACGCATGTTACGTGAGGAAAGTGTAAGCTAAGACCTCATATCAATCAATTTACGAATAACCAATGGATCTTAATTGTACGACTATGATTAAACGATATATGGAAGTATATTGGATCATGCTTAGCAGTCAGTATACATTTAGAATTATTGATCCAATCGTCCCTAAAGAGTCCATGCATGTTTGCCTAAAAAATAAGAGTCCATGTATGTTACGTGAAGAAACATGTACACTCAGACCAACTAACACGCTATATCTTCTTAAAAGAACTAATAAGCTACAGCCCCCCCCCCCCCCCCCCCCTGTGTACAGCACCTAGGTGTGTTGTACATATATCTAGGTACGATAGATAATTATTCTCTTACCCACAAAAAAGAACTAATTGTTCTCTTCCACACAAAAAAGTACACGGTTAAAAAAAAGGCACCCAATCACAATGCGTGTAACCTGCATACTATATCAATCATGTCAATAAAACACATTTATCTATTCTCTCAAGTTTGTATCTATATCTTATGCGCTTAGTGTTTTCAAAAAATATAAATAAATTAGCCAAACAAAATTCTAAATCTATCTAGAAATATATGTAACAATGAAATACAAGATTCGAAGAAAACTGCAAACTTCTAAAGGGGTGCAAGTGCGTCTGAAAATCATGGATTTTAGATGTGAATGTGTGCATTTTTATTTGAGGGAATGAATATGTGTGTTTTAAGTTCAATAAATAAGATATTTAATTATTATGCAAAAAAATACAAATTATGATCAATAAATAATGTTAGTTCATAGTAATCAAAACAAGGAATGTGTTCATGCCCAAAAAAATTACGGCATAGGTGTCTCTAGATAAAGCTATTGATCATAAGCTAGAGTACCAGTTAGTTGTCACCGGCCAACGAAAGGTAAGTCATTACTTTTCTTGATGACTCAATTGAGATGCCGGAACCATATTCTAAACTCAAATAGATTTCAAAAATATGAGAAATGTTACACCCCCAATATATTTCATCTATACTATGTACTAGCTCGTGCGGATGCACGGGTTGACGGCTAGTGATAATTAACTGCTATATGGGAACCTCTCAGAAAAATTCTAAACTATTAGCACAAGCTGAGAAGGCGTATAATATGTGCAAAGTCATTTTGCACGGTTCTTTGATGTACCGGTAGATTCTAGACCGGCCATTCATTCCGCGATTCGTGTTAGTGCTGGCCCACCTCCTTGTATATGAGGTGAAAAAATAAACATATTTCTTAAAACAATTATTTTTACACACTACTACTTGTCTGACTAAAACTATTATCTATATGTGCAGGTCAATTTAAAGAATGAACTTACAACAATCAATGAAAGATAAAGTTTTGAAAGATCAAAGGTGATGAAACATCATGAAAAAAGTTGAGAAAGAAGCTTGAAGAAATTGATTGTAGAAGGTTGAGTGAACTAAAGTCTCTATTTGAAAGAGTTCAGAAGTCTACTAGAAAAGAAGCAGACTCAGCTGCATCTGAAGAAAATACAGAAACTAGTCCTTGGGTTTCTTCTCTGTGTCCAAACTCTTCAAAGTCTATTGATACTCGAGAAGAAACTGAACATGTAATAATGGATAGCTCAAATCATCCTCAACAGTTGGGTTGTAAGAGTAATTTAGAAAGTCCTTCTCGAAGCCCGTTGCAAGAAACTCTTGATATTGCGGAGTCAACTACTGCCATGGCTAATATAGTTTGTGAGAATGCGAGAGTGGACATGGATGATTTCCAACCAGGAGAAGTAAATAAGAATAGAAAGGTTATAAAGAAAATAAAGAAGAATACTTCTTCAAAAAAACAGTCACACAGTGAATGAAGTTACTACATCAGTTGCTATAGCTAATCCTTCAGAAAGCTGTCAAGATGTTTTGGCTAAAGGTGATTCTGCACAAGCATCTAAGACCATGACAAACCAAAAGAAGGTTACTTTTGTGCCAAAGCCATGGCGACTGCCAACACATCCACGCGGGAGCGGAAGCTTGCGCTCCAACGGAACATAGGTGAACTACATCCTCCTAATTTTCGTTGACCCATGGATTGATGCTTCTATGCACTCAGGTAACGGTGATCACATGTTGCTAGGTGGACGATCTCAAGAAGCAGTTGCGGCGACAAGAGGATGTCCACCGAGCTCCGGAGAGGGCATTCTTGCAGCTGCTCAGCGTCCCGCGTCACGTCCCCAGTATCATCCATGTGAGGTTAGTACCAACATTCTAAAACCTCTGGAGCACTATTTTTCCGTTTGGAGGATTCTCAAACCATCTGACGTGTGCAGATGGTGGCTCTTGTGTTGGAGGTGGCAGTGCTGGAGGAGCAGGTGATGCGGCTGGATGTGATTATATGATGCAAATAAGGATTATAATATATTGAACTATAAAATAACGATTGAATAAATACAATATGGTGAAGAGCGCAGAGGACGGGGCATATGCCCCCTGTCGATGTCGGAGATATGCCCTAGAGGCAATAATATTATATTATTATATTATTATGTTCATAATTTAGTGTTTATATTCTATGTTGGACACGTCTAGCGAGCGCCCGCGTGCCCACTAGCGATCATGAGCAGCTCTCGAAAAAGGAAGATTCGCCCCCTCCCCCCAATCCAGAAAAGGAAAGCCACACCCGCCCGCCATCCAGCAACCAGCGGGCGCCGGCTGGTTTGCAGATCACGTGCGCGCCTCACCCACCTCCTCTCTACAACTGCTCCATCTATCCCCCAACTTCCCCACACATCTTCTTCTTCCCCATGCTACCCGATGACTATATCCACAATTATCACTTTTCCCCCTGGTTTGGGGATCGCCTTCTTGCACTGCGTTAGGATTTTCATAAGAAACAAATTCACCCAAAACAAACTGAATGAAGGTGCCAATCAAAGTTGCCGTTGCGTGTGCAGATAAAGGATTTATTGTTGCCTTCCATGCGGCATCCGTGTAGACTGTGCATCCTGGAGCATTTGTGTGTGTCGTCCTTGTGGATCTTTGCATTTGTTGGTCTGACATTGGTCCCTGATTTGTTTTTTTAATAGTTGAGTTATTCCTGCGTCTTCTGTATAATATGCCAAATCTTGACTTCTTAATATAGCTTGCATTCCCTGGTAAACTTGTAATGGACTGAAGTTGCATTTATTTTCACGGATTATACAATGAAGTTACTTAGATGGAAACAGCCCTGTTCTATTTTTCATATGAAAATAAAATTGAAGACGTTGGACCGTGTGCTGTTCGTGGATCCCGAGACTGTTGATCTTCTTTATCAACTGAAAGAAGTCCATTTTTCACCCCCAAATGCGTCATGAGGTACAAATATCCCCCTGAACTCGAATTTGGTACGATTTTCACCCCCAAATCCTCAAAACCGGATAAATCATTCTCTTCAGTGCCTTTGCTGCTGACTTGTCAGAGTTTAGGTGGTTTTGAAAGATGATTAGGCGTTTGACTCTTGACGTGGCACCAGAACCGTTTTCTTTGCATCAGACCAATTCATCCTTGGTCCATTCTTTTTTCTTCATTCGCAATGGATGTCGTTGTAGACCATGGCAACGAGGACGCTGTCGTAGAAGTTGTTGTCGTCCAAATCCGCAACCCAACTTTCTTCATAGTCTACGGTTTGCCTTTTCGTCCAGATCCTCGTAAGCATTGGGCGCCCCGTGCTCCTTGTCGCCGTCGCCCGGGAACGCTGTGGCAAGGCCCTTCCACCCAGCGAGCATGCCGAGCAGCATGTCCTCCCACCTAACGGCCACGGGGTCGAACACCACAGCCTCCTTGGCGCCGCTGCCGCGTAGGTTAACCACACAGATCCTCCCGCCGGAGTAGGCGGCGTCTTCGGCGTGCCGGTCCACCCCGTCCCGCAACGGAGGAAGCGGCTCCCATATCTTCCCGAAGCACGCGACAACGAGGTTATAGCGGGCGCCCACGACAAACAAGCACCCGCGCCCACTGTCCACCACCTGCGCAGAGCGAGAGAGAGCCGTGAGCCGGCCAGCCAACATGGCACGGGCGCAGGGCCCGGGTTGAACACGAGCGGGCGGCACAACACTTAGTGGAGCCGATGCGTGCACCCCGCGACGAGGACGAGCCACCCCGCCACGGCCAAAAACCGGAGCGGCAACTGGCGGTAGAAGGACGACGGGTCGCAAAGCATCGGGGGCGCCGGCAGCCCATCCTACCGTGCGGTGATTTGTTCATAGGCTATGAAGATCACGCCGCCGTCGCCCATGCCCTCGAGGAGCGCGTAGAGTGAGAGGAACGGCAGCAGCGATGGCACAAACAGGAGGTGGCGCCATGGCAGACGTCGTGCATCGAGGCGAGCTTTACTCTGTTTGCTCACCTAAATACCATGCCACGTCACACTTTCTCGCCCCAAAACTGCCTAAAATTAATGCAAAACAACCTAAAGGGAGATTTACCCGGTTTCAAGGATTTGGGGGTTAAAATCATACCAAATTTAAGTCGGGGGGTATTTGTCCCTCAGGCTACATTTGAGGGAGAAAAATGGACTTCTTTCTTTTCTTTTTATATGCCTATGTACATATTATTGGGGCAGGCGTTTGGCCGCTGCCCGCTGGCCATGACTCCCCCCGCGCGTGAGTCAGGCCTCGAGCCTTCCAGGCGCTGCTCGATGGCCGCCGCCAGCTCCAGGTTCAGCTCATCTGCTCAATCTTCCCTATAAAAAACTAGGGTCCCGATAACTGCCACACGTGTGGTGTATCGGGTAGTTGTGTCACACGCCTCGTGTGATATGGACAGTAACTAGCCCACACACCTACGTGTGGGCAAAACAACTAATGCCCACACACCTCTTTTTTTCCCTCCCGAACCCTCTCACACGCGTGCGCGTGGGCGAAGTTGATAATACCCACACGCCCGTATGTCGGGCCTCGTACCCTCCTGGTCCCGCACGTCACGCGTGACGCCCACCGCGCGCCCGCAGTTGCCATGGTCCAGACCCTCGTCCATGTTCGTTTAACTGCAGTTGTGATGTCGCTGAACTACGGTTGCCATGTCGGACAACTGCAATTGCCCTGGTTGCTCAACTGCAGTTGTCATGTATGGTCTGATCTAATGTAGTTGCCATGATGTCATAACTTTAAGAGTTGCCACATACTAACACTAGGCAGTTGAGAGAGTTGCCATGTGCTCACAAGCATGCTAGAGCATTTGCCATGTAAAAAGAAAGAGTTGCCTTCTTCTTACGTGCACGTTAGGACAGTTGCCATGTACGTGCACGTTGGGGCAGTTGCCATGTATCATGCAAAAACACATGGCAACTCGGTAAAAGAGAGTTGTCATCTGCTTACGTGCACACTAGGAAGTTGTTGTGTACCCTACAAAAACACTTGGCAACTCGGGTAAAAAAAGAGAGTTGCCACCTGCTTATAAAGCACACTAGGGCAATTGCCATGTGCGCTGCGAAAACACATGGCAACTAGCAGCTTGAGTGTGGGAGAGGAGACGGGCGTGTGGGCGAGATGGCAAATGCCCACACACTAGCCCTTGTGTGTGCGTGCAAAGTGGCGTGTGGCGCGAACTGCTGAACGCCCACACACCTGCCCCTCCGTGTGGTAAAACGGATGTGTAGACGACCTCTCTCACACACCACACACGCAAGTTGTCCTACGTGGCATACAAAATCAGCTAATTCGTGCCAAAATTCGTGCAGAAGTTACTGGACGGTGATGAAGACGTGTGGGTGAGTTGGCTAATGCCCACACGTGTGGGCGTTAACATTTCCGAAAAACTAATCTGGTTTATCGGAAACCGAACGGCGGTTCAATTCTGCTCGATCGATCGCCTCCATATTCCACAGGCGAGCGACACGGCGTATCCACCTCGCTTCTACTACCGAGACTTCCAGATTCGGCGATGGGCGACACAGCGACAGGTAAGGCAGAGGCAGGATGAGGAGAACTATTTACGATAGTTTTGGCATTGCAAATACAATAGCCCTCACTGGTTTGCAACTTTGAATCCATCGATTATTCCTCTCGTGATCTCGGGTTCACTGAGAGTCCGAGAGGAATTCTGCTGGCTTGTGCCTTGTACACATAATTCTACTCCTATTCTCCTAATTCATATTTTTTATTTATATATCAAATTGTTATTTAAGAAATTATATCACAGACTCTCTCCATTCCTAAATATAAGTTTTTTGAAAGATATTACTATAGAGACTATATTCGGATATATATAGACGTGTTTTAGAGTATAGGTTCACTTATTCTGCTCCGTATGTAGTCTATAATGGGATCTGTTAAAAAACTTATATTTAGGAACAGAGGTAGTATATTATAATTGCTTGATAGTTCATTTTTTTTACTGAGATAGGACACTTTTTTTTAGTTTTGCACAGGCACCCGAATTTTGCCGGCCCGGCCCTGTGTCATAGCTCTACAGAAAAAAGGATGAAAAGTGTGACGTTACACCAGGAAAGCTATTGGCTCCCGTTAAAAAAACCACACTACTGGTCGAGTAAAAGGGGGACCTTCTGTAAAACGCATTTTGCGTCACGCAGAAGCTCGATGCACAGGGACAGAAGCCCACCGATGCCCCGTTTCTTGTTTCCTCTCACGCGACGCAAAAATAGCTGAAAAACAAATCATTATGTCCCGCGACCTCCCGCAAAGCAGAGTCCTCACCACGAGCCATTAGTCACAACACCAAACAGTTGATGCTGTAAATAAATGGGAAAAACACTATAAGAATAGACTGCAAGGTTGAGATTTGCAAAACATCCTTCAAAGTTGTGACGGTTTTTAAATGCCACAATTATTTTTGATATTACTAACTGTTTTCGGAATAGTGAACAATTTTATCATTCCAATTTGTAAAGGAAATTCCTAAATATTTTCTGAGATCACAAACAGTTTTAATTTTGAACGAAAATCACAAAAAGGAACATTTTTAAAATTGAGAGCAAAAAAGTTAAAACATGAATATTATTTTAAAAAGCAAAGTAAATTTAAATTTTATGTTTTTTTGGAAATGAGACCAAAAAACATGGGAACACTTTTTGAATTTGCGAACAAAATATTGAAACCGCAAATATTTTTTGAAACATCAACATTTTTATGAAATTGTGAATATTTTTAAAATCGAGAACACTTTTTCAAATTCATGAATATTTTTTGGAATACGAACATTTTTCTGAATTGTTAACAAAATTTGAAAACAAGAACATTTGTTGAAACACAAATATTTTTTGAAAATGTGATATTGTTTTGAAAACTACTACATATTTTGAATTTTTGACGAAATCTTGAATATTTTTAAAAATTCCTCAACATTTATTGATATGGTTAACTAATTTTGAAAACATGAATATTTTTAAACACGTTTTTTAAAATTGTGAACAAATTTTAAAATTGAAAACATTTTCTGATATCTTGAACAAATTTTGAGAAAAAATTATAAAATTGCTGAAATATTTTTGAAATTGTGGATCGTTTTAGAAAATGATAACATTTTTTGAAATTCCAAACTATATTTGAAGGGAAAAGGAAATTTTCAAAGGAAGAAAAAAGGAAATAGAAAGAAAAAGAAACTGAAACTGAAACAGAAAGAAAAAAACAGGAAAAAAGAAAATATATTTTTTAGAAAATTCTAGTTCAGGAACATTCTAGAAGGTTCCCAAAACCGAGAAAAACCAGAACCCTCTAGAAGATTCACAAAATCGAAACGTTAAAGTTGTAGCTCTATACTACAGATGGGCCAGCCCAATCGCTCGCTCGGCTGTTCCGTATGTGCAGTTGATCGACTGTTTGACGCAAAATGCGGCAAATAGGGATTTACAGTAAAAGGTTCGTCAACACCGCAAATCCACCCAGGATCTTGCAACATAAAAGGCCTAAAATGCCCAACGCTTACACACGGCTTTGACAAACGAGACACAACAAGCTGCTGGCGAAAGCAAATTCGGTCAGCCATGGGCCACGTATGAATCGCAATGTGAGTTTTAATCCAATGGATGAAATTGTGAAGGAGACCAAAATAAATCTCAGCTAACTAGTTTTAGCATCTTGTAATTTTTATCCAACCTAGTAGGCGCCTAGCACAGAACTTTGCCCTAAGTTTCTAGTGCTTTTTCCCTGGACTTCAGTTGATCTAGGCTATGGGGGACATTTCTTGTTAAGAAACCGATCACTGGATTCAAATAATGTGAGTGACATTACATGTTTTCTTTATGATACTTGTTTTGAACAAGTCAAAACAACATGTCATTTTCCACATTATTTTCAGGACTGAATTTTAATTGTTAACTTCTATTGTTATATTTATTCTGTTAATTACCCCCATTTAATTTTCATCCGAATTGCACGTTAGCGAATGGTTTTCTGGTCCCCCCCCCCCCACCCCCACCCCTGCCCCCCTTTAAAGTATTTTAGATTATGGATAGCCACTCGATTAGTTTAGTCGCAAAAAAAAAACACCGGAATGGAAATTGCAACATGGCAAGCCACGTGTACCTGATGGGTGGGGCTCACTTGTTAGATCACTAAATGGGATAAAAGCTAGAATTTTTTTCACTAAATGGGGAAAAAATGGCAAAACTTCCGCTAAATGGGATAATTCAGATGAAAACCTCTTAAATGGGGTATTTTTATGAAGAAATGTCAAAGTATGGAGTAAAAATTGTAATTCTCTCTTTTAAATAGAAATATAAGTTGTACTGGAAGCTATCAAGTTGTTTTGAATACTGCTTTATTTATTATGCGTAAACAAGTGGTTTTATATTGTCGAAAATGCTATTTTATAGTTTCACCCAGCCGACATGTCTTGCACTTTTTCGTTTTTCATATTTTTCAATGTGGCCACAATATGTGACAAGTTCTATCACATTTGATCTATTGCTATGTCAGTCCTTCAGTGTTATACACTTGTTGTAAGATGGTGTAAAATTGAACTTCACAATTAACTAATTCAGACCAAGTTCTCATAATGAGTCAATGAGTGAACTCGTTGGCCAGATTTCCCGGCTCCGCCCCTCATCATGGTGACTTAGAACTCCGTACGTACTCATGAGGATGCCAATCGGCATTGTTGGACGTAGGCAGCCCGCCTCTTCTAAGCTCTACCCACAACGTGATACACACGCCTGACCACCCATATGTCTTTGCCAATTGCTGTTGTTATTTGGGTTGTCCATGCTGCACAACAGATGGCCATTTTTTAAAAATCACACAACTTTGCTATCCTGAAATCTCTAAAAAAATTCTAAATCGTTGGTAAAAAAAAGGCATATGAAGGGGATTTCAAACAATGGAACAACAAACCGAATAACACACCTACGCCAGCTAGGTAGTGGATTCCATGGTGGGGTTTATTTGTTGTTGACAAATAACTGCAGTGGTTAGCTTTGGATCCAAGATGCGACGAAATACAAAGCAATTCTTTTTTTAGAAAAACTTATAATCTATTTATCTTAAATCATCGTAGTACAACGAAGACCAGAATTAATAAAATAACATCCAGATTCATAAACCACCTAGCGACAACTAAAGAACTTGAGCGAGCCGAAGGCGCGCCGCCGGCATCGCCCCTCCATCATCGGAGCCAGGCAACACTTGTAGTAGTAGACAGTTGGGAAGTCGTCGTGCTAAGACCCCATAGGTCCAGCGCACCAGAACAGCAACCATCACCGATGAAGAGTAGCGTAGAACGGAAGGATCCAACCTGAAGACACAATGTAGACGAACGACACAGATCCGAGCAGATCCACCAAAGATAGATCCCCCGGCGACACATCTCCACACGCCCAATGACGGTGCCATAAGAACCACCGGAACGGGGGCTAGGAGGGAGGAACCTTGTTCCATCTTCAGGGAGCCGTGATCGTCTCGCCTTCCTGATCACGACACAAACCCTAACAAAACTCAAAGTAACATCTAAAGACGAAGCCCTCCCATCGGCAAGGGTTGGGATCCGTTGCAACTCCATGTCCCTAAATCCACCGGAGGTGAGGCATCGACGGCGGCGCTGGCAGGAGGCGGAGAAAATCTAAGCTTGGTAGAGTAGGCAAGGGCTACGTGAGGCGTCTTGATGACCATACAAAGCAATTCTTAAAGTTAAGAGTTATAGTGAAATCTCTTGGAGACATTTTCTCTATGGTATCAATATTTACAAGATAAAGTACTCCCATGAGTTCAATAAAGATTGGACCGAAGCAGCAATAATGTCAAGTGTGTGTGGAAAACTGGATGGAACGTCGCACCCTACCGAGGGCGACGGGTTCGTGTTAATATAGCCAGGAGCTGATCCCTGGAGTTTGCGTACAAGGTTGTTGGGATTACAAACGTGAGATACAAGGAAAGAGGAAGAGATATATTCGGTTACAAGAGATAGCTAACAACCTATCTATCTCTACAGAACTAGCTTGATCTCCAAGTCTCATACAACCGTGACATGTTGTTTTGACACCCTCCCTTAATCACAACTTGCACAAGTTAAGATTACGCTTGAATGTTGGAAATATGCCCTAGAGGCAATAATAAATTAGATATTATTATATTTCCTTGTTCATGATAATCATTTATTATCCATGCTATAATTGTATTGATAGGAAACTCAGATACATGTGTGGATACATAGACAACACCATGTCCCTAGTAAGCCTCTACTTGACTAGCTCGTTGATCAACAGATGGTTACGGTTTCCTGACCATGGACATTAGATGTCGTTGATAACGGGATCACATCATTAGGAGAATGATGTGATGGACAAGACCCAATCCTAAGCCTAGCACAAAGATCGTGTAGTTCGTATGCTAAAGCTTTTCAATGTCAAGTATTTTTTCCTTAGACCATGAGATTGTGCAACTCCCGGATACCGTAGGAATGCTTTGGGTGTACCAAACACCACAACGTAACTGGGTGGCTATAAAGGTGCACTACAGGTATCTTCGAAAGTGTCTGTTGGGTTGGCACGAATCGAGACTGGGATTTGTCACTCCGGTAAACGGAGAGGTATCTCTGGGCCCACTCGGTAGGACATCATCATAATGTGCACAATGTGACCAAGGGGTTGATCACGGGATGATGTGTTACGGAACGAGTAAAGAGACTTGCCGGTAACGAGATTGAACAAGGTATCGGTATACCAACGATCGAATCTCGGGCAAGTACAATACCGTTAGACAAAGGGAATTGTATACGGGATCGATTGAGTCCTTGACACCGTGGTTCATCCGATGAGATCATCATGGAACATGTGCGAGCCAACATGGGTATCTAGATCCCTCTGTTGGTTATTGACCGGAGAACGTCTCGGTCATGTCTACATGTCTCCCGAACCCGTAGGGTCTACACACTTAAGGTTCGATGACGCTAGGGTTATAAAGGAAGTTTGTATGTGGTTACCGAATGTTGTTCGGAGTCCCGGATGAGATCCCGGACGTCACGAGGAGTTCCGGAATGGTCCGGAGGTAAAGATTTATATATGGGAAGTCCTATTTTGGCAACCGAAAAATGTTCGGGATTTTTCGGTATTGTACCGGGAAGGTTCTAGAAGGTTCCGGAGTGGGGCCCACCTGCATGGGGGACCCACATGAACGTGGGTAGTGGGGTCAAGGCCCCACACCCCTGGTCAAGGCGCACCAAGATCCCCCCTTAGAAGGAATAAGATCATATCCCGAAGGGATAAGGTCGAGATCCCTAAAAAGGGGGATAACAATCGGTAGGGAAGGAAATGATGGGATTTCTTTCCTCCCACCTTTGCCAACGCCCCAATGGACTTGGAGGGCAAGAAACCAGCCCCCTCCACCCCTATATATAGTGGGGAGGCGCATGGGAGCTACAGGCTTCCCCTGGCGCAGCCCTCCCCTCTCCCAAGTACTCCTCTCCCGCGGTGCTTGGCGAAGCCCTGCAGGATTGCCACGCTCCTCCATCACCACCATGCCGTTGTGCTGCTGCAGGACGGAGTCTTCCCCAACCTCTCCCTCTCACCTTGCTGGATCAAGGCATGGGAGACGTCACCAGGCTGTACGTGTGTTGAACGCGGAGGTGCCGTCCGTTCGGCACTAGGATCTCCGGTGATTTGGATCACGACGAGTACGACTCCTTCAACCCCGTTCTCTTGAACGCTTCCGCTTAGCGATCTACAAGGGTATGTAGATGCACTCTCCTTCCCCTCGTTGCTGGTTTCTCCATAGATAGATTTTGGTGACACGTAGGAAAATTTTGAATTTCTGCTACGTTCCCCAACAGTGGCATCATGAGCTAGGTCTATTGCGTAGATTCTTTGCACGAGTAGAACACAAAGTAGTTGTGGGCGTTGATTTTGTTCAATATGCTTACCGTTACTAGTCCAATCTGGTTTTGACGGTATTGTGGGATGAAGCGGCCCGGACCGACCTTACACGTACTCTTACGTGAGACAGGTTCCACCGATTGACATGCACTTGGTGCATAAGGTGGCTAGCGGGTGCCAGTCTCTCCCACTTTACTCGGAACGGATTCGATGAAAAGGGTCCTTATGAAGGGTAAATAGCAATTGGCATATCACGTTGTGGTTTTGCGTAGGTAAGAAACGTTCTTGCTAGAAACCCATAGCAGCCACGTAAAACATGCAACAACAATTAGAGGACGTCTAACTTGTTTTTGCAGGGTATGCTATGTGATGTGATATGGCCAAGAAGAATGTGATGAATGATATGTTATGTATGAGATTGATCATGTTCTTGTAATAGAAATCACGACTTGCATGTCGATGAGTATGATAACCGGCAGGAGCCATAGGAGTTGTCTTTATTTATTGTATGACCTGCGTGTCATTGAACAACGCCATGTAATTACTTTACTTTATTGCTAACCGGTAGCCATACTAGTAGAAGTAATAAGTTGGCAAGTCAACTTCATGGAGACACGATGATGGAGATCATGGTGTCATGCCGGTGATGATGATGATCATGGAGCCCCGAAGATGGAGATCAAAAGGAGCAAAAATGATATTGGCCATATCATGTCACTATTTGATTGCATGTGATGTTTATCATGTTTATGCATCTTGTTTACTTAGAACGACGGTAGTAAATAAGATGATCCCTTACAACAATCTCAAGAAGTGTTCTCCCCTAACTGTGCACCGTTGCTAAAGTTCGTCGTTTCGAAGAACCACGTGATGATCGGGTGTGATAGATCCTTACGTTCACATACAACGGGTGTAAGACAGTTTAACACATGTAAAACACTTAGGGTTAACTTGACGAGCCTAGCATGTACAGACATGGCCTCGGAACACAGAGACCGAAAGGTCGAGCATGAGTCCTATGGAGGATACGATCAACATGAAGATGTTCACCAATGATGACTAGTCCGTCTCACGTGATGATCGGACACGGCCTAGTTGACTCAGATCATGTAATCACTTAGATGACTAGAGGGATGTCTATCTGAGTGGGAGTTCATAAGATGAACTTAATTATCCTGAACATAGTCAAAAGATCTTTGCAAATTATGTCGTAAGCTCGCGCTTTAGTTCCACTGTTTAGATATGTTCCTAGAGAAAATATATTTGAAAGTTGACAATAGCGATTATGCGGACAGTAGAAAGCTTATGTCCTTAATGCACCACTCAGTGTGCTGAACCCCAAACGTCGTTTGTGGATGTTGCGAACATCAGACATACACGTTTTGATAACTACGTGATAGTTCAGTTAAACGGTTTAGAGTTGAGGCACCAAAGACGTTTTCGAAACATCGCGGAACATATGAGATGTTCTCGAGGGCTGAAATTGGGATTTCAGGCTCGTGCCCACATAAAGAGGTATAAGACCTCCGACAATTTTCTTAGCCTGCAAACTAAGGGAGAAAAGCTCAATCGTTGAGCTTGTGCTCAGATTGTCTGAGTGCAACAATCACTTGAATCGAGTGGGAGTTGATCTTCCAGATGAGATAGTGATGTTTCTCCAAAGTCATTGCCACCAAGCTGCTAGAGCTTCGTGATGAACTATAACATATCAGGGATAGATATGATGATCCTTGAGGTATTCACGATGTTTGACACCGCGAAAGTAGAAATCAAGAAGAAGCATCAATTGTTGATGGTTGGTGAAACCACTAGTTTCAAGAAGGGCAAGGGCAAGAAGGGATACTTCATGAAACGGCAAATCAGCTGCTGCTCCAGTGAAGAAACCCAAGGTTGAACCCAAAGCCGAGACTAAGTGCTTCTATGATAAGGGGAATAGTCACTAGAGCAGAATTACCCTAGATACTTGGTAGATGAGAAGGCTGGCAAGGTCGATAGAAGTATATTGGATATACATTATGTTAATGTGTACTTTACTAGTACTCCTAGTAGCACCAGGGTATTAGATACCCGTTCGGTTGCTAAGTGTTAGTAACTCGAAATAAAAGCTACGGAATAAACGGAGACTAGCTAAAGGTGAGCTGACAATATGTGTTGGAAGTGTTTCCAAGGTTGATGAGATCAAGCATCGCACGCTCCCTCTACCATCGAGATTTGGTGTTTGCGTTGAGCATAGACATGATTGGATTATGTCTATCGCAATACGGTTATTCATTTAAGGAGAATAATGGTTACTCTATTTATTTGAATAATACCTTCAATGGTCTTGCACCTAAAGGAATGGTTTACTGAATCTCGATCGTAGTGATACACATTTTCATGCCAAAAAGATATAAGATAGTAATGATAGTACCACTTACTTGTGGCACTGCCATGTAAGTCATATTGGTGTAAAATGCATGAAGAAGCTCCATGTTGATGGATCTTTGGACTCACTCGTTTTGAAAAGTTTGAGACATGCGAACCATGTCTATTGGTGTATACGCATGAAGAAACTCCATGCAGATGGATCGTTTGGACTCACTTGATTTTGAATCACTTGAGATATGCAAATCATACCACATGGGCAAGATGACTAAAAAGCCTCATTTTTCAGTAAAATGGAACAAGATAGCAACTTGTTGGAAGTAACACATTTTGATGTGTGCAGTCCAATGAGTGCTGAGGCATGCAGTGAATATCGTTATGTTCTTACTTCACAGATGATTCGAGTAGATGTAGAGTATATTTACTTGATGAAACACAAGTCTGAATTATTGAATGGTTCAAGTAATTTCAGAGTGAAGTTGAAGATCATCGTGACAAGAGGATGAAATGTCTATGATATGATCATAGAGATGAGTATCTGAGTTACGAGCTTTGGCACGCAATTAAGACATTGTGGAAATTGTTTCACAATTGATACCACCTGGAACACCATAGTTTGATGGTGTGTCCGAACATCATAGTTGCACCCTATTGGATATGGTGCGTACCATGATGTCTCTTATCGAATTACCACTATCGTTTATGGGTTAGGCATTAGAGACAACCACATTCACTTTAAATAGGGCACCACGTAATTCCGTTGAGATGACACCGTATGAACTATGGTTTAGAGAAACCTAAGCTGTCATTTCTTAAAGGTTTGGGGCTGTGACGCTTATGTGAAAAAGTTTCAGGTTGGTAAGCTCGAACCCAAAGCGGATAAAATGCATCTTCCTAGGACACCCAAAATAGTTGGGTATACCTCCTAATTCAGATCCGAAAGCAATAGGGATTGTTTCTTGAATCGGGTCCTTTCTTGAGGAAAAGTTTGTCTCGAAAAGTTGAGTGGGAGGATGGTGGAGACTTGATATGGTTATTGAACCGTCACTACAACTAGTGTGTAGCAGGGCACAGGAAGTTGTTCCTATGGCACCTACACCAATTGAAGTAGAAGCTTATGATAGTGATCATGAAACTTTCGATCAAGTCACTGCCGTACCTCGTAGGGTGACAAGGATGCGTACTGCTTCGGAGTTGTACAGTAATATTGTCTTGAAGGTCATGTTGCTAGACAACAATGAACCTACGAGCTATGGAGAAGCAATGGTGGGCCCAAATTCCGATAAATGGTTAGAAACCATGAAATCTGAGATAGGATCCATGTATCAGAACAAAGCATGGACTTTGGTGGACTTGCCCGATGATCGGCAAGCCATTGAGATAAATGGATCTTTAAGAAGAAGACGGACGTGGATGGTAATGTCACTGTCTATGAAGCTCGACTTGTGGCAAAGACTTTTTTTTCACAAGTTCAAGGAGTTGACTACAATGAGATTTTCTCATTCGTAGCGATGCTTAAGTCCGTCGGAATCATGTTAGCATTAGCTGCATTTATGAAATCTGGCAGATGGATGTCAAAACGAGTTTCCTTACCAGTTTTCGTAAGGAAAGGTTGTATGTGATACAATCAGAAAAGTTTTGTCGATCCTAAGGATGCTAAAAGGTATGCTAGCTCCAGCGATCCTTCCATGGACTGTAGTAAGCATCTCGGAGTTGGAATATGCACTTTGATAAGATGATCAAAGATTTTTGTTTATACAAAGTTTATGAGAAACTTGTATTTCCAAAGGAGTGAGTGGGAGCACTATAGAATTTCTGATGAGTGTATGTTATTGACATATTGTTGATCAGAAATGATGTAGAATTTCTGGAAAGCATATAGGGTTATTTTGAAAGATGTTTTTCAATGGAAAACCTGGATTAAGCTACTTGAACATTGAGCATCAAGATCTATGAGGATAGATCAAAAATGCTAAATGGTACTTTCAAAATGAGCACATACCTTGACAAGATCTTGAAGGTGTTCAAGATGGATCAGTCAAAGAAGGAGTTCTTGCCTGAGTTGTAAGGTATGAAGTTAAGAGTTAAAGCTCGACCACGGCAGAAGAGAGAGAAAGGACGAATGTCGTCCCCTATGCTTCAGACGTAGGCTCTATAGTATGCTATGCTGTGTACCGCACCGGAAGTGTGCCTTGCCATGAGTTAGTCAAGAGGTACAAGAATGATCCAGGAATGGATCATTGGACAACGGTCAAAAATTGTCCTTGTAACAAATAAGGACATGTTTCCCGATTATGGAGGTGATAAAGAGTTCGGCGTAAAGGGTTACGTCGATGCAAGCTTTAACACCTATCCGAGTGACTCTGAGTAGCAAACCGGATACGTATAGTGGAGTAACCATTTGGAATAGCTCCAAGTGGAGCGTGGAAGCAGCATTTACAATATAACCTAGAGATTTGCGAAGTACATACGGATCTGAATGTTGCAGACCCGTTGACTAAAACCACTCTTACAAGCAAAACATGATCAAACTCCAGAACTCATTGAGTCTTAATCACATGCTGATGTGAACTAGTTTAATGACACTAGTAAACTCTTTGGATGTTGGTCACATGGTGATGTGACCTGTGAGTGTTAATCACATGGCGATGTGAACTAGATTGTTGACTCTAGTGCAAGTGGGAGACTGTTGGAAATATGCCCTAGAGGCAATAATAAATTAGATATTATTATATTTCCTTGTTCATGATAATCGTTTATTATCCATGCTATAATTGTATTGATAGGAAACTCAGATACATGTGTGGATACATAGACAACACCATGTCCCTAGTAAGCCTCTACTTGACTAGCTCGTTGATCAACAGATGGTTACGGTTTCCTGACCATGGACATTAGATGTCGTTGATAACGGGATCACATCATTAGGAGAATGATGTGATGGACAAGGCCCAATCCTAAGCCTAGCACAAAGATCGTGTAGTTCGTATGCTAAAGCTTTTCAATGTCAAGTATTTTTTCCTTAGACCATGAGATTTTGGAACTCCCGGATACCGTAGGAATGCTTTGGGTGTACCAAACACCACAATGTAACTGGGTGGCTATAAAGGTGCACTACAGGTATCTCCGAAAGTGTCTGTTCGGTTGGCACGAATCGAGACTGGGATTTGTCACTCCGGTAAACGGAGAGGTATCTCTGGGCCCACTTGGTAGGACATCATCATAATGTGCACAATGTGACCAAGGGGTTGATCACGGGATGATGTGTTACGGAACGAGTAAAGAGACTTGCCGGTAACGAGATTGAACAAGGTATCGGTATACCGACGATCGAATCTCGGGCAAGTACAATACCGTTAGACAAAGGGAATTGTATACGGGATCGATTGAGTCCTTAACATCGTGGTTCATCCGATGAGATCATCGTGGAACATGTGGGAGCCAACATGGGTATCTAGATTCTGCTGTTGGTTATTGACCGGAGAACGTCTCGGTCATGTCTACATGTCTCCCGAACCCGTAGGGTCTACACACTTAAGGTTCGATGACGCTAGGGTTATAAAGGAAGTTTGTATGTGGTTACCGAATGTTGTTCGGAGTCCCGGATGTGATCCCGGACGTCACGAGGAGTTCCTGAATGGTTCGGAGGTAAAGATTTATATATGGGAAGTCCTATTTTGGCCACCGGAAAATGTTCGCGATTTTTCGGTATTGTACCGGGAAGGTTCTAGAAGGTTCCGGAGTGGGGCCCACCTGCATGGGGGACCCACATGAACGTGGGTAGTGGGGTCAAGGCCCCACACCCCTGGTCAAGGCGCACCAAGATCCCCCCTTAGAAGGAATAAGATCATATCCTGAAGGAATAAGATCGAGATCCCTAAAAAAGGGGGATAACAATCGGTGGGGAAGGAAATGATGGGATTTCTTTCCTCCCACCTTTGCGAACGCCCCAATGGACTTGGAGGGCAAGAAACCAGCCCCCTCCACCCCTATATATAGTGGGGAGGCGCATGGGAGCTACAGGCTTCCCCTGGTGCAGCCCTCCCCTCTCCCAAGTACTCCTCCTCTCCCGCGGTGCTTGGCGAAGCCCTGCAGGATTGCCACGCTCCTCCATCACCACCACGCCGTCGTGCTGCTGCTGGACGGAGTCTTCCCCAACCTCTCCCTCTCACCTTGCTGGATCAAGGCATGGGAGACGTCACCGGGCTATACGTGTGTTGAACGCGGAGGTGCCGTCCGTTCGGCACTAGGATCTCCGGTGATTTGGATCACGACGAGTACGACTCCTTCAACCCCGTTCTCTTGAACGCTTCCGCTTAGCGATCTACAAGGGTATGTAGATGCACTCTCCTTCCCCTCGTTGCTGGTTTCTCCATAGATAGATCTTGGTGACACGTAGGAAAATTTTGAATTTCTGCTACGTTCCCCAACATTGAATTCTTCAAAACTCTTTGTGGGCAATGCTTTTGTAAAGCCATCTGCAACTTGATCTCTAGAGTGTATAACTCTAATATCCAATTGCTTGTTAGCAACTCTTTCTCTGACAAAGTGAAAATCAATTTCAATATGCTTTGTTCTAGCATGAAAAACTGGGTTAGCTCATAAATATGTAGCACCAAGATTGTCACACCATAAACATGGATCTTGAGTACGTTTTATACCAAGTTCCTTTAGCAAGGACTGAATCCAGATAATTTCTGCTATGGAATTTGCCAATGCCTTATACTCTGCCTCTGTACTCGACCTGGATAACATAGCTTGTTTCTTTGCACACCATGATATAAGATTAGGTCCGAAAAATACTGCAAAACCACCTATTGAACGTCTGTCATCTAAACAACATGCCTAGTCAGAGTCAGAAAAAGCACTGACAAGAGTAGATGGTGACTTGTTGAAAGTAAGCCCAGTGGTCAAGGTGTTTTTGACATATCTAACAATGCGCTTAGCAGCAGTCCAGTGGGAAGTAGTGGGAGCATGAAGAAACTGACATACTTTATTGACAACAAAGGAAATATCAGGTCTAGTAAGGGTCAAGTACTGAAGTGCACCTACCAAGCTTCTGTAGTTGGTGTTGTCCTCTTGATTCAAGGGATCTCCTTCTGTAAGAGACAGTTTTTTCAGAGCTGGATAATGGAGTTGGAGATGGCTTACAGCCCTGCAGACCGACTCTTCTGACTAGATCAGTTGCATATTTTTCTTGAGAAAGATGAAGATCATCTCCATGTCTCTTCACTTGAATGCCTAGGAAGAAATGTAAATCTCCTACATCTTTGAGGGCAAACTCAGCCTCAGATCTTTCAACAATCCTATCACTGCCTCATTAGATGAACTTGTAACAATGATATCATCCACATAGATAAGTACAAATATGGATGTTTTGACTTGCTGTAAATAAATAATGAGGTGTCAGCCTAGGAAGGAGTAAAACCAAGTGCTTGCAGTTTGTGACTGAGATGTGAGTACCATGCTCTTGGAGCCTGTTTCAACCCATATATATCTTTATCAAGCTTGCATACATGTGAGGGTGACTTTTCATCTTCAAACCCAGGAGGTTGTTTCATGTAAACGTCCTCTTCCAGAACACCGTGAAGAAATGCATCCTACACATCTAGCTGTCTGAGACTCCATCCCCTGGAAACAACAATAGACAAAACAAGGCGGATGGTGGCAGCTTCACTACGGGACTAAAGGTGTCCTTGTAGTCTAGACCATATCTATGCTTGAAGCCTTTTGCAACAAGCCTAGACTTATAGCGATCTATAGTTCCATCAGATTTTCTTTTAATTCTAAAATCCACTTGCAATCAATCATGTTTTTACCTTGTCGTGGGGGAACTAGATGCCACGTGTTGTTTTTCTGAAGTGCCATGTGTTCTTCTTGCATGGCCTTTCTCCATGTTGCATCACCGAGTGCCTGTAGAGCAAGCCAAACTGAATTTGGTGATGATTTTTATAATTTATAGGCTGGATTACCCCTTTTTGAAGTCGTGCCCGTGGTGGCATAGGAGGCACAACCGCATGTGCCACGGATGATCCAGAGTCACCCCCTGCTGAGCCAGATCCCGAGACTGGCGTGTCTGCAGCAAATCTGGGCTGGGTCTGGCGAGGATTTTCTCTGGCTGAAGGTGTGCGCGTAGCAGAGGGAGCCGGCGCAGAAGATCACGGGCCAGGGCTGGTCAACTGTCGCTGCACAGGGCGCCGCGCGTAGCAGCGGCTGGCATCCGCTGGCCAATGAGTCGGAGGCCACGACGCGGCAGTGGGTGATTCGCCTAGCGCGGGACTTGATGCGGGGCCGGGCGAGGGACGAGTCAGGGACGACTGTGCGTCCGCACGGGAGGGCGGAAGCCAGCACTGTCATTGACGCGGTCAGACGCAACTTCTGGCGCACTGACTCACGCGTGCGGCGCGGATCCCGTGGAAGATGTGCTGCCCGGCTACTGCTGCACCGATCCCAAGGGAGACTTTCTCCCTAGCAATGTACACATAAAATATGACCCATTTTCTGCACTGTTTGGTACTGTTTCTGCAGTATTTTTATCTGAATTTTCTCCTACATCACCACAAAGCTCATGAAGATTGTTATGAGGGTTAGTCAACATTGGGTCATTGCAATTATTCCCCCCTATGACATCACCAGTAAGATGAGAGGGTAAGAGGAGAATTTCTTAACGAAGAAGTGCTCCGGCATTAGGGTGAAGATCAGCGAAGGGAAATTTGGTTACATCAAAGACTACATCCCAAGAGATGTAAACTCGGCCGGTAGAGACATCAAGACATTTAACGCCTTTGTGTTGAGCACTATATCAAATGAAAACACACTGTTTTGAGCGGAACATGAGTTTGCAGTTGTTGTATGGTCTAAGATTTGGCCAACACGCGCAACCAAAGAACGAAGTGAATTGTACTCCGGTTTGATGTGAACAAGTCTTTCAATGGGTGTTTCATAGTTGATGAATTGACTGGGGAGCATGTTGATAAGATGCACGGCAATGAGGAATGCTTCGTCCCAAAGTTTAAGTGGCATGGATGCATGTGCAAGAAGGGCAAGCCCTACTTCAACAATGTGTCTGTGCTTGCGTTCAACGGACCCATTTTGCTGATGGGCATGTGGGCAAGACACATGGTGAGAAACTCAAAGTGTTTGAAAAAAGAATTCAATTTTTCGTATTCCCCTGCCCAATCAGAATGAACACCAATTATTTTACTGTGAAACTTGCGTTCAACAAGAGCTTGGAAGTTTTGAAACACTTGGAATACATCGAATCGTTTCCTAAGAAGATAGATCCATGAATATTTGATGTAGTCATCTATGAAACTCACATAGTAAGTATATCTAGCAACAGAAGAAGGAGCAGGACCACAAACATCAGAAAAAATGAGTTGCAATGGTTTGGTAGAAATAGATAATAAGTATATCTACCAACAGAAAGACCACCACATCCACACGTACAACTACTCAGCCAGGCATGCATACACTAGTAGAAAAGGGGGCAATGGTCCAGGCCGGGCCAGCCCATTAGTCCCGGTTCAATCCAGAACCGGGACCAATGGGGGCATTGGACCCAGTTCGTGAGCCACGGGGGCCGGCCAGCCTCGCTCCTGGCCCAACACCATTGGTCCCGGTTGGTGGCTTGAACCGGGACCAAAGGCTGCCCTTTAGTCCCGGTTCGTGCCACGAACCGGGACCAATTAGTTGCCTATATATACCCCTCGCCCGCGAGCAGAGCACTCCCACTGCTCTGTTTTTCGTGGCCAGCTAGGGGAGAGCTTTGTGGTGCTCTAGCTCACCTCCTATGCACACGAGGTGTTCGATGGAATGCCCGAGCCACACTACTTAAGCTTTCTCCTCTCCAAGCTCGACCTCCAAGCTCCATTTTCCTCAATATTTGTCTAGGTTTAGCGGTCTGTCACGTCCCGTCCCCGTCTTCACCGCCGTCGATCGCCCGCGCCGATCTCGTCGCCGGCACCACCGTAGTGAGCCTCTTGTTCTTATCTTCTTTCTGAAAGGAAAAAAATTCTTACTTGTATGTTTATATAGATACTTGTATAATTTTATTACTTTTATTATTGCATCTTATATAGTGCGGTGGTTTTGGTATCCTCCCCCGTCGGCCCTCGTCCTGTCTATGATTCGGATGTGGTATATATTATCTTTTCATAACTATTGGTTCATTTATTGTTTATGACAATTAGGCCGACCAACGTGACATAGATTTTATTTATCTAGGAGGTTGTTGAACCGGAAATTCCAACCGGCCCTATTGTCGAGAGGTTAAATTTAGTTGAAGAAGAAAACAATTTGTTGAAAGAAAAAATTAGAAAAATTGAGGAGGAGAAGATGATATTGGAGTTGCATGTTCCGGATGTGTCGATGATCACAAGATCAGGATGGATGCAATGCGCTTGAAGATTAGAAAGATTAGAAAATATGCCATTCATACCGAGGCTTGGTATCATTATGCCGTTGGATCAGTTGTTACATTGGTTGCGATTATGATCGCATTTGTTTTCGCATTGAAATGTTTTACATAGTTTCAGTGTATGGTTTAATTAATTTAGATGCTCTGCAGAGCTTTATGTTGTTAGATGAGATCTATGTATGTACTTTGGTTTTAATGTGATGATGAACTTCTATTAATTTGGTCACTTAATTATCTATTCATGATGTTTTGTAATGATTTTTGACACACTTAATTATATATAATGCACGCAGATGAACCGGCAATGGATGTACGGTTCAAGACACACCTCCGAGTACATTAAGGGCGTGCATGATTTTCTCGAAGTGGCTGAGGTAAACAAGCAGAATGGTTTTATGTGTTGTCCATGCCCTATATGTGGGAATACGAAGTCTTACTCTAACCGGAAAATCCTCCACACCCACCTGCTTTACAAGGGTTTCATGCCACACTATAATGTTTGGACGAGGCATGGAGAAATAGGGGTTATGATGGAAGACGGCGAAGAAGAAGAGTACGATGACAACTATGTGCCCCCTGAATACGGTGATGCTACTAAACATCAAGAGGAACCAGACGATGTGCACAATGATGCTGCAACGGGCGAAGCTGCTGAAGATCAAGAGGAACCAGACGATGTGCCCGATGATGATGATCTCCGCCGGGTCATTGTCGATGCAAGGACGCAATGCGAAAGTCAAAAGGAGAAGCTGAAGTTCGATCGCATGTTAGAGGACCACAAAAAAGGGTTGTACCCCAATTGCGAAGATGGCAACACAAAGCTCGGTACCATACTGGAATTGCTGCATTGGAAGGTAGAGAAGTGCCTGACAAAGGATTTGAGAAGCTACTGAAAATATTGAAGAAGAAGCTTCCAAAGGATAACGAATTGCCCGACAGTACATACACAGGTGAGCCAAGGAACGTACTGGGATGAGTTTGCAAGTGAGCCAAGGAACGTATGGTTTGCTTTAAGCGCGGATGGCATTAATCCTTTCAGGGAGCAGAGCAGCAATCACAGCACCTGGCCCGTGACTCTATGTATGTATAACCTTCCTCCTTGGATGTGCATGAAGCGGAAGTTCATTATGATGCCAGTTCTCATCCAAGGCCCTAAGCAACCCGGCAACGACATTGATGTGTACCTAAGGCCATTAGTTGAAGAACTTTTACAGCTGTGGAATGGAAACGGTGTACGTACGTGGGATGAGAAAAAACAGGAGGAATTTAACCTAAAGACATTGTTGTTCATGACCATCAACGATTGGCCCGCTCTCAGTAACCTTTCAGGACAGACAAACAAGGGATACCACGCATGTACGCACTGTTTACTTGACACCGATAGTATATACCTGGCAATCTGCAGGAAGAATGTGTACCTGGGCCATCGTCGATTTCTTCCGACCAACCATCAATGTCGAAAGAAAGGCAAGCATTTCAAAGGCGAGGCAGATCACCGGAAGAAGCCCGCCATGCGTACCGGTGATCACGTACTTGCTATGGTCAATGATTTACACGTAATCTTTGGAAAGGTTCCCGACAGACTAGCTGTTCCGAGTGATGCTGGAGGACACGCACCCATGTGGATGAAGAAATCTATATTTTGGGACCTACCCTACTGGAAAGACCTAGAGGTCCGCTCTTCGATCGACGTGATGCACGTGACGAAGAACCTTTGCGTGAACCTGCTAGGCTTCTTGGAAATGTATGGGAAGACAAAAGATACAGCTGAGGCATGGGAGGACCTGCAATGTTTGCACGAAAAAGACGGCATGCCTCCAAAGCAGTATGAAGGTCCTGCTAGCTATGCTCTTACCAAAGAAGAGAAGGAAATCTTCTTTGAATGCCTGCTTAGTATGAAGGTCCCGACTGGCTTCTCGTCGAATATAAAAGGAATAATAAATATGGCAGAGAAAAAGTTTCAGAACCTAAAGTCTCATGACTGCCACGTGATTATGACGCAACTGTTTCCGGTTGCATTGAGGGGGCTTCTACCGGAAAACGTCTGATTAGCCATTGTGAAGCTATGTGCATTCCTCAATGCAATCTCTCAGAAGGTGATCAATCCAGAAATCATACCAAGGCTAAGGAGTGATGTGGTGCAATGTCTTGTTAGTTTCGAGCTGGTGTTCCCACCATCCTTCTTCAATATCATGATGCACGTCCTAGTTCATCTAGTTGATGAGATTGTCATTCTGGGCCGCATATTTCTACACAATATGTACCCCTTTGAGAGGTTCATGGGAGTCCTAAAGAAATATGTCCGTAACCGCGCTAGGCCAGAAGGAAGCATCTCCATGGGCCATCAAACAGAGGATGTCATTGGGTTTTGTGTTGACTTCATTCCTGGCCTTAAGAAGATAGGTCTCCCTAAATCGCGGTATGAGGGGAGACTGACTGGAAAAGGCACGCTTGGAAGGGACTCAATAATATGCAGGGACGGATATTCTTGGTCTCAAGCACACTACACAGTTCTACAGAACTCTACCTTGGTGACCCCGTATATCGATGAACACAAGAACAGTCTGCGCTCCAAACACCCGGAGCAGTGCGACGACTGGATTACATGTGAACACATCAGGACTTTCAGCAGTTGGTTGGAAGCACGTATCAGAGGTGACAACACTATTTGTGATGAGCTGTACTTGTTGTCCAGGGGACCATCTTTGACTGTATTGATTTGGAAAGGATACGAGATAAATGGGAATACATTTTACACGATTGACCAAGATCAAAAGAGCACCAACCTAAACAGCGGTGTCCGCTTTGATGCAACAACCGAGAGGGGAAAGGACACATATTATGGTTACATAGTGGACATATGGGAACTTGACTACGGACATGATTTTAAGGTCCCTTTGTTTAAGTGCAAATGGGTCAATCTGTCAGGAGGCGGGGTACAGGTAGACCCACGGTACGGAATGACAACAGTGGATCTATAAAATCTTGGGTACACTGACGAACCGTTCATCCTAGCCAATGATGTGGCACAGGTTATCTATGTGAAGGAAATGTCTACCAGACCGAGAAAGAGAAAAGATATGGAAGCGAATACATCATACGATGAGCCAAAGCGCCACATAGTTCTTTCAGGAAAAAGGGACATCATGGGAGTGGAGGGCAAGACAGACATGTCTGAAGATTATGAAAAGTTTCATGAAATTCCTCCCTTCAAAGTCAAGGCTGACCCCAGCATCCTGAAAAACGATGAAGATTATCCATGGTTACGGCACAATAAGCAAGTGACACAAGCGAAGAAAAAGTGAAGACTTTCTCCCGCAACTATTATGATGATACCATGCCAACTTTGTAACTGACGAGTATGATACCATTGTCCGTTTTGTACATGCCCATGCTATGTGGGTCAATTTATGATACCATGCCAACTTTCAACTTTTTCAGAGTTCATTTGAAATGCTTTAATGTCTTATGGTTCGGCCCTCGTAATAATTAAAAATAGCAACAATAAGTATTTTGTTGTAAGTAGAAACAAAATAAAATAAATAAAGCAGAAAGAAAACAAAAAAACAAAAAAAGTGTTTTCAAATTTGAAAACTAATGGCACTAACAGAAAGTTTATAATTTTCCTAAAACTAAAAGCAAAAAGAATTGAAAAATAAAGCAAAAAACAAAAGAAAATAAATAATGCAGAAAACAAAACAAAAAAATAAGTATTTTGTTGTAAGTAGAAACAAAATAGAATAAATAAAGCAAGAAAGAAAACAAAAAAACAAAAAAAGTGTTTTCACATTTGAAAACTAATGGCACTAACAGAAACTTTATAATTTTCCTAAAACTAAAAGGAAAAAGAATTGAAAACTAAAGCAAAAAACAAAAGAAATTAAATAATGCAGAAAACAAAACAAAAAAACAACAATAAGTATTTTGTTGTAAGTAGAAACAAAATAAAATATATATAAAGCAAGAAAGAAAACAAAAAAACAAAAAAGTATTTTCAAATTTGAAACTAATGGCACTAACGGAAAGTTTATAATTTTCCTAAAACTAAAAGCACAAAGAATTAGAAAATAAAGCAAAAAACAAAAGAAAATAAATAATGCAGAAAAGAAAACAAAAAAACTGGAAAAAAAATAATAAAAATAGCAACAATAAGTAAAGAAAACAAAAAAAAATGCCTCCTACTGGGCCCCCACGGCCTGAATACGACATGAAACCCTAATATGGGCCAAGATTCAGGCCCGTAGTAGGCCCAGAAGGCCCATCAGGCAAAGCAATAGCAAGTAGGCCCGAAAGCCCGCGGTGGAGAGGAGCTCGAGAGGGGTGCGGCAGTGGGGCTTATAAACCACTGCGCGCCCCTCTCAACTAGCGAGGTGGGACTAAACTTTGGCCCCGACGCTGGCAACACAGGGGCCTTTGGTCCCGGTTGGTGGCACCAACCGGGACTAAAGGGGGGGCATTGGTCCCGGTTGGTGGCACCAACAGGTACCAAAGGTCGCCGCTTCCCGCCCTTTGGGCTGCCGAAAAAGAGGCCTTTGGTCCCGGTTGGTGGCACCAACCGGGACTAAAGGGGCATTGGTCCCGGTTGGTGCCACGAACCGGAACCAATGCTCTTGGTATATAAGTAGCACTTCGCAATTTTGCAGAGTTCATCACCATAGTTGCCCCCCGATGACGCCGAGCACATCGTCGCCGCCAGGCTGCCCCGACGCCGCCTGCCGTCGTCGCCGTCGCCGTCGCCCGCGCCCGTCGTCGTCGCCGCCCGCGCCCTCGCCGTCGCCCGCGCCCTCGCCCATCGCCATCGCCGCGTGCCGTCCCTGCCCCAACGCGCGCCGCCCCTGCCCGGCCGCGCGCTGCTCCTGCCCCGACGCCGTCGCCGCGCCACTGCTCGCTCTGACGCCGCCCGCCGCACGCTCCTCCCTCTGTGAGCACCGCGCCTCTGCGGCCCCGCCGCAGCCGTGCTATTTTTTTAGTTATACATGCTATTTTTTATATGTTTTTAGATTCATATATGTATGTATGTATTTTTTAGATATATGTATTTTTTATGTTTGTTCATATATGTATGTATGTATTTTTTACATGTTTTTTTTATGTATGTATGTATTTTTTCAATTGTAATGATGTTTTAAAGTATACATATATGCAAAAGTTAGATTTTTAGAAAAGTTTTATCTATATATGTTCTCTGTTTGTACATTTTAGGTTAGTTTAATTTTTAGAAAAAAATTATATATCTAGCTAGGAAAGGAAGAAGAAGAAAAAGAATGAGAGGAAAAAGAAAAATTAGAAGAGGAAGAAAAGGAGAAGAAGAGGGGAGGAAGAAGAAGAGAAATAAATAAGAAGAAGAAAAAAGAAGAAAATGAAGAGGAGAAGACGAAAGGAATAGAGGAGAAGAAGAAAAAATAGAAAATTTTCTATTTTTTCTTGTTCTCCTCTATTCCTTTCTTCTTCTCCTTTTTTTTCTTCTTTTTTTTATTTGATCTTCTCCTGATCTATTCCTTTCTTATTCTCCTCTTTTTTGGGTGATATTAATTATTGTAGAATATGCAAATGTTTGTATATTCATATGAACAATGCATTAGGCAAAACCTTTGTTTTTTTTCGAAATTTTCTATTTGAATATTTTTTTTAAAACAAGCAATACTAAAATAAGGAAAAAGGAAAATAAGAAGAGGAAGAAAGGAGAAGAAGAGGAGAGGAAGAAGAGGAGAAATAAATAAGAAGAGGAAAAAAGAAGAAAAAGAAGAGGAGAAGAAGAAAGGAATAGAGGAGAAGAAGAAAAAAAATAGAAAAGATTTTCTATTTTTTTCTTCTTCTCCTCTATTCCTTTCTTCTTCTCCTCTTTTTTCTTCTTCTTCTTCTTCCCTCTTCCTTCTTCCTTTTCTTATTTTCCTTTCTCGAGGGAGAAGAAGAAAAAGAAGAGTAGAAGAAGAAGAAAGGAATAGAGGAGAAAGAAGAAACTTCAACACGAGGGGGGGGGTACCGATACCCCCTCCCCGATAACATTATTTTCCCATGTATATGTATGTCGCGTCGTTGTCGACATAACCCCCTCGAGATAACTTCGACATGAGGGGCGGTCGATATATATACCCCCTCTCGACTGTGATAACTTATACAACGGCAGCACCCCCCTCGGCCCTCTCGCTCGACCAAAACTCTCGAGGACACCCAAACCCTAGAGAGAAAACGATGTTGGTCTCCTACACCCTCCCGCCGCGCCCCTACCCGACAAATTAACTCTCTCGAGGCCACCCAAATTTACCAAGTTAAAAGAGCGTTGTCGTCAAGGCCACCCCAAACCCTTGAAGCGTTGTGTTGAGGCGACCCCAAACACTAGAGAAGCAGCGTCAAGGCCACTAACATGATTCCTTATTGTGATTAGCTAGCTAGTTCTACATTTGCCACTATATATCCATCCATCTGTACCATGTTTGAATAATAATTGACATGTTGTAAATATTTGCAGAAACTATGGAGCACTCCCGAGACGAAGAAACAGAAGCGATGTTGGGGCACATAATTGCACAAGGAAGTGATGAAGTTGCGTCATTTCTCAACGACACCGATGGTCAGGAAGGACTGGGTGAAGAAGAGGGCTATGTTCATGATGGCTTCGGCCCATTAATGCCGGTACAAGAAGAGGACTATGTTCATGATGGCTCCGGTGACACAATGGAGATACAAGAAGGAGACCGTGCTGACTGCTCCGGTGACTGAACCGAGTCCGGCCAGGTATATATATGTTAGTTAAGCCCGTGCTGACTAGTTAATTGATGCATCCATTGTTTTGGTATATGTACACATATTAATTACTCTCGTCTTTCTTCCTTATAATTTCTAGCCCTCCGGATCGAGCACAACTTCGGTAAGGAGATGAGGCCCGAAGAAAAAGTTGAGCTCGGATGATAAGTTTGAGATCATAGAAATCGCGCCCGACGGCGAACCGATTGAACCCATCCGGACAAGGAAGGCATTTTCTGCTTAGTGCGGGGTTCTTGTTAGGGACAAGATCTCGATCAACATCCATCAATGGTATAAGCCTAAGGAGGAAGACCCTGAGGTGTCTTATGTCAATGATATGCAGAAAGAAGATCTTTGGACTCAGCTGAAGGCAAATTTCACCCTACCGCCAGAGGAGGATCCGGAGAAGCCAGTTAAAGAGCAATTAATCAAGTCTTGTTCTCTTAAGAAGATGGCAACCCTAATGAGGAGGTGGAGGAAAGAGCTGAACCAGTTTGTCGACAAAAAAAAGACACCAGACTTAATCGGCAAATATGAGAAGATCAAAGATCACTGGCCCGCATTTGTGGCCCACAAGACATCGAAAAAGAGTAAGAAGATGTCGGAGACAAACAAGCAAAATGCTGCGAAGAAAAGCTTCACCATCGCACGGGGTCAGGTGGCTACCTCAAAGCCCGGCCTAAGTGGTCCAAGGCTGAGCATGATCTGCTTGAAAAAGGGATCGAACCAGAGACAATGTACTGGCCAGACCGTTGCCGGACTTGGTTCTTCGGGGCTGGCGGAACCTTGGACCCTGTAACAGGGAAGTGCCATTGGATGGACGAGCAACTGCAAATACCAGTCAAGAACCTTAGACACTATATCGATGCAGCGCAGCGAGGGACGTTCCTTCCAAACAGGGAGAAGGACGAGCTCACAATGGCCCTTGGGAATCCTGAGCACCCTGGACGGACACGAGGCACGCCAGGTTCCATTCCGTGGAAGGTTGGTTTTCCGGACGTAGGGGGTTACAAAACCCACGAGAGGAGGAAGAAACTGGAGCAGGACAAACTGCAGGTGCTGCACGAAAGGGTAATGGGGCTAGAGGAACGAGAAGCAGCAGATCGCAGCAAACGACCTACCGAAGCTTCCCCCGAAGCTACCCCGCCATCTCAGCGGAGAAGCAGCGTGGCTTCCACCGAGCTACTTCAGCCGGAGCATGTCTTGACGGCTCCTACCAGCTATCCCGTGGATGATATCACGGAGTCTCAAAATTGCCACATTATGGCGCGATGGATGAATTTGAAGGTCAAGGCGGCTGTTGGCCAAGTTTATCCTAGTGGACCCGGCACAACTTATCACTGTCAGCCGATTTCAGAAGGATATGCTAAGGTGATGGTGGATGAAATAACGGAGGGATTTGAGGACCTCCTGCTTGACCACCCTACCGGTGAAGGGGAGACTAGGCTGGGTTCTGCTCTGAAGACTCCATGCCCATGGCGGAAGGAGCTCATCAACCTTCCGAACTGGACGCCTCGTTCCCGCAACCCGCGGCGCGGCGCGGCGCGTCGTGGCGAGGCGGGCGGCGGAGGAGGAGCGCGCGTGGATGCCCCCCTTGTTCTCATGCTCATACAAGTGGGGAAAGAGCCTCCCTTATAAGGAGGTCCAACTCCCACTCAACTAGCAATGTGGGACTAAACATTAGTAGTATCCCTTGCCTTGCACAAATGGGCTAAGTGGGCCTCTAGGATTTATTTAGGAATTTCTGAAATAGCTATTGGGCTGTCCCAAAATAGACTAAATTCCAGCAATCCCCCACCAGATCTCAGAGGCACACAAAATTTGCCTTTGGTTCCAGAACACTGTTTTATATACCGGTACTACAGTGGAGACTGTTAAGTTGAACTTCCACCTAGAACTCTATGCTACACTAGTAAGCAACTTGAACAGTGGACTGGGCCTTGAACTGCAAGTTTTCTACGAATCTAGCTTCACATAAAGCCTTGACCGATACGTGGCTACCGTGGGTCTTCCCCGCGGGTGGAGCTTATGCGTCATACTCCGAGACCTTTCATGAGTTTACTAGAGAGAACCCTACTCTCATAGATTGCGACGTTTAACAATCAGACTCATATAGGTGCATTATTCAAAAGATGTTCTGCAGGACAACATCTCTGCTTCAAAGAGCCACTTAGAACACATTAAGATATACATCAACTTGCCATGCAGATTAGGAGAGTATTGCATCTTCATGGAGTGGTATTTTTAACAGTAAGGATACTTTCCTCCCAGTTGACCAACAGCTTGTCTTCCACATCTAATTCACGGGATCTCCGATCACAAAGAATAGGTTACCACTGTGAACAACTCATATTGTGGGTCTCATACCCATCTCCCTCAATGCATTATCTATCACATTACGTGATTGACCCTTAGTAAAAGGATCTGCCAGATTTTTAGACGTTTGGATATAATCCAATGCAATAACTCCGGAGTTTTTCATTTTTCTGACAGACTTTAACCTTCTCTGAACGTGTCTTGATGACTTCATGTTATCCTTTGAGCTGCTCACTTTAGTGATCACAGTTTGATTGTCACAGTTCATAAGGATACCCGGTACAGGTTTCTCAACTACCGGCAAGTCATTCAAGAGCCCACAAAGTCAATCTGCTTCAACCGTAGCTGTATCTAGTGCTGTGAGTTCTGCTTCCATTGTTGACCTCGTTAAGATGGTCTGCTTGCAAGACTTCCAAGAAACGGCGCCACCTCCATGAGTGAATACATATCCGCTCATGGCCTTTATCTTATCAGCATCTGAGATCCAGTTTGAGTCACTATACACTTCAAGCACCTTTGGGTGCCCGGTGTAGTGAATTCCATAATTTGCAGTGCCTTTCAAATAACGCAAAACTCTCTCTAGAGCTTTCCAATGCACATCTTCTGGTTTTGAGACAAACCGGCTCAGCTTGCTAACAGCAAAAGAGATGTCAGGTCTTGTAGCACTGGCTAAGTACATAAGCGAGCCAATGATCTAAGAATATTTCAATTGGTCTCTAGCAATTCTCTGATTCTTTCGAAGCAACACACTAGCATCATATGCTGTTGGAGATGGCTTGCAGTCACTGTAGCCAAAGCGACTCAAGATCTTTTCCACATAGTGGGATTGAAGCAATGTAATCCCACCATCATCATCTCTCAACAACTTGATGTTCAGAATGACATCAGCCACTCCTAAATCCTTCATCTCAAAACAGCGAGATAGGAAATCCTTGACCTCCTTAATAACATTCAGATTTGTTTCGAAAATCAGTATGTCATCAACATACAAGCAAAGCATAACTCCCTCGCCCCCACCATGGCAGTAGTACACACATTTGTCAGCTTCGTTTACAACAAAGCCTGCAGCTGTTAAAGTTCTTTTGAACTTCTCATGCCACTGTTTGGGTGCTTGCTTGAGTCCATACAAAGACTTCAGCAACTTGCACACTTTCCTTTCCTGACCATCTATTACAAACCCATCTAGTTGTTCCATATAAATTTCCTCATCCAACTCTCCATTTAGGAAAGCAGTCTTAACATCCATTTGATGAACGAGAAGACCATGTGAGGCAGCTAGTGAAAGTAGAACTCGAATAGTGGTCAGTCGATCCACAGGTGAGTAAGTGTCAAAGAAATCTTCACCTTCCTTTTGGGTATAACCCTTAGCCACGAGCCGAGCCTTGTACTTTTCGATAGTACCATCAGGCCTAATCTTCTTCTTGAATACCCATTTGCATCCTATAGGTTTGCACCCATAAGGACGATCAGTTATCTCCCAAGTTTCATTCGCCAAGATGGAATCCATCTCGCTACGAACTGCTTCCTTCCAGTAGTCAGTATCTTCAAATGCATAGGCCTCTGAAATAGAACTGGGAGTGTCATCTATGAGATACACAAGAAAATAATCACCAAAGGACTTTGCAGTCCTCTGTCTCTTGCTCCTAATAGGAACTTCATTGTTCTCCTCCACGGGACTTTCAAAGTGTTCCATCAAAATGGCAGGTTCGGTAATTGTAACTGGTTCCTGATTCGATGAACTAGGCATCTCCTGATTAGATGAGGTAGTCATATCCTTCATGGGAAAGATATCTTCAAAGAAAGTCGCATCATTCGACTCCATGATCGTACCGACATGCATGTCAGGTACCTCAGATTTTACAACCAGGAATCTATAGCCAATGCTATGAAAAGCATATCCCAGGAAAACACAATCCACAGTCTTTGGTCCAAGTTTCCGCTTCTTTGGAATTGGAACATTGACTTTCGCCAAACAACCCCATGTTCGCAGATAAGAGAGTTTTAAACTTTTCTTCTCCCATTCCACGAATGGAGTTATCTCTTTGTTCTTTGTGGGAACTCGATTTAGGACATGACATGCTGTCAATATCGCCTCCCCCCACCATGCCTTGAAGAGACCCGATGTGTTTAACATGGCGTTAACCAAATCAGTTAGAGTACGGTTCTTTCTTTCGGCCACCCCATTTGACTTAGGTGGGTAGGGAGGCATCCTCTCATGGATTATACCATGTTCCTCACAAAAAGCATCAAATTCATTGGAAAAATACTCTCCACCACGGTCGGACCTTAGCCTCTTGATTTTCCGATCAAATTGGTTTTCCACTTCAGCTTTATAGATCTTGAAAAAGTTCAAAGCCTCATCCTTAGATTTCAGAAGATACACACGACAGTATCTAGTGGAGTCGTCAATTAACATCATGAAATATTTCTTTCCACCTTTTGTCAAAACACCATTCATTTCACATATATCTGAATGTATAAGTTCTAGTGGTGCAAGATTTCTCGTCTCCGCAGTTACGTGGGACTTACGAGGTTGCTTAGCTTGCACACACACTTGACACTTAGATCCCTTGACTGTGGTGAAACTAGGGATTAAGTTCAACTTCGCTAGTCGCGACATGCAACCAAAGTTAACATGACAAAGACGTGAATGCCACACATTTGATTCACTATTATTGCAAATATGATTAACAACTTTATTGCAAACGTCTGATAAGGAGAAACAAAACAGGCCTCCTGACTCATAGCCTTTACCAACAAAGGTTCCATACTTGGATATTACAAATTTATTTGACTCAAAGACAAGCTTGTAGCCATCTCTACACAGAAGAGATCCGCTAACAAGATTTTTATTGACGGAGGGGACATAATGCACGTTCTTCAGCCGCACGATCTTCCCCGAAGTAAACTTCAGATCGACCGTGCCAACACCACGAACAGAAGCACTTGAACCGTTGCCCATCAGCACGGTTGAAGTCCCTGCGGTCTGATAAGAGGAAAACATGGAAATATCACCGCATACATGCACATTAGCACCCATGTCAATCAACCAATCAGGAGAATGACATACTGAAAGAATAGTGGGAAATATACCATACCCAACATCCTTCATGTCAATGTCTCCGATGACAACATTAGCGGTCTTGCCGCCTTTCCCAGGATGACGCTTGTCATAGCGATTGGGGCAACTAGGAGCCCAATGATCAGGATCTCCACACACATGACAAGCACCTTTCTTCTTGTCACTCTTCTTCTTGAAGTTCGTGTGTTGTACAGCCTTGTTCTTCCCATCAAACTTTGCTTTACCATCAAGCTTGCCCTTGTTCTTGAACTTGTGGGACTGAAAGTTTTTCTTCTGTACCAGATTGACACTAGATCCTCCCTCAATACCTCGAGCACGTGTGTCCTTTGCTCTCGCCTTTTCTTCCACATCAAGAGTACCAATGAGATCCGGGACGGAAAACTCCTGTCTCTTATGTTTCAGTAAGGTAGCAAAGTTCCTCCACGAAGGAGGAAGCTTAGTGATGATACCCCCGGCAACAAACTTGTCCGGTAGGATACAGTTGAAGTGCTCAAGTTCTCTAGCAAATGATTGTATCTCATGAGCCTGCTCAACCACGGAGCGCTCTTCAGTCATCCAGTAATCATAGAATTGTTCCATGATGTACAGCTCAGTGCCGGCATCCGAGACCCCAAACTTGGCCTCGAGTGCGTCCCATATATATTTTCCATTGTCAATTGACGCATAAGCATCAACTATGTTCTCACCAAGAACACTCAAGAGAGCAGCCTTAAACAAGGTATCCATTTTCTGAAAAGCTTGTGCCTGTTGGGCATCTTGCTCTCCTTCAGGTTTGCCAAGAGTGGCGTCATAGCAACTCATGGTTTGAAACCATAAGACTGCTCTCACGCACCACCTCTTATAGTGGATACCCTCAAACATAGGAGGTCTCATGGAAGTAGCAAAACCATTCGAGGTAAATTGCCTATATATGGTTTTTGGATTGTTGGAAATATGAGCAATTTACCGAATGATTTTATTAACAGAAATAGTAGATAAAACATGGCTAGTATAGCAGTGATGAAATAAGCCATGCGATTTGACAAAGAGAAGGTAAACAGCATGTTCATATATAAACTGTAACTAAACATATCTAGAGCAGACAGTATAGCATGTTGCACATATGAGTCTAATATATCTAGGGCAAATACTAGAACCAGGAACTGTAGCAGAACCTCTAACAGAAAGGGGAGCAGAGGCACTGGACTTGGGGTCGGTGTCCTCCATGTCGTCGAGGAGGTTGTCAACGTCGGGGAAGTAGTCGTCGGAGTCCGGGGCGTCCGTGACGAAGAAGTCAGTAGTCGCGCAGAGCGCTCCCCAAAACCCTTATCACCCTTCTCCCGTACAGGACTCAAAAGGTGCGGTCCCGGAGGCCTACTGTCCCGACCAGCGGTGCACGCCGCAAGCCAGGATGAGGAAGAACATAACAACAGCGCAGTGCTCAGGAACTTGTGGCTCATTCCCGCAACCCGCGGCGGGGCGAGCGGCGGAGGAGGAGGAGCGCGCGTGGATGTCCCCCTTGTTCTCATGCTCATATAAGTGGGGAAAGAGCCTCCCTTATAAGAAGGTCCAACTCCCACTCAACTAGCAATGTGGGACTAAACATTAGTAGTATCCCTTGCCTTGCACAAATGGGCTAAGTGGGCCTCTAGGATTTATTTAGGAATTTCTGAAATAGTTATTGGGATGTCCCAAAATAGACTAAATTCTTGCAGTCTATGGCATGCGCAGACCGCACCTCCGGGAAGCCAATGGCCAGGCAGCCCGGGTCGACGCCGAACACCAACGTGGTCGTCATGTCGAACGTCAGCCTAAGGAACACATCCATAAGGTCACACTCGCCGGTGCCGGCAGCGGCGACGTGTGCGAGCAGCGGAAGCAGGTCACGCTCGACCTTGCGGTGGCTACACCGGGACACGAAGGCCCGAAAGCGGGGCCCGGACATGAGCAACTGCGTCTTGCCATGCTGGCGGCGCCAGGAGTCGCCATCGGCGTTGAAGATGCCACCGCCGAGGATGTCCATGATCTCGGCGAAGTCGGGGCCCTTGGGGTAGTTGGGGAAGTTGGAGGTGAAGACGTGGCGGACGTTGGCAGGATCGGAGGTTAAGAAGAGCTGCATCCCAGAGTGCGGCGGGCCGATGATTCGGAACTTGAGATCGCTGGCGCTGAGGAGGGAGGTGGCCCAGTCATAGCGGCGCGGGAGACTGCCGAGGAGAGACGGCAGCATGCGCACCAGCGGCCAGTCCAGCGGGATCGCTGGGTTCTTGCGCCTGGACCTCATGTGGAGGTAGTAGAGGACAACAAGGAAGACCAAGGAGAGTGAAAGCTCAAGGAAGAACCCTCGCCGCCGCCACCTCCCCTGCCCGTCTCCGGCGGGATCCGGCCACCCTCGCCGGTGCACGGCCCGAATCCGCTCCCCCTCACCCGCCCTTCCTTCCCAGCCCCTCCTTCCGCCCTCGCGCCGCCTCCCCGGGAGGCGGCCGGGGCGGCCCCTGCGTCTCCTCCCTCGGCTTCGCATCCTCTTCCTCCCCCCTGTCGTCGCCGGCGGGCGCCCCCGGCTCCGGCCCGGGGGGTGCCGGCGGCGGCAGGATCTCCCTCCCCCACGCGCGCGTCCTCCTGGCCCGGGGCAGGTGGGCGGCGGCGGTGTCACTCGGCTTGGTAGCGGTCCGGTGACCCGGCGGGGTGGCCGGCGGCAGACGTGGTGGCGGCGCTGCTCCTTGGTGGTGGGGCGGCGTGGTGGTGCTGGGTCCGACGTCGTGCCCCCGGCCCAGATCTGGGCCTGGCGGGCCCCATCTGGGTCCTAGCGGGCCGGCCCCCGGCGTGGCCTCGTTGTCTGCGGCGCGGTGAGGAGGAGGAGCGGCTCGGATTTGGGGCGTCGGCGCCGATGGCGTGCCGGCAGCAGCGCGAAGGCGTGAGCTTTACGGGCCCACGAGGGCTCGGCCGGACCTGTGGGCCCACGGGCCTGGTGTGCTCCTGCTATTGCGTCCGGACGGCTACCGTCGCTGACGGTGGAGTTGGGGCCCTCCCGCGTGCCGACGGTGCTGATGCCCTAGTCCCGGCTCTGATCCTTCGCCGCACTGCCCTCATTTCGTGGTGCCGTGGTGAGACGGCGTGGGGGCCTCATGGCCGCGTTGGCGCAGGGTGGTGGTTGGTTTGGTGGATGGATCCGGAGCGCCCGAGGTGCGGGTTGGGATCGGGGGAATCCCCTGTCGGCGTGGCCGACACCGACGTGGTGGCGCTTGAGGGTGCCACCTGACCTTCCGGGAGGGCGTCGGGGGCTACCCTGCCTCTCGCCTCGTCGTGTACCGGGGGAAACCCTTGGCAGCAGCGTCGTCATCGTCGCGATCCTTCTTGGAGGTGTTGATAGGTGCCGGCGCTTCGGAGTCTTGGAGCCTAGGGGTAGATTCCTAGGGGTAGATTCCGTTGTCGGCATTTGTTTCTTTTGATCTTTCTCTGTCATTTCTTTTGGGCGTGACTGTGCTGCTTCCGCCCCAGCACCTATCCCTGTATGGTTCGGTTGGTTGCTTTGTATACAAAGCGGGGGAAACCCTTTTTCGGCAAAGCTCTAAGGAAGAAGACGAGAGCCATTGTTGCTGTTGCTAGCTCTTGCAAGTCGAAGACAACTGTGGTGGGGAGTTGGAGGCCACGCGAGGGCCATATATATACTCATGCATGCTCCGGCAGACAATGGTGGTGGCGAGAGATTTGCTTTCAGATGTTACTACATACTGTATTGTATTGATTCAATGCTTCGATTTGAAATTTACCTAGAAGGTATCAGTGGTGTACAGTATATTTACTCAAATCCAGCGACATGCCAACAACTAGTATTTAGCACTGACGCAGGTAGAGTTCAAAGATCTGCAACAACGAACAATCTGACATGGACAAGGCGATTAATTAAACTCCTGCTTCCATGTATACATCGCTAATCCTGGACACTCGCTGTTCGCAACTATTATTGCTAACTCCCGCTGATGTAGTTGTATTTATTCTCTATTGTGTGACCAGTACCCTGTCACACCAGTCAGTTTTTATGTGGCAACATAAGGACATAAACACACGTTTTTAGGATGGCTTTACTTAGTAACATAAGAACAACACCAACTAACATCAGGGAAGTTTGATATGTACTAACACCTTTGCTGAAACCCAATTAACAAGCAGCCGGTAGTGTTGTGCCGTCTATGAAATTCACACTTTTTTTTTTGAGGAAATGAAATTCACACATTAATCCTGTATATCCTCCTTGCATATGTGAAACAAAATCTCTAGATTTATATCTGTTGGTAGAACAACATTGATTCAGATTTCCAAAAAAAGCATTGCTTCATTTGCTGGTTGGTTTGTAAGATTTCCTACACGCGTAACAACCTGAGGAGTTGCGCCTGCAAGGGCGAGCTGCCGAGGCGCCTAGGAGTGTGGTCCTAGACGGCGGGGGAATGTAGCTGGGATGGAGCTCCAGTGCTTCCGTGACAGAGGGAGCAGAAGAGTTGCGTGGCGACGAGTTACCATGGGCGCTGGAGAAGGAAAGGGGATTCAGTAAATAGGGTGGTTGGAAGTAGGGATGAGGAACAGATTCGCAATTACTGGGAATTCATGATAACTAGCCTGGCTGCATTGAGATTCATTTTGCCAGGTATCCTCTGCTGGAGTGGTCCTTACCAATCGGGAGCGTACGGCCCAGGTCATATAACTTTTTTTCCCATGAAGTACTACTCTTGCCGCTACTCGTAGTCGACGAGGACATATTCCGTACGGTCTAAGATATCAGCCGGTGATATTGACTTGTTAACGACCGGCATATTCCCATGAAGAGGAGAGAGACACGGAGATTCGGAGAAGAAGCCGGTCTATTGGGCATGACGTGGAAAACGCACACCCTAGTGTGGATAGCATGTACATTGGCTGGTCCAGTGTTGTGTTGATTGCCTTCCGCTTTTTCTTATTTTTCTACCAATTATCTGTTGGTTTTTAAATTTTCATTTTTTCCTTATTTAATATGAATATTTTTTTATTTCTATTTTTTAAATTCATGATTTTTTAAATTCATACACATGTTTCAAACTCATGAATATTTTTAAAAATTTATGAGCAAAAAATTGTGAATGTTTTTAGAATTCATGAATATTTTTAAACCCATGAATGCTTTTACAGTTCATAAATATATTTCAAATTTTGCAGTAGCCGTGTTTTAGGGGGCAAAAAGGCTCAAAAACCGCTCAACACAATATCGTGTAGCTACAAAACTGAGCAACAAAGAAGTTCAGTAATCCTGGACACTCAGTGTCCGCACTTATTACTGCCAACTCCCGCTAATGTAGTTGTATTTATTCTCTCCTGTGTAGCCTGTACCCTGTCACACCGGCCGGTCTTTTTTTTTTTTTTTTTTTTTTGAGAAGAGCCTCGAAGCCAGCTTACAAAGCCCCAGGGGGGAGGTTACATTCATTATCACGAACTTCTCTGAGTTCTTGCGGGACATCTGCCATATATACAGAATCCCCTGATCTCCTCGCAAAGGCCGCCAGTTCGTGCGCTAGTTTATTCCTGCTCCGTTTTACTGCGCTGATGGAGACCTCCTTAAAACTAAGCATTAGAGCTCTCGCATCTGCAATCAACGGAAACAAGACAGATTGGTTCTCGGCTTTACTCTTCAGCATTGCGGCTACATTCGCACAGTCCGTCTCAATACATAGCTGACCATAGTAGCGCTTCCTTAACTCGGTCAGGCCATACAAAATAGCAGCCATTTCGGCTTCCTCGGGCGAGTTGCAAGGGGCCAATCTCTTGCAGATGGACAAAGCAACACATCCATTGCAGTCTCTGACAACAATACCCGCAGTTGTTTCCCCCGAGCTGTTTATATATGAGGCGTCGCTGTTCATTTTCCAGGTCCCTGTGTCAGGCGGCCTTCATTTCTCAATCTCGTCAGCAGTTTCCAATCGTGCATCATGATTTGACCCATCGCTTCCGCCAATAGATGAGCTGACAGATCTAAGTTCTGCAATCCCGGAGGCGATCGGCCGCTTCCCTTTTATGATTGAAGCCAAGGTCTGACTGCTGCAGGGGTCTGCATCCTGAGATAGATTCTGCACAGTTGCTTCAGAATCCTTAGTGCTCATGCACGCCACCTTGAGTTCATAATAGTATTTGATTAAGAACTGAACTGATGCCCCAATCGTTGCCCTACCCTGTGCATGTATGCAATCCTCTCGTAACCACCATGCCCGCCATAGTAGGGGCAGGATTTTCTGCCGGACGTCCATGGTACATGTATCCAGAAGGAGCTGTAGCCAGTCCTTACCTGTAAATTTGAACTTTTCTTCAGACGGTAATTTCCAGAATTTTCTCATTTCCATGCGAAGGGCCCTGGCTTTAGTGCATGCCACTGTAGCATGGAACTCATCCTCTGGTTCCTTTCCACATATATTACAGATGTTGTCAAGCTCCAGCGTTCTTTTCCATTTATTTTTCTTTGTTGCCAAAGTTTTTGTCGCCACTCGCCATCTGAAGATGCGAATTTTCTCGGGGCATTTGGATTTCCAAATTAGGTCCCAAATACTTCTATTATCCGCGTCACGCACAGAGCTTGATGCATCAGCTCCCATATTTAGGATGGCTTTACTTAGTAACATAAGGACAACACCATTTAGCCGACATGCCTAGCTAACTAACATTACAAACCCTGATGTACTAACACCTTTGCTTAAATCCAATCAATGAGTAGCCGGTAGTGTTTTGCCATCTCCATGAAACTGAAACAAATCTTTTTTTTTAGAGAAAAGGCACCGGCCGAGCCCGAGAAGAGCTCGAACCTAGACCGACTTTGAATTAACAAAGCCATCAACCGGCCAGGATTACACGGAAGCAACATACACAAAGAGAGAAAGCGGAAAAAGGGATACAAGGTGCACAGAGAAACATCTCAAAGGCAACAACCAGCGGGCAAGAACATACCACGCCTTTGCCAACGAACGCCGCTACACCTACACCAGCTAACCTACTAAGGCCACGGGAGAAGGGCACCACCGTGCGAGTATTGTGATCGCTGACTGCGAACGAAGGGCAAAACAAGGCAACAAAGATTTGTCTCTGCCGCAGCAGAGGGCCACTACCCTCTCACCCAGGCTCGATGGGTGCCGCACCGGCGACCAGCAGAGCGGTTCCCCAAGACCCCAAATCAGGGTGACCAAGCTTCCCAAGGGGAGACAACAGGAGCAAAGCCACACGCAACAAGGACCCGACCACCCAAGCACCGTCGCTGGTAGCAGCATAGACGGAACGTCGGACGAGAGATGTCAAACAAAGGCGCCGAACCACGGAGAAGGCCGAGAAAGGCAGCACAAAACGTCGGTCAAGGTTGGGAATCGCCGGAACCATAGGCGTCGAGAGGGACACCGATCCCCTCACACCGACGGCCGGGACCATCCACACCAAGAACCGAGCAGGCTGCCGAAGATCTAGCCTGGCCACCACACGCTGTCAACAAACCACCGCCAACTCCACCACCGCTCGAGCATCCCCCAATCGACACCTTCAGGAAGGAACACGCCACCACGGTGCCGTCGTCGCTTGGAACTCGGGGGTCTGAGGCTTTCACATGAGCTCCAGGGAGGGGCGGGAGGAAGGGGATCCTCGCCGAAGCCTTCAACAAGGGAGCAGTACCGAAAGGTGCCGCCTTCGGTGTGGCCACCGCGCCGGCCAAGGGATTCCCCCAGATCCGCCTCCAGCCACCAGATCCGTGGCACCGGCACCCGAGGACGATGGCCGGAGCCATCAGGGGCCGAATCCGCAGCAGATCGGAGAAGATCGGGGTCGAGGACGAGCTTCTCCATGGAGAACCAGCAGCTAGCCGGGGGCCGCCGCGGGAGCCGCGCCCACCGCCTCCCCGCCGTCCACACGCCTGGGGAAGAGGCCCTCCTGCACCTGCCGGCGCTGTCCGCCGCACAAGCCGCGCCGCGCGCCACCACCCAGGACCGCTGCCCTGGAATCCGAGGCGCTCCACCCGCGATGGAGCCGCCCAGATCCCCGCCGCTTCACCGGTACCCCGCGGCCTCGCCGGAGGGCACCTCTGGCGGTGGCGGAGAGGGGAGAGACGAGGACGGGACGGGCGGGGGAGGCTAGGGTTCGCCCCCGAGTCGCCTCAGCGGAGGCGGCGCGGGGGGGGGGGGGTGTTGGTGAGGAAAGTTGTTCGTTTCGCTTATGAACGTACAATATACTCCTTCTGAATTGAAACAAATCTTGTATATCATCCTTGCATACGCGAAACAAGAACTGAAGGAGATTGCCCAAATGTCAAGTTTGTGGGTGGATTTATATTATCCGCAAAATCAAACTACAAACTAGTTATATCCGTCGGTTAAACAAATATTGATTCACTTGCTAGTTGGCTTGTATCTTTTCCTTCATGATGTGCGTATCTTTTCCTGCACGCAGCAAATAGAGGAGTTGCACCTCCTAGAGCGAGCTGCCGGGGTGTCAAGGAGCATGGTCCTGGACGATGGGGGAGTGCAGTGGGGGATGGAGCTCTAGTGCTTCCATGACAGAGCGAGCAAAAGAGTCATGATTTGTTACTAGGAATCGATGACAACTAGACTGCCTGCATTGCGATTCGTTTCTCCGCATGTCCTCAGCTGGAGTGGGCCTAACGATCCGGAGCCGTATGACCCCGGTGTCTTTTGCTGAGGAGTACTTGTGAAGCAGCACAAGGGTTGTGGAGAAGCAACTCCACCCTACTGCTACAATGTGTACATCACAAATGTTGAAGGAACAGCTTCAACATGATGTGCTAGATATCGCTCTAGAGACGAATGTAGGCTGATAGGGCAGCAAGGGTTCAATCCAGAACTCCAAGGGCACAAGATCTACTCCAAGATCTTAGATAAGAACAACAGGTTCTATTATAGGTAGGGGTACATAGTCTGGGTAAAAAGTAGAGGTGAGGACCTCTATTTATAGGGCTTTGGGGAGCCTTCACATACTTCTACTTATAGCTAAAATACTCTAAAAACATTATTTAAGGTTCACCTTCTACTCATAGCTACTCACAACTAGAAGACTCTAGAAAACAGTAGGTAGGATAAAGAAAAGAAAAGAAATACTAGACCACAACAGAAGTATCTAGAAGTAGCCAAACAGATTTGACATATGATTATATTTTCATGTTTCTCATCTATTGTTCCTCATCATTCTTCCCTGGTTGTTTGGAACTTGCCCTCGAGTTATCTTCATAGAGCGCTTCTTCTGTATGGTAGAGAGTCAAGTCCGCAACATTGAAAGTGTTGGAGATACCCACATCGCTTGGAAGATTTATCACATAAGCATTATCATTTATCTTCCTCACGATACAGAAGGGCCCATACCTTCGCTGCCTAAGTTTTCCTTTAACACCTAAAGCCAGCCTCTCTTTTCGGAGGTAGACCATCACCTTATCACCGGCTTGGAATGATTTTGGCCTCCTTTTACAATCAGCAAGTTGTTTATATTTCTGATTTTGTACTTCCAAAGGACCGTGAATCTCTTCATATAACTCGATGTAATTATCAGTAAAGGACAATGCTGATTTTGAGTTTCCCCTTGATGGTAGCTTCACCAGGTCCACCACATTTGATGGAACTTTAGTGTAGACAATGAAAAAAGGGCTCCTTCCTGTGGATCTATGCTTGGAGTTATTGCAGGAGAATTCTGCAAGAGATAAAGCCAAATCCCATTGTCCTTTTCTTTCTTCACAAATGCAACGGATCAGATTACCCAAAAACATGTTCACCACTTCCGTTTGTCCATCTGTTTGTGGATGTGCACTAGCTAGTAGCTCGATAGAATAATGTGCGGCCAGTCCAGCGGGATCGCTGGGTTCTTGCGCCTGGACCTCATGTGGAGGTAGTAGAGGACGAAGAGGAAGAGCAAGGAGAGTGGAAGCTTGAGGAAGGAGACGGGAGCCATTGCTGTTGCTATCTCTTGTAGGTCCAGGAGGAGGAGGAGCACGACAATGGTGGTGGGGAGTTGGAGGCCATGCGAGGACGATGAATGGCGAGAGATTTGCTTTCAGATGTTACTACATACTTTATTGTATTGATCAATGACGATCAATGCTTCGATTTGAAATTTACCTAGAAGGTATCAGTAGTGTACAGTCTACTATTAGTACAGTATTTGCTCAATTCCAGCGACACACCACCAACTATGTTTAGCATTGACGCAGGTAGAGTTCAAAGATCCACTCCACCATGGCCAACCAGCCATCTGCAACAACGAACAATTTGACATGGACGAGGCGATTAATTAAACTCCTGCTTCCATGTACATCGCTAATCCTGGACACTCGCTGTCCGCAACTATTACTGCTAACTCCCGCTGATGTAGTTGTATTTATTCTCTAGTTTGTAACCAGTACCGTGTCACACTAGTTAGTTTTTATGTGGCAACATAAGGACACAAACACACGTTTTTAGGATGACTTTACTTGGTAACATAAGAACAACACCAACTAACATCAGGTAAGTTTGATATGTACTAACACCTTTGCTGAAATCCAATTAACAAGCAGCCGGTAGTGTTGTGCCGTCTATGAAATTCACACATTAATCCTGTATATCCTCCTTGCGCATATATGAAACAAAACCTGAAGGATACTCTAGATTTATATCTGTTGGTAGAACAAACATTGATTCGATTTTCTAAAAACAAAACAAAAAAGCATTGATTCATTTGCTTGTTGGTTTGCAAGATTTCCTACACATAGCAACCTGAGGAGTTACACCTGCAAGGACGAGCTGACGAGGCACCAAGGAGTGTGGTCCTAGACGGCGGGGGAAAGTACTTCCAATTTTGTTGGAGGTCAAACTATATCAAAGTTTGATCGAGTTTGTCCAAAAAGATTTCAATGCTTATGAAATCAAAAAGGTATATGACGAAAATATATTTTACCATGAACATGAAGCTAATGCTACTAATTTGATGGCATAAATGTTGGTCTATTATTGTATAAATACGGTCAAACATAAAAAAGTTTAATTTTCCAACAAAGTAGGAAGTACGCTCTTTCTACGACGGAGGGAGTAGCTGGGACCTAGGATGGAGCTCCAGTGCTTCCGTGACAGAGGGAGCAGAAGAGTTGTGTGGCGACGAGCGCTGGAGAAGGAAGGGGGATTCGGTAAATAGGGTGGTTGGGAGTAGGGATTAGGAAGAAACTCACAATTACTGGGAATTCGTGATAACTAGCCTGGCTGCGTCGAGATTCCTTTCGCCGGGTATCCTCAGCTGGAGTGGTCCTTAACAATTGGGAGCGTACGACCCAGGTCATATTCCCAAGAAATACTTCCATGCGTGTGGGCGAGTTTCCAGATGCCCACACGTGTGGGCGTTACTACTTCCGTAAATTTTTTTAAGAAGCACGGGAAAAAGCTCCTCTCAATATGCAAAAACACAGTTTTCACGTGTACTTTTACGGTGCCCTGTAAGAAAGCAGTTGACGTGAGCCCTAACGGCCATGAATACATCCGCTTTCGCCGTCACGCAGTCCGGGACGCCGGCCGCCCGCGCGCCCGCCCGGACCGCTGCGCCACCCGTCCCCGAACTGCTCGAATCAACTGAGCTATAGCTAGCTAGCTAGCTAGCTCCGTCCGCTCTGAATCGATTGAGCAAGCTAGCGTCCGCTCAAAATCGATTGAGCTAGCTAGCTACAGAGACCGCGGCTTCGTATTTGGCCGTTTGGATTGATTATCTCACTACGGCCTACGGCGACGGCGGCTACGGGGAAAGGAGTCCGGCCGTCGCCCGCGCCGCCACGGCCGCTCTGAAAATAACGGTAATTTACTGCTATATGAAAACTGTTACATGTAGTTGGCTGTCTTGGGATTAGAACGGGTCATTGAATAAACAGGGGTATCCCCGCGTCGCCCCCGCTCGGGCGACTCGGACGGGATCTGAAACCCTAGGCGCCGGGGGTCCCCATCCTTCCTCCCCTCCAGTGGCGGAGCCAGGATTCGAGTATAGGGGGGGGCCGAGTACATATATTGATCGAATCTCGTTGATAATTACTAGTTGCTTCTACTAAAATTGTTGATCGTTGGGGGGGCCAGGCCACTGCTCGTCCCCCCTGGCTCCGCCCCTGCTCCCCTCCCTCCTCCGCCGCCGAAGGACGCCACCGGCGATAGCCCGGGGCTGACGGCGGTGGCGGGGGTCTTCCCTCTTGCCTGCGCCGTGGGGGCGGTGCGGAGCCCCGCGGCGTGGGTGGCACGGCCGATCTGCCCTGGCGGCGCGGCGGGCCTGCCTTCCGGCGGCGGCGCGGCGCCTGCCTCGGCCAAGGGCCGATCTGGCCTGGCGGCGCGGCGGGCCTACCTTCCGGCAGCGGCGCGGCGCCTGCCTCGGCCAAGGGTGGCGATGGTGGGGATGCGACAGCCGGCTCTGCCTCGGGCAGCGTGGCGGCGTTTGGCGGCGGCGGTCGGGTCTGCGGTGACACACCATCTGACCTCGGATCGGCGGTGGCGGCATGGAGGGCCTGGTGGTTGGGTCGGCACCATGCGGGTTGTGCCCTGGGCGGTGCGGCCTGCTCGATGTGCGGCGGCTCAGATCGGTGGCGACCCGTGCACACAATACGTGATGGAGGTTCTTCGAGCGGATCCGGGTGAAAACCTTGTGCTCGGCTTGATGCCAAGACCGGCGTTGGTGGCACCCTTTTGTGTCATTACCTTCTTGAAGGCATCGCCGTGGAGAAGTTCTAGACCTCTATCCGCTACCTCCGGGGGAAACCCTAGATCAGTTGATCGGATGACGGCGACGCGTTGGTGTCGTTTCCTCCTTGGGGGCGTCATTCTTGGCGGCGTACATGGGATCGAGGGACCAGCGGGCGCCTTTTTTGGTGGAGCGGTGCTTCATCCTTCACATTGATGACGGCGGATCTCGGCGGCATGGTGCAGTGGAGACTCGGCGCCCGATGCACGGTGATGGACTCGCGCAGGTGGAGGTAGTTGTCTGGCGTCAAGGTGGCGTCGATGACGGAGTGACCTGACAAGGTAGAAGCCTCAATATCTGCTCTGAAGACGGACCTGTGGAAGATGGCGGCGACGACACATGTGAGTGCGTCAGACCAGTTTATGCCCCAGACCCGGTATGTGGCTCGGCTGGGGCTTCTGGCTTTTGATGATAGGATTAGGTGAGTAGTCTGGGTATGTGGCCCAGGTAGCACCCCTGCATCATTTGGATAGGAGTAGTGGCATATGTTGCCAAGATGGGGGATTCAGGCATATTGTTGTAATACTTTGTAATGTCCTCGAGAATAATCAATAAAGTGGCCGTATGCATCTCCCAGATGCAGAGGCCGGGCATCATCCTCCTTTTCTAAAAAAAATAAAAAAACTAAAAAAAAAGTTGGCTGTTTGGATTTGTACTCCATCTCCTACCATAACTCTAGAAGAGGCGTCTTGCCGTTCAAATCTTCTACTCAATATGTATATTCGCCCTCGAGGCTCAATAAAACATCCATCATATTTCGCACCAAACCTCTCTTTCCCTTCTAATAAAAGCCTCTCAGAAAAAATCTAAATTGGTAGCACATGCTGCGAAGGTGTATAAATATGCTCCAGGGCATTATTTTTGCTGGCAAGTTTTGGCATAGCTTATACTCCCTCCGTTCCAAAATAGATGACTGAACTTTGTACTAACTTTAGTATAAAGTTGATAAAAATTGAGTCATCTATTTTGGAACGGATGGAGTATCATGTAATGCGCTGGTGCGGGCAACGAGCGAGCCACCAACCGTAGAGCGTCTTAATCAATTGTAGTACACTAGACCGGAAAAAAAAAACACAAGTTAGCATTCTTGACATGACTTGGTTACTGTTTCACAATGGCTTCATACATCCGAAGGCTAAGAAAATATATAAGCAAGTAGGCATCAATGTAAAATATGCCAAAGTCAATGAAAACTATAGCCTTTAGTCTTTTGATTGAGAAAAGAGTATAGATACATTTGAATTCAAACGCTATGGCATGGAACACATGGAGAAGAAAAGACATTGGACTAGGAGTCTAAGGCCGTGTTTGTTTGAACTTTTGCTTATGCTTTTGCAGCTTTTTCAATTTGGTCAAAAATCCATAAAAGCTCTGAATAGGTGCTTTTAGAACTTTTATGACTTTTGGAGCTAAATATCGTTATATTGATTCTTCAAAAGTCATAAAAGTTTCAAAAGCACCTATTTAGGAACACCAGAGCGTGCAGGCCGTCAGGTGGACCCCGAAACGTGCGGGTGTTCGCTTGTTTACCCGAATGGCGGGCTTGTGGGCTGGCTTGCTGAAACACCAGACAGATCATGCGGCACAACCCCTTGTAGCACGCACGTGTGGTAGTTATCGGTGTCCCTTCTTTTTAGGCGCAATTGGAAACCATGTAATTCTTTTTGCAACTGTTTTAAAATATAATCGTATATTACTAGACCCTTGTAAAATACAATCGGATTATTTTTCCACTTATAATGATTAATCCACATGGCGCGCGGGGCGGCTGACTCAACCGCTCAAGTCCCCGTTGGTTCGTCACCAATAAGTGTCGCTCTCGCCTAGCCTTTAAAGTATACAAGTGCAAACAACCATTACTAGGAAAACGCTTATAGATAGAAGTTTACCAGTAGCGTTTGTTTGTGACCCCATGCTACTAGTAGTTAGTAGTAGCGCTGGGTAGAAAGAGTGCTACTGGTATAAGTTAGTAGCAGCGCTTGTTATCTAAACCCACGCTACTGCTAAGTGTAACACACCACAATATCTGATCACTAAATATTAGCAGCGCTTGTCGCCCAACCAGCGCTACTGTTAGTTTTGGATCTATGGTGCATGTTGATATAAACGCGCTACTGCTATTTTTTCTATCTATAAAATTTTACCAGTAGCGTGTTATTTTAGCCCGCGCTATAGGTAGTGCACCACCAGCCGTAGATATTTTGCAAGCTGCCATAGCAGTAGCGCGCATAGGAGACCCGCGCTACTGCTATGCCCGCCAGCCACCTACCACCTTTTCCCTCCTTCCTCCCCTTCCTTCTTCCTCCCACCTTCCTTTCTCCCCCCTTTCCTTGCACCTTGCTTGTTCCAATGCTCCCCCTCCACCACCCCTCCATTAGAGCCCTCCCTTCCCCTCTTCTTTGCCCTTCCATCACCCCCCTCTTCTTTGCCCCTCCACCACCCCTCCATTAGAGCCCTCCCTTCCTCTCTTCTTTGCCCTTCCATCACCCCCCTCTTCTTTGCCCCTCCACCACACCCCTCCATTATAGCCCCCTCCCCCCCTCTTATTTGCCCTCCACCACCCCCCTCTTCTTTGCCCTCCACCACCACCCCCTCCATTAATGCCCTCCCTCCCCCTCTTCTTTGCCCTCCACCACCCCCTTCCATTAATGCCTTCCCTCTTCTCCTCTCCCTCTCCTCCCACTCTCTCCCTAGCTAGCTAGCTAGTTAGAGCTATATATCTATAGAGCTACTAGGTAATTAAGAAGAAAGGTGCTCGATATCCCTCTCGACACATAGGTGAGCAAAAAAGTGTTTGTGTGGATAGGACCGAAACTATATATATATATGGGCGATATGAGAATATACCGAATTGTGTGTGGCATAATTTGAGTTGCCTACATTGTGTATTTGATGAAATAATGAGGGTGACATGAGTTGCCTATGTTTTGCCGAATTGTCGATTCAATTCTGTTTCGGCGAATTTCGGGCATGCAAACTCAATATGTCCTATGTTTAGGGAAGGTCATGCCGAATTTTTGTATGAATTTGATCCATGCATGCATATATATGTGGTTATAATATTTGCTCCGCCCACAGGTGATCATGAAGGTCAACAGAAGGATGGTGGAAAGATACTGGCAACCCGCTGTGGATGACATGTATGAAAAAAAGACTGAGGGATGTTTTATGTCCGTGTCGAAAATGCAAAGGAAGAGTCAGGCTCGACCCCTTTAAGGGTGGTAAATTCAAGGCGCACCTGCTCATGCATGGTTTCATGCATGGCCATACTCGTGGATAAGTGAAGATGATGATGATGATGATAATGATGATGAGGAGGACGTCGATGGGGCAGGAAATAACGACATGGGGCCACCAGACGAAGAGACGATCGATTATGTGCCCGAAGAGGAAGACGGCCTCGGAAATGTCGATGGCGAAGAGGCAGTTCAAGGCGGAGAAGACGCGGACACGCCACCATCTTCGTCGCTACTAAGTTCAGCCATGCGGGACCCGCATGTTCGAGATCTGCTTCGCAAGAAGACGACTAGCGACAGAGCTGCTTCTAGAGAGGAGGCCAAACTGGACTGGAGGTAGACTCTATGACTCCTTTGTATGATGGTTGCAATAATCCCGAGGTGACCCGCTTGAGTTTCACACTAGAACTTCTAAAGATGAAGGCAAAAAACAAATGGACAGATACAAGCCTGGATGAGCTTCTGAAGTACCTAAAGAAGGTTCTTCCCGCGGGAAGCATGTGTCCTACTAGTGTCGAGGAGGCAAAGAAAATCGTGTGCCCTCTTGATTTGCCACATATTAGATATCACGCATGCATCAATGATTGCATCATATATCGGAACGAGCACGCGGAAAAAACCATCTGTCCAAAGTGCAATGCTTCACGATATAAAAAGGATGGAAAGAAAGCTCCATAGAAAGCTGTATGGTACTTTCCGATCGCTCCGCGTCTACAGTGGTATTTCGTAGATCCTAAGGAAGCAAAGCTTATGTGCTGGCACACGGAGAGGGTGAAGCCAGATAACGGAGATGAACCGAAGCTGAGACACCTCGCAGATGCTAGCCACTAGAGAGCATTAAATGCTGAATTTGAATTTTTCGCAAATGATCCAAGGAACATCGTGCTTGGCACTAGTAGTGATGGCATGAATCCATTTGGCAACCAGAATACCAATCATAGCACATGGCCCGTGTTTGTATGGATGTACAACCTCCCCCTGGTTGTGCATGAAGGAAAAATACATGCACATGGCTATGCTTATTCAAGGGCCGAGACAACCGGGAAATGATATAAATCTATATCTCAGGTTACTGAAAGAGGAGTTACAGACCTTATGGACAACACCGGCCAAGACATGGGATGCAAGCAAAGGAGAGTATTTCTACATGAGAGTCGCGCTGATCACGACGGTGCATGACTATCTCGGTTACGGCTATCTCTCCGGCCAGGTGTGCCACAGATATTGCGGATGCACGAGGTGCATGGATGATACAACTTCTCTGCAGCTATCGAAAGATGGCGGGTCTTCGAAAATCGTGTACATGGGGCATCGAAGATGGCTCGAGAAGGATGACCCATGGAGAAAGCGTGGAGATCTATTCAATGGTAAGGCTGAGCATCGAGGTCCTCCACGTAAGCTAGCGGTGCAGAAATATATGAGTTATTGAAGAACTGGGAAGAGTGCCCCTCGCCGGGAAAGACGGAAGAAAAAGGCGCCGGAGCCCCTGCTGAAGATATGGAAGACGAGATCTGTTTTCTGGGACTTGGAATACTGGCCCATACTCGACACGCCTCATAGCCTTGATCAAATGCATATCACAAAAAATATCCTTGAAAGTTTGCTTAGAACATTGATGAACATGCCGGAGAGGACCAAGGATGGGTCGAAGGCAAAAAAAGACTTGGAATTTTTAAAACTCAGGAAAAATCTTCAAATGCCTGGTAAAAGGTCGTCAGAGGAGACGGAGACGGAGACGGAGACGGAGACGGAAGATAGGGGAAAAAAGTAAACAAGAAGGAAGAACAATATTGCCCCCCCCCCCCCTCTTGCTTCACCTTAGATCCGAAGGAGGTCGATCAATTGTTCAATTTCCTTGCCAGAATCAAAGTTAGTTCCAGATACTGTGGGAAGATAAGCAGATATCTGGACACTAAGAAAAAAAGGTTCAGTGGGATGAAGTCTCACGACTGTCATGTGATGATGACACAGTTACTCCTGGTTGCACTTAGAGGGATTATGGACACACATGTGCGTGAGACGCTTACTGACCTATGCCACTTTTTTGATGCTATCTCTCGAAAGTCGATCAGTGTGAAGCAACTCCATAGGCTAGAGGAAGAGATCATTGTCATAATGAATGAGCTAGAGATGTACTTCCCGCCCGCGTTCTTTGATGTCATGGTGCATTTATGTGTCCACATCGTGGACGACATCATCGACCTAGGGCCGACATTCCTGCATAGCATGATGCCGTTCGAGAGGATGAATGGGGTCATCAAAGGATTCGTTTGTAACATGTCCCGTCCAGATGGAAGCATAGCCCAGGGATATCTGACCAAAGAGTGCATCTCTTTCTGTGAGAGTTATCTGACCAAAGACCCTGTTGTTGGTTTGCCCGTCAACAAGCACTGTGGAAGGCTCGAAGGCGAAGGTCACACCAACGGTCATAGGGATGTGAATGTGTTACGCTTGGGCTGACAAGACGACCTTGACAGGGAAAACTTAGTAGTGCTACAACACCTAGATGTGCTAGAAGATTTCGTGACACTGCACAAAGAGACCATCGCAAAGAAGTACTGTGACCGTGGGGTGCACAGGACGGATGCTGAAGTTATTAGAGAGCACAACTCCACTTTCTTCCGTTGGTTCAAAGAGCGAGTTCTGGCTAATCCCCCGGAAGAGGGTTGTCTTAACGGAACACTCATATACGCCTTAGCACATGGCCCCTCGACCAACCTCGCGACTTATCAAGCATACGATATCAATGGATACACGTTCTACACGGAGGAGAAAGATATAAACAGTGATGACCAAAACTCAGGGGTGACGATGGAAGCCATGACCGGGAATGTAATTGAAAGATATTACGGAACGGTCAAAGAAATATGGGAGCTTAACTACTCTGGATTGCATAGCGCGATGATGTTCCGTGTCAGATGGGCTAAAAATGTACACAGAGAAAACCAACATTTCACTACCATGTGTATACCCGACTCCGATGATAGCGGTACCGTCAACGCCATCGCCAAAAATGAGCCATGGGTACGCGCTAAACACGTGACACAATGTTTCTTCATAACTGATCCGATCAATCCCAGCCGTGTTGTCGTGAGGAGAAGCAAAAGGAGCATCGCCAGAATGGATGGAGTCGCCAACGAGGAAGACTATGACCAGTACGGTGATCCGATGAGGGAAGATGATGCTGATGACGACGAAACATATGTCAAAAGAAGAATGAAGACTACATTACCTACGAAAGATCGTCATCCCTGGAGAAGGAAAAGTCACGACCATGGGCTCAATTATTTGACAACGAACAAAAGAGGGAAGAAGATCAGTCTGAAGCGTCGTCGTGGCCCAAGCTGACAAACTAATCCCAAAGTTTGTGTACGTGTCTAGCTATTTTGTATGCCGCCGATAGCGGTCAAATGATGTAAGATATATATTATACTAATTATTATCCGGAGGGTAACAGTGGTATTGCTCAAACGACAGACCAAATTAAACCCCTGAGTTTGTGGAATATGAAAAAGAACAAGAAAAATAAAAAGAAAAGAAAAAGAATAATAAAATTAAAAAGAGAAATAAAAATAAAATAAAAAGAAGGAAGTTTGTGGAATATGAAAAAGAACAAGAAAAAGAAAAAGAAAAAGAAAAAGGAAAATGAAAAAGAAAAAGAATAATAAAAGTAAAAAGAGAAATAAAAATAAAATAAAAAAGAAGGAAGTTTGTGGAATATGAAAAAGAAAAAGAAAAATAAAAAAAGAAAAAGAAAAAGTCAGCAGTAGCGCGTTTTGCTAGGACAGCGCTATAGCTAAGAAAAAGAAAAATAAAAAAAGAAAAAGAAAATTTTAGTAGTAGCACGTTTTTGCCAGGGCAGCGCTATAGCTAAGAAAAAGAAAAAGAAAAAAATAAAAAGAAAACGTTAGCAGCAACGTTTTTTCGCTAGACCGGCGCTATAGCTAAGTTAGCTATAGCGCGTTTTGCCCAGACGCGCTATAGCTAATTTGCGTATACAGAGCCACTGCACCCATCTCTTTCCTCTCTCTCTCTCTCACTCTCGCTCGATCCCCTTTCTCTCGCACCCGCCCACGCCGCCGTCGCCGCCTGCACCCGCCCACGCCGCCGACGCTCCCTCCCCCCGTGCTGCCCCCTGCCCTAGGTGCACCCCTGGCCCGGCTCCTCCCACTCCGATGCTCTCGCTCTCTCTCTGACCAAATTTGGTTTTGCAGATCGACGAGGAGGAGAAGGACCCCCTCCCGCGCCGCCGCCGCCCCGACCCCGATGCCGGCCACCGACCCCCTCCCGCTCCGGTATGGTCCCCCGCCCCCTCTTCCTTCCTCTCCGACCCCTCAGCCCCGGCTCTCTCTCTCTCTCTCTGACCAAATTTGGTCTCTGCAGATCAACAAGGCGACCCCGACGCCGGCCACCGACCCCCTCCAGCTCCGGTATGGCCCCCCGCCCCTCTTCCTTCCTCTCCGACTGTTGTCCTGTTTGAGACCTGTGTGGCCTAGTCTGACTGTTTTTAGAGTGTTCATCGGCACAATCGTCCACACTTTCTACCATAGAGTGTTCAAATGCTAAAATGCCTATTGTTAGTATTCAAATGCTTTTTGTTAAAATGCATGTTGTTCAAATGCTTGTTGTTAAAATGCCTATTGTTAGAATGCTATTAATATGCTTTTTTTTGTTGCTAGAGTAAATGAAAATGAGTGTTTAGTTTGTTGATAGAGTAAATTTGGTCTCTCCGCAGATCGACGAGGAGGAGAAGGACCCCCTGTGCCCCGGCGACCCCGACGCCACCCCCTCAGCCCCGACGACCCTGACCCCGACACGTGGTGAGCCACCCCCTCCTTTCCTGTCGTTCTTTAGTTAGGGCCAATTTTTCTATGTAGGGTGTCCAAATTGACTTCATGAGCAGTAGCATTTGTTAGCTTATTTTGCTGTCCATTTGAAGTTTTTAAAATTTGTAGTTGATGTCCATTTGTAGTTCATGAGGCAAAAAAAGTGAACATATACAGAGGAAAATGATACATTTCTGAATCTTAACTTTCATCTAAACAGAGGCACTGCTGCCTTCTTAGTCTATTGCTTTTGTTATTTGCCTAGCCATGTGGAGATGTAATGAGTTTTCTTCTGTTGCCTAAACTAAAGTGCACTTGATGTTGTGAGACTTGATCATTGTTGCACACCTTTGGGTAATGTGAATCCACTTGACATGCATGTGATGACACACATCACTTTAGCACATAGTGCTTATTGTCATTTGTAGGGAAACTGATTGCTAAGTGACCTATGTTTTGCCGGAAATGTTGATTCATTTCCATTCCGGCAAATTTCAGGCGCTCTATTTGTGCACTTTCTAGCAAAGGTCATGCCGAAATTTTCCGTGAATTTTGGCATGACTTGCGCTAGAAAGTTGGACATATCGAGTGCTTGAGATTTGTCACGACGGGAATGAAATGACATTTCTGGCAAAACAAAGGTCACTTTTTTGTCATTATTCACTTTATTATATAAATCTCAATAATTAAACGACTACGACATTGAACCCTAGGAAACATGACCGACACTGATGAGACCAGAGGTTCTCACTCCCAATTAGGTCGAGCACACGCCTACCTCGTCTTTCTTGCGGATCAGGAGAGACAGGAAGTTGGGTGTCCGGACTGCCTTGTCATGACGGATGACGATGGTGGTGGCACCGACGCTGACATTGATGCCACCAACGACACCGGCATTGAGACTGGCGTTGATGATGTTCCTAACTATAGCACAAAAGGTGGGACCTCCCAAGCCAGCGAGGGAAAGAAGGAAAAGAGGACACAACGCCCAAATGAGCTCGGCACGGAAGACTGGTGGTCACGGGGGTGCACCCTGGCGAGTTCGAGCCAATAGAGCCGCGAGAACTGGCAGCGTGTTACGGCAACCAACTAGCATGCATCCTACGGGATACCGCTAACATCAACACCACAAAAATACGGAAGAATGAACAGTTGAAGAAGCTGCTTCTAACTAGGTTGCACGCAAGATTCCTGTTCCCCGGTCGGAATGACGAAGTCGACCCATGGGATGATGATGCCATGAAAAAAATCAACAACAAAGCCCTAGGGAAGTTCAGCAACGCATTGAGCGCTTGGAAAACTAGGGTGAAAAAGGCGATTCAAGTAGACCATGAAACCTACGCCGAGATTGTTGCAGACAATCTGAAAATTACGATAGAGGACTTTGAAAAGTTCAAGGAGACTTGCAATGAAGAAGCTACCAAGGCCAGGTCGGAGAGAGGCAAGCAGCTATAGGCAAAGAACATGGGGAACCACTGCCCTGGAAGTCATGGGAAAGAGGCCCGTGTGGGCTAACATGAACGTCAGGGGATCCCAGACCCACTGGCTGAGTTCACCGACCAGCAGGAGCACGACTTCATCAGGGCCCGATTCTTGTGGGACCCCAAGAAAAAGATTTTTTTTCACCGACGGGCCGACTAGGAAATTCATGAGATTACTGGTAATTATCCTTTTACCACCTTACATATTAGGTTCTAATCAACGAAGTCTACTACATTCTAGTCGCATTCGTAAATGATTCACGGTCCATTTTTGCAGAGAGAGCAACACAAGCGCGGCCGAGAGCGATTCGTCGACTCAGTCGTTGGTGAAGTACAAGTGGGACACTCCTTTCAACATGGCCATGAACATAATGATGGGACACCCGCCCGGCCAGTGGCCGCAATATGGACGTGTGCATGGCGCCGGGGATGGGGCCACTTGGAAGTACTATTATAGCGAGGACCCCGAGGCCAAAAGACAGAGAAAGAAGTTCAGTCAAGTGACTATCGGCGAGAAGGTGGCGCGGGCGATGGAGAAAGCAAAAGCTGAGACCAAAGCTGAGATAACCGCTGCCTGTAGATCTAATATGGTGGCTGCCTTTACAAGCTTGATTCCAATAGTGGTCACATGGGTGCAACAAAATCCAAATGTGCCACCAAGTGATTTTCCCATGCCCAGCTTCACCCGGAGCAACTCAATGAACACCGCACCCATACCCGTACCTAGTATGGCAACCGCACCCGCACCTCCTCCAGCACCTGCTACTCCGCCCAGCTCTCACAGCAGCCCTAGCTCCGTCTCTGGCTTGAATGTCGGGCCGTCGACATTGGCTGAGCTCGACGCCCTCACGGTAAATACGCGTCGTCGCACCTTAATCAACTCAACTAATTAATTAATCTTCAGTTGTCGTTCTTTTTGGATCTCTGACGCCGCACGTATATGTCTTTGTAGGCCGACTCCACTCCGTGCACCCTCCTTTACAACATGAAGGGCGGGTTGGTGGATGTGGGGAAGGGTACTATAGTGAAGCCTAAGGATCGATTGTTTCACCGCCGGCAGATGCCTAATAACGCCTTAAGGGTCTCCGTGGCGAGTGTGAAAGTGGGCTACGAGGGTCTTCCTCGTCTGATACAAACCGATGGAGAGGATGATGAGAACCCCACGCAGCTTAGCCAATGCAAAAATTGGCCGATCCTGTGGCCAAATTATCTTCTTCGTGTCGAGGTGGCAGGGAGCACACTAACGGGACCTCAGGAAGGTATGACCACAACACCACCTACACAAGTACAACAATCGTCTGTGCTGCTTGCTGAGATCGAGAGACATGAGGAAGGAGGGCCAACCGTTCCGCCGACAGATGATGCCATCTGCCCCATGGAAGAGGATAGGGATCATGACATGGAGGAGGTCGACGATGACCCTAACCAGTATTTCAATATTGCCTTTGACAACGAAGTAACAATGAGTCAACCATATGAATATGAGATGCATGTACCAGAGCCGGAACGTCCTCAGGAGTGCAAGAAGTCTTTGTTCATGCAATCCTCGCAGGACACGCCTCCAGATGCCGGCTCCACCCAAGCTCAACTACTTAGCTAGAGTCGTCCAATGCTGAGCCCGGCAACACTAGGGGTGGTGCTCAGGGAGGGTCTGACAGACCCACTAGCACCTCAGCCCACCAACAAGAAGCAGAGGAAGAGTCCGGCGGCGAGAAAATCCAATAAAGCTGGCAATGTTGGTTCTAGCAGCCAGCCACCTTCGACCAAGGTTGACCATGTACCAATGAAACATGCGCCATTAATCCATGTCGCAGGAGAGCCAATGGTACCGGCGAATGCACTAGCTGCCATAGAAGGGGATCTCAGGAGACTCCATGACCATGTGCTTTCGACAGAGAGAAGCCTCCTCGCCTCGGATGATCCAGGATACCCACTTTATACGGTTCATGTGCCAAGCAGTTGCAAGATGTATGTCACATGCCCCGTGGACCTCTTCTTTCTGAGGTTTGATAACATCTTCCAGATGTTTCAAATGAGGACACTCAATTTTACGTTCGTCCGCCTATATGCGCTGCACATGAACTACATCGTCAGGAGAGAGCAAGTCACCGGTCTTGCGGTCGCGGATCCATACTACATGCATGAGGGCTTCTTGTCAATCAATGAAGCCAAGCGTCAATATGCGAGTCAGTACATCAAAGAATTCTTGGTCACCAATTAGGACAAAGAAACGATTCTCCTACCTTATCATCCCAGGTAAGTCATCCGTGGATAGCACTATAACACATACATCCTTTCGTGCATTTCAATAGTTACTTTGCATGCATGGAGGCTAAACTTGATCGTGTTTTCAAAAAAAAAAAACAAAAAAAAGTGTTTTCAAATTTGAAAACTAATGGCACTAACAGAAAGTTTATAATTTTCCTAAAACTAAAAGCAAAAAGAATTGAAAAATAAAGCAAAAAACAAAAGAAAATAAATAATGCAGAAAACAAAACAAAAAAATAAGTATTTTGTTGTAAGTAGAAACAAAATAGAATAAATAAAGCAAGAAAGAAAACAAAAAAACAAAAAAAGTGTTTTCACATTTGAAAACTAATGGCACTAACAGAAACTTTATAATTTTCCTAAAACTAAAAGGAAAAAGAATTGAAAACTAAAGCAAAAAACAAAAGAAATTAAATAATGCAGAAAACAAAACAAAAAAACAACAATAAGTATTTTGTTGTAAGTAGAAACAAAATAAAATATATATAAAGCAAGAAAGAAAACAAAAAAACAAAAAATTGTTTTCAAATTTGAAACTAATGGCACTAACAGAAAGTTTATAATTTTCCTAAAACTAAAAGCACAAAGAATTAGAAAATAAAGCAAAAAACAAAAGAAAATAAATAATGCAGAAAACAAAACAAAAAAACTGGAAAAAAAATAATAAAAATAGCAACAATAAGTAAAGAAAACAAAAAAAAATGCCTCCTACTGGGCCCCCACGGCCTGAATACGACATGAAACCCTAATATGGGCCAAGATTCAGGCCCGTAGTAGGCCCAGAAGGCCCATCAGGCAAAGCAATAGCAAGTAGGCCTGAAAGCCCGCGGTGGAGAGGAGCTCGAGAGGGGTGCGGCAGTGGGGCTTATAAACCACTGCGCGCCCCTCTCAACTAGCGAGGTGGGACTAAACTTTGGCCCCGACGCTGGCAACACAGGGGCCTTTGGTCCCGGTTGGTGGCACCAACCGGGACTAAAGGGGGGGCATTGGTCCCGGTTGGTGGCACCAACAGGTACCAAAGGTCGCCGCTTCCCGCCCTTTGGGCTGCCGAAAAAGAGGCCTTTGGTCCCGGTTGGTGGCACCAACCGGGACTAAAGGGGCATTGGTCCCGGTTGGTGCCACGAACCGGAACCAATGCTCTTGGTATATAAGTAGCACTTCGCAATTTTGCAGAGTTCATCACCACAGTTGCCCCCCGATGACGCCGAGCACATCGTCGCCGCCAGGCTGCCCCGACGCCGCCTGCCGTCGTCGCCGTCGCCGTCGCCCGCGCCCGTCGTCGTCGCCGCCCGCGCCCTCGCCGTCGCCCGCGCCCTCGCCCATCGCCATCGCCGCGTGCCGTCCCTGCCCCAACGCGCGCCGCCCCTGCCCGGCCGCGCGCTGCTCCTGCCCCGACGCCGTCGCCGCGCCACTGCTCGCTCTGACGCCGCCCGCCGCGCGCTCCTCCCTCTGTGAGCACCGCGCCTCTGCGGCCCCGCCGCAGCCGTGCTATTTTTTTAGTTATACATGCTATTTTTTATATGTTTTTAGATTCATATATGTATGTATGTATTTTTTAGATATATGTATTTTTTATGTTTTTTCATATATGTATGTATGTATTTTTTACATTTTTTTTATGTATGTATGTATTTTTTCAATTGTAATAATGTTTTAAAGTATACATATATGCAAAAGTTAGATTTTTAGAAAAGTTTTATCTATATATGTTCTCTGTTTGTACATTTTAGGTTAGTTTAATTTTTAGAAAAAATTTATATATCTAGCTACGAAAGGAAGAAGAAGAAAAAGAATGAGAGGAAAAAGAAAAATTAGAAGAGGAAGAAAAGGAGAAGAAGAGGGGAGGAAGAAGAAGAGAAATAAATAAGAAGAAGAAAAAAGAAGAAAATGAAGAGGAGAAGACGAAAGGAATAGAGGAGAAGAAGAAAAAATAGAAAATTTTCTATTTTTTCTTGTTCTCCTCTATTCCTTTCTTCTTCTCCTTTTTTTTCTTCTTTTTTTTATTTGATCTTCTCCTGATCTATTCCTTTCTTATTCTCCTCTTTTTTGGGTGATATTAATTATTGTAGAATATGCAAATGTTTGTATATTCATATGAACAATGCATTAGGCAAAACCTTTGTTTTTTTTCGAAATTTTCTATTTGAACATTTTTTTTAAAACAAGCAATACTAAAATAATGAGAGGAAAAAGGAAAATAAGAAGAGGAAGAAAGGAGAAGAAGAGGAGAGGAAGAAGAGGAGAAATAAATAAGAAGAGGAAAAAAGAAGAAAAAGAAGAAGAGAAGAAGAAAGGAATAGAGGAGAAGAAGAAAAAAATAGAAATTTCTATTTTTTTCTTCTTCTCCTCTATTCCTTTTCTATTTTAATTTCTATTTTTTTCTTCTTCTCCTCTATTCCTTTCTTCTTCTCCTCTTTTTTCTTCTTCTTCTTCTTCCCTCTTCCTTCTTCCTTTTCTTATTTTCCTTTCTCGAGGGAGAAGAAGAAAAAGAAGAGTAGAAGAAGAAGAAAGGAATAGAGGAGAAAGAAGAAACTTCAACACGAGGGGGGGGGGGTACCGATACCCCCTCCCCGATAACATTATTTTCCCATGTATATGTATGTCGCGTCGTTGTCGACATAACCCCCTCGAGATAACTTCGACATGAGGGGCGGTCGATATATATACCCCCTCTCGACTGTGATAACTTATACAACAGCAGCACCCCCCTCGGCCCTCTCGCTCGACCAAAACTCTCGAGGACACCCAAACCCTAGAGAGAAAACGATGTTGGTCTCCTACACCCTCCCGCCGCGCCCCTACCCGACAAATTAACTCTCTCGAGGCCACCCAAATTTACCAAGTTAAAAGAGCGTTGTCGTCAAGGCCACCCCAAACCCTTGAAGCGTTGTGTTGAGGCGACCCCAAACACTAGAGAAGCAGCGTCAAGGCCACTAACATGATTCCTTATTGTGATTAGCTAGCTAGTTCTACATTTGCCACTATATATCCATCCATCTGTACCATGTTTGAATAATAATTGACATGTTGTAAATATTTGCAGAAACTATGGAGCACTCCCGAGACGAAGAAACAGAAGCGATGTTGGGGCACATAATTGCACAAGGAAGTGATGAAGTTGCGTCATTTCTCAACGACACCGATGGTCAGGAAGGACTGGGTGAAGAAGAGGGCTATGTTCATGATGGCTTCGGCCCATTAATGCCGGTACAAGAAGAGGACTATGTTCATGATGGCTCCGGTGACACAATGGAGATACAAGAAGGAGACCGTGCTGACTGCTCCGGTGACTGAACCGAGTCCGGCCAGGTATATATATGTTAGTTAAGCCCGTGCTGACTAGTTAATTGATGCATCCATTGTTTTGGTATATGTACACATATTAATTACTCTCGTCTTTCTTCCTTATAATTTCTAGCCCTCGGGATCGAGCACAACTTCGGTAAGGAGACGAGGCCCGAAGAAAAAGTTGAGCTCGGATGATAAGTTTGAGATCATAGAAATCGCGCCCGACGGCGAACCGATTGAACCCATCCGGACAAGGAAGGCATTTTCTGCTTAGTGCGGGGTTCTTGTTAGGGACAAGATCTCGATCAACATCCATCAATGGTATAAGCCTAAGGAGGAAGACCCTGAGGTGTCTTATGTCAATGATATGCAGAAAGAAGATCTTTGGACTCAGCTGAAGGCAAATTTCACCCTACCGCCAGAGGAGGATCCGGAGAAGCCAGTTAAAGAGCAATTAATCAAGTCTTGTTCTCTTAAGAAGATGGCAACCCTAATGAGGAGGTGGAGGAAAGAGCTGAACCAGTTTGTCGACAAAAAAAAGACACCAGACTTAATCGGCAAATATGAGAAGATCAAAGATCACTGGCCCGCATTTGTGGCCCACAAGACATCGAAAAAGAGTAAGAAGATGTCGGAGACAAACAAGCAAAATGCTGCGAAGAAAAGCTTCACCATCGCACGGGGTCAGGTGGCTACCTCAAAGCCCGGCCTAAGTGGTCCAAGGCTGAGCATGATCTGCTTGAAAAAGGGATCGAACCAGAGACAATGTACTGGCCAGACCGTTGCCGGACTTGGTTCTTCGGGGCTGGCGGAACCTTGGACCCTGTAACAGGGAAGTGCCATTGGACGGACGAGCAACTGCAAATACCAGTCAAGAACCTTAGACACTATATCGATGCAGCGCAGCGAGGGACGTTCCTTCCAAACAGGGAGAAGGACGAGCTCACAATGGCCCTTGGGAATCCTGAGCACCCTGGACGGACACGAGGCACGCCAGGTTCCATTCCGTGGAAGGTTGGTTTTCCGGACGCAGGGGGTTACAAAACCCACGAGAGGAGGAAGAAACTGGAGCAGGACAAACTGCAGGTGCTGCACGAAAGGGTAATGGGGCTAGAGGAACGAGAAGCAGCAGATCGCAGCAAACGACCTACCGAAGCTTCCCCCGAAGCTACCCCGCCATCTCAGCGGAGAAGCAGCGTGGCTTCCACCGAGCTACTTCAGCCGGAGCATGTCTTGACGGCTCCTACCAGCTATCCCGTGGATGATATCACGGAGTCTCAAAATTGCCACATTATGGCGCGATGGATGAATTTGAAGGTCAAGGCGGCTGTTGGCCAAGTTTATCCTAGTGGACCCGGCACAACTTATCACTGTCAGCCGATTTCAGAAGGATATGCTAAGGTGATGGTGGATGAAATAACGGAGGGATTTGAGGACCTCCTGCTTGACCACCCTACCGGTGAAGGGGAGACTAGGCTGGGTTCTGCTCTGAAGACTCCATGCCCATGGCGGAAGGAGCTCATCAACCTTCCGAACTGGACGCCTCGTTCCCGCAACCCGCGGCGCGGCGCGGCGCGTCGTGGCGAGGCGGGCGGCGGAGGAGGAGCGCGCGTGGATGCCCCCCTTGTTCTCATGCTCATACAAGTGGGGAAAGAGCCTCCCTTATAAGGAGGTCCAACTCCCACTCAACTAGCAATGTGGGACTAAACATTAGTAGTATCCCTTGCCTTGCACAAATGGGCTAAGTGGGCCTCTAGGATTTATTTAGGAATTTCTGAAATAGCTATTGGGCTGTCCCAAAATAGACTAAATTCCAGCAATCCCCCACCAGATCTCAGAGGCACACAAAATTTGCCTTTGGTTCCAGAACACTGTTTTATATACCGGTACTACAGTGGAGACTGTTAAGTTGAACTTCCACCTAGAACTCTATGCTACACTAGTAAGCAACTTGAACAGTGGACTGGGCCTTGAACTGCAAGTTTTCTACGAATCTAGCTTCACATAAAGCCTTGACCGATACGTGGCTACCGTGGGTCTTCCCCGCGGGTGGAGCTTATGCGTCATACTCCGAGACCTTTCATGAGTTTACTAGAGAGAACCCTACTCTCATAGATTGCGACGTTTAACAATCAGACTCATATAGGTGCATTATTCAAAAGATATTCTGCAGGACAACATCTCTGCTTCAAAGAGCCACTTAGAACACATTAAGATATACATCAACCTGCCATGCAGATTAGGAGAGTATTGCATCTTCATGGAGTGGTATTTTTAACAGTAAGGATACTTTCCTCCCAGTTGACCAACAGCTTGTCTTCCACATCTAATTCACGGGATCTCCGATCACAAAGAATAGGTTACCACTGTGAACAACTCATATTGTGGGTCTCATACCCATCTCCCTCAATGCATTATCTATCACATTACGTGATTGACCCTTAGTAAAAGGATCTGCCAGATTTTTAGACGTTTGGATATAATCCAATGCAATAACTCCGGAGTTTTTCATTTTTCTGACAGACTTTAACCTTCTCTGAACGTGTCTTGATGACTTCATGTTATCCTTTGAGCTGCTCACTTTAGTGATCACAGTTTGATTGTCACAGTTCATAAGGATACCCGGTACAGGTTTCTCAACTACCGGGAAGTCATTCAAGAGCCCACGAAGTCAATCTGCTTCAACCGTAGCTGTATCTAGTGCTGTGAGTTCTGCTTCCATTGTTGACCTCGTTAAGATGGTCTGCTTGCAAGACTTCCAAGAAACGGCGCCACCTCCATGAGTGAATACATATCCGCTCATGGCCTTTATCTTATCAGCATCTGAGATCCAGTTTGAGTCACTATACACTTCAAGCACCTTTGGGTGCCCGGTGTAGTGAATTCCATAATTTGCAGTGCCTTTCAAATAACGCAAAACTCTCTCTAGAGCTTTCCAATGCACATCTTCTGGTTTTGAGACAAACCGGCTCAGCTTGCTAACAGCAAAAGAGATGTCAGGTCTTGTAGCACTGGCTAAGTACATAAGCGAGCCAATGATCTAAGAATATTTCAATTGGTCTCTAGCAATTCTCTGATTCTTTCGAAGCAACACACTAGCATCATATGCTGTTGGAGATGGCTTGCAGTCACTGTAGCCAAAGCGACTCAAGATCTTTTCCACATAGTGGGATTGAAGCAATGTAATCCCACCATCATCATCTCTCAACAACTTGATGTTCAGAATGACATCAGCCACTCCTAAATCCTTCATCTCAAAACAGCGAGATAGGAAATCCTTGACCTCTTAATAACATTCAGATTTGTTTCGAAAATCAGTATGTCATCAACATACAAGCAAAGCATAACTCCCTCGCCCCCACCATGGCAGTAGTACACACATTTGTCAGCTTCGTTTACAACAAAGCCTGCAGCTGTTAAAGTTCTTTTGAACTTCTCATGCCACTGTTTGGGTGCTTGCTTGAGTCCATACAAAGACTTCAGCAACTTGCACACTTTCCTTTCCTGACCATCTATTACAAACCCATCTAGTTGTTCCATATAAATTTCCTCATCCAACTCTCCATTTAGGAAAGCAGTCTTAACATCCATTTGATGAACGAGAAGACCATGTGAGGCAGCTAGTGAAAGTAGAACTCGAATAGTGGTCAGTCGATCCACAGGTGAGTAAGTGTCAAAGAAATCTTCACCTTCCTTTTGGGTATAACCCTTAGCCACGAGCCGAGCCTTGTACTTTTCGATAGTACCATCAGGCCTAATCTTCTTCTTGAATACCCATTTGCATCCTATAGGTTTGCACCCATAAGGACGATCAGTTATCTCCCAAGTTTCATTCGCCAAGATGGAATCCATCTCGCTACGAACTGCTTCCTTCCAGTAGTCAGTATCTTCAAATGCATAGGCCTCTGAAATAGAACTGGGAGTGTCATCTATGAGATACACAAGAAAATAATCACCAAAGGACTTTGCAGTCCTCTGTCTCTTGCTCCTAATAGGAACTTCATTGTTCTCCTCCACGGGACTTTCAAAGTGTTCCATCAAAATGGCAGGTTCGGTAATTGTAACTGGTTCCTGATTCGATGAACTAGGCATCTCCTGATTAGATGAGGTAGTCATATCCTTCATGGGAAAGATATCTTCAAAGAAAGTCGCATCATTCGACTCCATGATCGTACCGACATGCATGTCAGGTACCTCAGATTTTACAACCAGGAATCTATAGCCAATGCTATGAAAAGCATATCCCAGGAAAACACAATCCACAGTCTTTGGTCCAAGTTTCCGCTTCTTTGGAATTGGAACATTGACTTTCGCCAAACAACCCCATGTTCGCAGATAAGAGAGTTTTAAACTTTTCTTCTCCCATTCCACGAATGGAGTTATCTCTTTGTTCTTTGTGGGAACTCGATTTAGGACATGACATGCTGTCAATATCGCCTCCCCCCACCATGCCTTGAAGAGACCCGATGTGTTTAACATGGCGTTAACCAAATCAGTTAGAGTACGGTTCTTTCTTTCGGACACCCCATTTGACTTAGGTGGGTAGGGAGGCATCCTCTCATGGATTATACCATGTTCCTCACAAAAAGCATCAAATTCATTGGAAAAATACTCTCCACCACGGTCGGACCTTAGCCTCTTGATTTTCCGATCAAGTTGGTTTTCCACTTCAGCTTTATAGATCTTGAAAAAGTTCAAAGCCTCATCCTTAGATTTCAGAAGATACACACGGCAGTATCTAGTGGAGTCGTCAATTAACATCATGAAATATTTCTTTCCACCTTTTGTCAAAACACCATTCATTTCACATATATCTGAATGTATAAGTTCTAGTGGTGCAAGATTTCTCGTCTCCGCAGTTACGTGGGACTTACGAGGTTGCTTAGCTTGCACACACACTTGACACTTAGATCCCTTGACTGTGGTGAAACTAGGGATTAAGTTCAACTTCGCTAGTCGCGACATGCAACCAAAGTTAACATGACAAAGACGTGAATGCCACACATTTGATTCACTATTATTGCAAATATGATTAACAACTTTATTGCAAACGTCTGATAAGGAGAAACAAAACAGGCCTCCTGACTCATAGCCTTTACCAACAAAGGTTCCATACTTGGATATTACAAATTTATTTGACTCAAAGACAAGCTTGTAGCCATCTCTACACAGAAGAGATCCGCTAACAAGATTTTTATTGACGGAGGGGACATAATGCACGTTCTTCAGCCGCACGATCTTCCCCGAAGTAAACTTCAGATCGACCGTGCCAACACCACGAACAGAAGCACTTGAACCGTTGCCCATCAGCACGGTTGAAGTCCCTGCGGTCTGATAAGAGGAAAACATGGAAATATCACCGCGTACATGCACATTAGCACCCATGTCAATCAACCAATCAGGAGAATGACATACTGAAAGAATAGTGGGAAATATACCATACCCAACATCCTTCATGTCAATGTCTCCGATGACAACATTAGCGGTCTTGCCGCCTTTCCCAGGATGACGCTTGTCATAGCGATTGGGGCAACTAGGAGCCCAATGATCAGGATCTCCACACACATGACAAGCACCTTTCTTCTTGTCACTCTTCTTCTTGAAGTTCGTGTGTTGTACAGCCTTGTTCTTCCCATCAAACTTTGCTTTACCATCAAGCTTGCCCTTGTTCTTGAACTTGTGGGACTGAAAGTTTTTCTTCTGTACCAGATTGACACTAGATCCTCCCTCAATACCTCGAGCACGTGTGTCCTTTGCTCTCGCCTTTTCTTCCACATCAAGAGTACCAATGAGATCCGGGACGGAAAACTCCTGTCTCTTATGTTTCAGTAAGGTAGCAAAGTTCCTCCACGAAGGAGGAAGCTTAGTGATGATACCCCCGGCAACAAACTTGTCCGGTAGGATACAGTTGAAGTGCTCAAGTTCTCTAGCAAATGATTGTATCTCATGAGCCTGCTCAACCACGGAGCGCTCTTCAGTCATCCAGTAATCATAGAATTGTTCCATGATGTACAGCTCAGTGCCGGCATCCGAGACCCCAAACTTGGCCTCGAGTGCGTCCCATTTATATTTTCCATTGTCAATTGACGCATAAGCATCAACTATGTTCTCACCAAGAACACTCAAGAGAGCAGCCTTAAACAAGGTATCCATTTTCTGAAAAGCTTGTGCCTGTTGGGCATCTTGCTCTCCTTCAGGTTTGCCAAGAGTGGCGTCATAGCAACTCATGGTTTGAAACCATAAGACTGCTCTCACGCACCACCTCTTATAGTGGATACCCTCAAACATAGGAGGTCTCATGGAAGTAGCAAAACCATTCGAGGTAAATTGCCTATATATGGTTTTTGGATTGTTGGAAATATGAGCAATTTACCGAATGATTTTATTAACAGAAATAGTAGATAAAACATGGCTAGTATAGCAGTGATGAAATAAGCCATGCGATTTGACAAAGAGAAGGTAAACAGCATGTTCATATATAAACTGTAACTAAACATATCTAGAGCAGACAGTATAGCATGTTGCAAATATGAGTCTAATATATCTAGGGCAAATACTAGAACCAGGAACTGTAGCAGAACCTCTAACAGAAAGGGGAGCAGAGGCACTGGACTTGGGGTCGGTGTCCTCCATGTCGTCGAGGAGGTTGTCAACGTCGGGGAAGTAGTCGTCGGAGTCCGGGGCGTCCGTGACGAAGAAGTCAGTAGTCGCGCAGAGTGCTCCCCAAAACCCTTATCACCCTTCTCCCGTACAGGACTCAAAAGGTGCGGTCCCGGAGGCCTACTGTCCCGACCAGCGGTGCACGCCGCAAGCCGGGATGAGGAAGAACATAACAACAGCGCAGTGCTCAGGAACTTGTGGCTCATTCCCGCAACCCGCGGCGGGGCGAGCGGCGGAGGAGGAGGAGCGCGCGTGGATGTCCCCCTTGTTCTCATGCTCATATAAGTGGGGAAAGAGCCTCCCTTATAAGAAGGTCCAACTCCCACTCAACTAGCAATGTGGGACTAAACATTAGTAGTATCCCTTGCCTTGCACAAATGGGCTAAGTGGGCCTCTAGGATTTATTTAGGAATTTCTGAAATAGTTATTGGGATGTCCTAAAATAGACTAAATTCTTGCAGTCTATGGCATGCGCAGACCGCACCTCCGGGAAGCCAATGGCCAGGCAGCCCGGGTCGACGCCGAACACCAACGTGGTCGTCATGTCGAACGTCAGCCTAAGGAACACATCCATAAGGTCACACTCGCCGGTGCCGGCAGCGGCGACGTGTGCGAGCAGCGGAAGCAGGTCACGCTCGACCTTGCGGTGGCTACACCGGGACACGAAGGCCCGAAAGCGGGGCCCGGACATGAGCAACTGCGTCTTGCCATGCTGGCGGCGCCAGGAGTCGCCATCGGCGTTGAAGATGCCACCGCCGAGGATGTCCATGATCTCGGCGAAGTCGGGGCCCTTGGGGTAGTTGGGGAAGTTGGAGGTGAAGACGTGGCGGACGTTGGCAGGATCGGAGGTTAAGAAGAGCTGCATCCCAGAGTGCGGCGGGCCGATGATTCGGAACTTGAGATCGCTGGGGCTGAGGAGGGAGGTGGCCCAGTCATAGCGGCGCGGGAGACTGCCGAGGAGAGACGGCAGCATGCGCACCAGCGGCCAGTCCAGCGGGATCGCTGGGTTCTTGCGCCTGGACCTCATGTGGAGGTAGTAGAGGACAACAAGGAAGACCAAGGAGAGTGAAAGCTCAAGGAAGAACCCTCGCCGCCGCCACCTCCCCTGCCCGTCTCCGGCGGGATCCGGCCACCCTCGCCGGTGCACGGCCCGAATCCGCTCCCCCTCACCCGCCCTTCCTTCCCAGCCCCTCCTTCCGCCCTCGCGCCGCCTCCCCGGGAGGCGGCCGGGGCGGCCCCTGCGTCTCCTCCCTCGGCTTCGCATCCTCTTCCTCCCCCCTGTCGTCGCCGGCGGGCGCCCCCGGCTCCGGCCCGGGGGGTGCCGGCGGCGGCAGGATCTCCCTCCCCCACGCGCGCGTCCTCCTGGCCCGGGGCAGGTGGGCGGCGGCGGTGTCACTCGGCTTGGTAGCGGTCCGGTGACCCGGCGGGGTGGCCGGCGGCAGACGTGGTGGCGGCGCTGCTCCTTGGTGGTGGGGCGGCGTGGTGGTGCTGGGTCCGACGTCGTGCCCCCGGCCCAGATCTGGGCCTGGCGGGCCCCATCTGGGTCCTAGCGGGCCGGCCCCCGGCGTGGCCTCGTTGTCTGCGGCGCGGTGAGGAGGAGGAGCGGCTCGGATTTGGGGCGTCGGCGCCGATGGCGTGCCGGCAGCAGCGCGAAGGCGTGAGCTTTACGGGCCCACGAGGGCTCGGCCGGACCTGTGGGCCCACGGGCCTGGTGTGCTCCTGCTATTGCGTCCGGACGGCTACCGTCGCTGACGGTGGAGTTGGGGCCCTCCCGCGTGCCGACGGTGCTGATGCCCTAGTCCCGGCTCTGATCCTTCGCCGCACTGCCCTCATTTCGTGGTGCCGTGGTGAGACGGCGTGGGGGCCTCATGGCCGCGTTGGCGCGGGGTGGTGGTTGGTTTGGTGGATGGATCCGGAGCGCCCGAGGTGCGGCTTGGGATCGGGGGAATCCCCTGTCGGCGTGGCCGACACCGACGTGGTGGCGCTTGAGGGTGCCACCTGACCTTCCGGGAGGGCGTCGGGGGCTACCCTGCCTCTCGCCTCGTCGTGTACCGGGGGAAACCCTTGGCAGCAGCGTCGTCATCGTCGCGATCCTTCTTGGAGGTGTTGATAGGTGCCGGCGCTTCGGAGTCTTGGAGCCTAGGGGTAGATTCCTAGGGGTAGATTCCGTTGTCGGCATTTGTTTCTTTTGATCTTTCTCTGTCATTTCTTTTGGGCGTGACTGTGCTGCTTCCGCCCCAGCACCTATCCCTGTATGGTTCGGTTGGTTGCTTTGTATACAAAGCGGGGGAAACCCTTTTTCGGCAAAGCTCTAAGGAAGAAGACGAGAGCCATTGTTGCTGTTGCTAGCTCTTGCAAGTCGAAGACAACTGTGGTGGGGAGTTGGAGGCCACGCGAGGGCCATATATATACTCATGCATGCTCCGGCAGACAATGGTGGTGGCGAGAGATTTGCTTTCAGATGTTACTACATACTGTATTGTATTGATTCAATGCTTCGATTTGAAATTTACCTAGAAGGTATCAGTGGTGTACAGTATATTTACTCAAATCCAGCGACATGCCAACAACTAGTATTTAGCACTGACGCAGGTAGAGTTCAAAGATCTGCAACAACGAACAATCTGACATGGACAAGGCGATTAATTAAACTCCTGCTTCCATGTATACATCGCTAATCCTGGACACTCGCTGTTCGCAACTATTATTGCTAACTCCCGCTGATGTAGTTGTATTTATTCTCTATTGTGTGACCAGTACCCTGTCACACCAGTCAGTTTTTATGTGGCAACATAAGGACATAAACACACGTTTTTAGGATGGCTTTACTTAGTAACATAAGAACAACACCAACTAACATCAGGGAAGTTTGATATGTACTAACACCTTTGCTGAAACCCAATTAACAAGCAGCCGGTAGTGTTGTGCCGTCTATGAAATTCACACTTTTTTTTTGAGGAAATGAAATTCACACATTAATCCTGTATATCCTCCTTGCATATGTGAAACAAAATCTCTAGATTTATATCTGTTGGTAGAACAACATTGATTCAGATTTCCAAAAAAAGCATTGCTTCATTTGCTGGTTGGTTTGTAAGATTTCCTACACGCGTAACAACCTGAGGAGTTGCGCCTGCAAGGGCGAGCTGCCGAGGCGCCTAGGAGTGTGGTCCTAGACGGCGGGGGAATGTAGCTGGGATGGAGCTCCAGTGCTTCCGTGACAGAGGGAGCAGAAGAGTTGCGTGGCGACGAGTTACCATGGGCGCTGGAGAAGGAAAGGGGATTCAGTAAATAGGGTGGTTGGAAGTAGGGATGAGGAACAGATTCGCAATTACTGGGAATTCATGATAACTAGCCTGGCTGCATTGAGATTCATTTTGCCAGGTATCCTCTGCTGGAGTGGTCCTTACCAATCGGGAGCGTACGGCCCAGGTCATATAACTTTTTTTCCCATGAAGTACTACTCTTGCCGCTACTCGTAGTCGACGAGGACATATTCCGTACGGTCTAAGATATCAGCCGGTGATATTGACTTGTTAACGACCGGCATATTCCCATGAAGAGGAGAGAGAGACACGGAGATTCGGAGAAGAAGCCGGTCTATTGGGCATGACGTGGAAAACGCACACCCTAGTGTGGATAGCATGTACATTGGCTGGTCCAGTGTTGTGTTGATTGCCTTCCGCTTTTTCTTATTTTTCTACCAATTATCTGTTGGTTTTTAAATTTTCGTTTTTTCCTTATTTAATATGAATATTTTTTTATTTCTATTTTTTAAATTCATGATTTTTTAAATTCATACACATGTTTCAAACTCATGAATATTTTTAAAAATTTATGAGCAAAATATTGTGAATGTTTTTAGAATTCATGAATATTTTTAAACCCATGAATGCTTTTAAAGTTCATAAATATATTTCAACTTTTGCAGTAGCCGTGTTTTAGGGGGCAAAAAGGCTCAAAAACCGCTCAACACAATATCGTGTAGCTACAAAACTGAGCAACAAAGAAGTTCAGTAATCCTGGACACTCAGTGTCCGCACTTATTACTGCCAACTCCCGCTAATGTAGTTGTATTTATTCTCTCCTGTGTAGCCTGTACCCTGTCACACCGGCCGGTCTTTTTTTTTTTTTTTTTTTTGAGAAGAGCCTCGAAGCCAGCTTACAAAGCCCCAGGGGGGAGGTTACATTCATTATCACGAACTTCTCTGAGTTCTTGCGGGACATCTGCCATATATACAGAATCCCCTGATCTCCTCGCAAAGGCCGCCAGTTCGTGCGCTAGTTTATTCCTGCTCCGTTTTACTGCGCTGATGGAGACCTCCTTAAAACTAAGCATTAGAGCTCTCGCATCTGCAATCAACGGAAACAAGACAGATTGGTTCTCGGCTTTACTCTTCAGCATTGCGGCTACATTCGCACAGTCCGTCTCAATACATAGCTGACCATAGTAGCGCTTCCTTAACTCGGTCAGGCCATACAAAATAGCAGCCATTTCGGCTTCCTCGGGCGAGTTGCAAGGGGCCAATCTCTTGCAGATGGACAAAGCAACACATCCATTGCAGTCTCTGACAACAATACCCGCAGTTGTTTCCCCCGAGCTGTTTATATATGAGGCGTCGCTGTTCATTTTCCAGGTCCCTGTGTCAGGCGGCCTCCATTTCTCAATCTCGTCAGCAGTTTCCAATCGTGCATCATGATTTGACCCATCGCTTCCGCCAATAGATGAGCTGACAGATCTAAGTTCTGCAATCCCGGAGGCGATCGGCCGCTTCCCTTTTATGATTGAAGCCAAGGTCTGACTGCTGCAGGGGTCTGCATCCTGAGATAGATTCTGCACGGTTGCTTCAGAATCCTTAGTGCTCATGCACGCCACCTTGAGTTCATAATAGTATTTGATTAAGAACTGAACTGATGCCCCAATCGTTGCCCTACCCTGTGCATGTATGCAATCCTCTCGTAACCACCATGCCCGCCATAGTAGGGGCAGGATTTTCTGCCGGACGTCCATGGTACATGTATCCAGAAGGAGCTGTAGCCAGTCCTTACCTGTAAATTTGAACTTTTCTTCAGACGGTAATTTCCAGAATTTTCTCATTTCCATGCGAAGGGCCCTGGCTTTAGTGCATGCCACTGTAGCATGGAACTCATCCTCTGGTTCCTTTCCACATATATTACAGATGTTGTCAAGCTCCAGCGTTCTTTTCCATTTATTTTTCTTTGTTGCCAAAGTTTTTGTCGCCACTCGCCATCTGAAGATGCGAATTTTCTCGGGGCATTTGGATTTCCAAATTAGGTCCCAAATACTTCTATTATCCGCGTCACGCACAGAGCTTGATGCATCAGCTCCCATATTTAGGATGGCTTTACTTAGTAACATAAGGACAACACCATTTAGCCGACATGCCTAGCTAACTAACATTACAAACCCTGATGTACTAACACCTTTGCTTAAATCCAATCAATGAGTAGCCGGTAGTGTTTTGCCATCTCCATGAAACTGAAACAAATCTTTTTTTTTAGAGAAAAGGCACCGGCCGAGCCCGAGAAGAGCTCGAACCTAGACCGACTTTGAATTAACAAAGCCATCAACCGGCCAGGATTACACGGAAGCAACATACACAAAGAGAGAAAGCGGAAAAAGGGATACAAGGTGCACAGAGAAACATCTCAAAGGCAACAACCAGCGGGCAAGAACATACCACGCCTTTGCCAACGAACGCCGCTACACCTACACCAGCTAACCTACTAAGGCCACGGGAGAAGGGCACCACCGTGCGAGTATTGTGATCGCTGACTGCGAACGAAGGGCAAAACAAGGCAACAAAGATTTGTCTCTGCCGCAGCAGAGGGCCACTACCCTCTCACCCAGGCTCGATGGGTGCCGCACCGGCGACCAGCAGAGCGGTTCCCCAAGACCCCAAATCAGGGTGACCAAGCTTCCCAAGGGGAGACAACAGGAGCAAAGCCACACGCAACAAGGACCCGACCACCCAAGCACCGTCGCTGGTAGCAGCATAGACGGAACGTCGGACGAGAGATGTCAAACAAAGGCGCCGAACCACGGAGAAGGCCGAGAAAGGCAGCACAAAACGTCGGTCAAGGTTGGGAATCGCCGGAACCATAGGCGTCGAGAGGGACACCGATCCCCTCACACCGACGGCCGGGACCATCCACACCAAGAACCGAGCAGGCTGCCGAAGATCTAGCCTGGCCACCACACGCTGTCAACAAACCACCGCCAACTCCACCACCGCTCGAGCATCCCCCAATCGACACCTTCAGGAAGGAACACGCCACCACGGTGCCGTCGTCGCTTGGAACTCGGGGGTCTGAGGCTTTCACATGAGCTCCAGGGAGGGGCGGGAGGAAGGGGATCCTCGCCGAAGCCTTCAACAAGGGAGCAGTACCGAAAGGTGCCGCCTTCGGTGTGGCCACCGCGCCGGCCAAGGGATTCCCCCAGATCCGCCTCCAGCCACCAGATCCGTGGCACCGGCACCCGAGGACGATGGCCGGAGCCATCAGGGGCCGAATCCGCAGCAGATCGGAGAAGATCGGGGTCGAGGACGAGCTTCTCCATGGAGAACCAGCAGCCAGCCGGGGGCCGCCGCGGGAGCCGCGCCCACCGCCTCCCCGCCGTCCACACGCCTGGGGAAGAGGCCCTCCTGCACCTGCCGGCGCTGCCCGCCGCACAAGCCGCGCCGCGCGCCACCACCCAGGACCGCTGCCCTGGAATCCGAGGCGCTCCACCCGCGATGGAGCCGCCCAGATCCCCGCCGCTTCACCGGTACCCCGCGGCCTCGCCGGAGGGCACCTCTGGCGGTGGCGGAGAGGGGAGAGACGAGGACGGGACGGGCGGGGGAGGCTAGGGTTCGCCCCCGAGTCGCCTCAGCGGAGGCGGCGCGGGGGGGGGGGGGGTGTTGGTGAGGAAAGTTGTTCGTTTCGCTTATGAACGTACAATATACTCCTTCTGAATTGAAACAAATCTTGTATATCATCCTTGCATACGCGAAACAAGAACTGAAGGAGATTGCCCAAATGTCAAGTTTGTGGGTGGATTTATATTATCCGCAAAATCAAACTACAAACTAGTTATATCCGTCGGTTAAACAAATATTGATTCACTTGCTAGTTGGCTTGTATCTTTTCCTTCATGATGTGCGTATCTTTTCCTGCACGCAGCAAATAGAGGAGTTGCACCTCCTAGAGCGAGCTGCCGGGGTGTCAAGGAGCATGGTCCTGGACGATGGGGGAGTGCAGTGGGGGATGGAGCTCTGGTGCTTCCATGACAGAGCGAGCAAAAGAGTCATGATTTGTTACTAGGAATCGATGACAACTAGACTGCCTGCATTGCGATTCGTTTCTCCGCATGTCCTCAGCTGGAGTGGGCCTAACGATCCGGAGCTGTATGACCCCGGTGTCTTTTGCTGAGGAGTACTTGTGAAGCAGCACAAGGGTTGTGGAGAAGCAACTCCACCCTACTGCTACAATGTGTACATCACAAATGTTGAAGGAACAGCTTCAACATGATGTGCTAGATATCGCTCTAGAGACGAATGTAGGCTGATAGGGCAGCAAGGGTTCAATCCAGAACTCCAAGGGCACAAGATCTACTCCAAGATCTTAGATAAGAACAACAGGTTCTATTATAGGTAGGGGTACATAGTCTGGGTAAAAAGTAGAGGTGAGGACCTCTATTTATAGGGCTTTGGGGAGCCTTCACATACTTCTACTTATAGCTAAAATACTCTAAAAACATTATTTAAGGTTCACCTTCTACACATAGCTACTCACAACTAGAAGACTCTAGAAAACAGTAGGTAGGATAAAGAAAAGAAAAGAAATACTAGACCACAACAGAAGTATCTAGAAGTAGCCAAACAGATTTGACATATGATTATATTTTCATGTTTCTCATCTATTGTTCCTCATCATTCTTCCCTGGTTGTTTGGAACTCGCCCTCGAGTTATCTTCATAGAGCGCTTCTTCTGTATGGTAGAGAGTCAAGTCCGCAACATTGAAAGTGTTGGAGATACCCACATCGCTTGGAAGATTTATCACATAAGCATTATCATTTATCTTCCTCACGATACAGAAGGGCCCATACCTTCGCTGCCTAAGTTTTCCTTTAACACCTAAAGCCAGCCTCTCTTTTCGGAGGTAGACCATCACCTTATCACCGGCTTGGAATGATTTTGGCCTCCTTTTACAATCAGCAAGTTGTTTATATTTCTGATTTTGTGCTTCCAAAGGACCGTGAATCTCTTCATATAACTCGATGTAATTATCAGTAAAGGACAATGCTGATTTTGAGTTTCCCCTTGATGGTAGCTTCACCAGGTCCACCACATTTGATGGAACTTTAGTGTAGACAATGAAAAAAGGGCTCCTTCCTGTGGATCTATGCTTGGAGTTATTGCAGGAGAATTCTGCAAGAGATAAAGCCAAATCCCATTGTCCTTTTTTTCTCCACAAATGCAACGGATCAGATTACCCAAAAACATGTTCACCACTTCCGTTTGTCCATCTGTTTGTGGATGTGCACTAGCTAGTAGCTCGATAGAATAATGTGCGGCCAGTCCAGCGGGATCGCTGGGTTCTTGCGCCTGGACCTCATGTGGAGGTAGTAGAGGACGAAGAGGAAGAGCAAGGAGAGTGGAAGCTTGAGGAAGGAGACGGGAGCCATTGCTGTTGCTATCTCTTGTAGGTCCAGGAGGAGGAGGAGCACGACAATGGTGGTGGGGAGTTGGAGGCCATGCGAGGACGATGAATGGCGAGAGATTTGCTTTCAGATGTTACTACATACTTTATTGTATTGATCAATGACGATCAATGCTTCGATTTGAAATTTACCTAGAAGGTATCAGTAGTGTACAGTCTACTATTAGTACAGTATTTGCTCAATTCCAGCGACACACCACCAACTATGTTTAGCATTGACGCAGGTAGAGTTCAAAGATCCACTCCACCATGGCCAACCAGCCATCTGCAACAACGAACAATTTGACATGGACGAGGCGATTAATTAAACTCCTGCTTCCATGTACATCGCTAATCCTGGACACTCGCTGTCCGCAACTATTGCTGCTAACTCCCGCTGATGTAGTTGTATTTATTCTCTAGTTTGTAACCAGTACCCTGTCACACTAGTTAGTTTTTATGTGGCAACATAAGGACACAAACACACGTTTTTAGGATGACTTTACTTGGTAACATAAGAACAACACCAACTAACATCAGGTAAGTTTGATATGTACTAACACCTTTGCTGAAATCCAATTAACAAGCAGCCGGTAGTGTTGTGCCGTCTATGAAATTCACACATTAATCCTGTATATCCTCCTTGCGCATATATGAAACAAAACCTGAAGGATACTCTAGATTTATATCTGTTGGTAGAACAAACATTGATTCGATTTTCTAAAAACAAAACAAAAAAGCATTGATTCATTTGCTTGTTGGTTTGCAAGATTTCCTACACATAGCAACCTGAGGAGTTACACCTGCAAGGACGAGCTGACGAGGCACCAAGGAGTGTGGTCCTAGACGGCGTGGGAAAGTACTTCCAATTTTGTTGGAGGTCAAACTATATCAAAGTTTGATCGAGTTTGTCCAAAAAGATTTCAATGCTTATGAAACCAAAAAGGTATATGACGAAAATATATTTTACCATGAACATGAAGCTAATGCTACTAATTTGATGGCATAAATGTTGGTCTATTATTGTATAAATACGGTCAAACATAAAAAAGTTTAATTTTCCAACAAAGTAGGAAGTACGCTCTTTCTACGACGGAGGGAGTAGCTGGGACCTAGGATGGAGCTCCAGTGCTTCCGTGACAGAGGGAGCAGAAGAGTTGTGTGGCGACGAGCGCTGGAGAAGGAAGGGGGATTCGGTAAATAGGGTGGTTGGGAGTAGGGATTAGGAAGAAACTCACAATTACTGGGAATTCGTGATAACTAGCCTGGCTGCGTCGAGATTCCTTTCGCCGGGTATCCTCAGCTGGAGTGGTCCTTAACAATTGGGAGCGTACGACCCAGGTCATATTCCCAAGAAATACTTCCATGCGTGTGGGCGAGTTTCCAGATGCCCACACGTGTGGGCGTTACTACTTCCGTAAATTTTTTTAAGAAGCACGGGAAAAAGCTCCTCTCAATATGCAAAAACACAGTTTTCACGTGTACTTTTACGGTGCCCTGTAAGAAAGCAGTTGACGTGAGCCCTAACGGCCATGAATACATCCGCTTTCGCCGTCACGCAGTCCGGGACGCCGGCCGCCCGCGCGCCCGCCCGGACCGCTGCGCCACCCGTCCCCGAACTGCTCGAATCAACTGAGCTATAGCTAGCTAGCTAGCTAGCTCCGTCCGCTCTGAATCGATTGAGCAAGCTAGCGTCCGCTCAAAATCGATTGAGCTAGCTAGCTACAGAGACCGCGGCTTCGTATTTGGCCGCTTGGATTGATTATCTCACTACGGCCTACGGCGACGGCGGCTACGGGGAAAGGAGTCCGGCCGTCGCCCGCGCCGCCACGGCCGCTCTGAAAATAACGGTAATTTACTGCTATATGAAAACTGTTACATGTAGTTGGCTGTCTTGGGATTAGAACGGGTCATTGAATAAACAGGGGTATCCCCGCGTCGCCCCCGCTCGGGCGACTCGGACGGGATCTGAAACCCTAGGCGCCGGGGGTCCCCATCCTTCCTCCCCTCCAGTGGCGGAGCCAGGATTCGAGTATAGGGGGGGGGGGCCGAGTACATATATTGATCGAATCTCGTTGATAATTACTAGTTGCTTCTACTAAAATTGTTGATCGTTGGGGGGGCCAGGCCACTGCTCGTCCCCCCTGGCTCCGCCCCTGCTCCCCTCCCTCCTCCGCCGCCGAAGGACGCCACCGGCGATAGCCCGGGGCTGACGGCGGTGGCGGGGGTCTTCCCTCTTGCCTGCGCCGTGGGGGCGGTGCGGAGCCCCGCGGCGTGGGTGGCACGGCCGATCTGGCCTGGCGGCGCGGCGGGCCTGCCTTCCGGCGGCGGCGCGGCGCCTGCCTCGGCCAAGGGCCGATCTGGCCTGGCGGCGCGGCGGGCCTACCTTCCGGCAGCGGCGCGGCGCCTGCCTCGGCCAAGGGTGGCGATGGTGGGGATGCGACAGCCGGCTCTGCCTCGGGCAGCGTGGCGGCGTTTGGCGGCAGCGGTCGGGTCTGCGGTGACACACCATCTGACCTCGGATCGGCGGTGGCGGCATGGAGGGCCTGGTGGTTGGGTCGGCACCATGCGGGTTGTGCCCTGGGCGGTGCGGCCTGCTCGATGTGCGGCGGCTCAGATCGGTGGCGACCCGTGCACACAATACGTGATGGAGGTTCTTCGAGCGGATCCGGGTGAAAACCTTGTGCTCGGCTTGATGCCAAGACCGGCGTTGGTGGCACCCTTTTGTGTCATTACCTTCTTGAAGGCATCGCCGTGGAGAAGTTCTAGACCTCTATCCGCTACCTCCGGGGGAAACCCTAGATCAGTTGATCGGATGACGGCGACGCGTTGGTGTCGTTTCCTCCTTGGGGGCGTCATTCTTGGCGGCGTACATGGGATCGAGGGACCAGCGGGCGCCTTTTTTGGTGGAGCGGTGCTTCATCCTTCACATTGATGACGGCGGATCTCGGCGGCATGGTGCAGTGGAGACTCGGCGCCCGATGCACGGTGATGGACTCGCGCAGGTGGAGGTAGTTGTCTGGCGTCAAGGTGGCGTCGATGACGGAGTGACCTGACAAGGTAGAAGCCTCAATATCTGCTCTGAAGACGGACCTGTGGAAGATGGCGGCGACGACACATGTGAGTGCGTCAGACCAGTTTATGCCCCAGACCCGGTATGTGGCTCGGCTGGGGCTTCTGGCTTTTGATGATAGGATTAGGTGAGTAGTCTGGGTATGTGGCCCAGGTAGCACCCCTGCATCATTTGGATAGGAGTAGTGGCATATGTTGCCAAGATGGGGGATTCAGGCATATTGTTGTAATACTTTGTAATGTCCTCGAGAATAATCAATAAAGTGGCCGTATGCATCTCCCAGATGCAAAGGCCGGGCATCATCCTCCTTTTCTAAAAAAAATAAAAAAACTAAAAAAAAAGTTGGCTGTTTGGATTTGTACTCCATCTCCTACCATAACTCTAGAAGAGGCGTCTTGCCGTTCAAATCTTCTACTCAATATGTATATTCGCCCTCGAGGCTCAATAAAACATCCATCATATTTCGCACCAAACCTCTCTTTCCCTTCTAATAAAAGCCTCTCAGAAAAAATCTAAATTGGTAGCACATGCTGCGAAGGTGTATAAATATGCTCCAGGGCATTATTTTTGCTGGCAAGTTTTGGCATAGCTTATACTCCCTCCGTTCCAAAATAGATGACTGAACTTTGTACTAACTTTAGTATAAAGTTGATAAAAATTGAGTCATCTATTTTGGAACGGACGGAGTATCATGTAATGCGCCGGTGCGGGCAACGAGCGAGCCACCAACCGTAGAGCGTCTTAATCAATTGTAGTACACTAGACCGGAAAAAAAAACACAAGTTAGCATTCTTGACATGACTTGGTTACTGTTTCACAATGGCTTCATACATCCGAAGGCTAAGAAAATATATAAGCAAGTAGGCATCAATGTAAAATATGCCAAAGTCAATGAAAACTATAGCCTTTAGTCTTTTGATTGAGAAAAGAGTATAGATACATTTGAATTCAAACGCTATGGCATGGAACACATGGAGAAGAAAAGACATTGGACTAGGAGTCTAAGGCCGTGTTTGTTTGAACTTTTGCTTATGCTTTTGCAGCTTTTTCAATTTGGTCAAAAATCCATAAAAGCTCTGAATAGGTGCTTTTAGAACTTTTATGACTTTTGGAGCTAAATATCGTTATATTGATTCTTCAAAAGTCATAAAAGTTTCAAAAGCACCTATTTAGGAACACCAGAGCGTGCAGGCCGTCAGGTGGACCCCGAAACGTGCGGGTGTTCGCTTGTTTACCCGAATGGCGGGCTTGTGGGCTGGCTTGCTGAAACACCAGACAGATCATGCGGCACAACCCCTTGTAGCACGCACGTGTGGTAGTTATCGGTGTCCCTTCTTTTTAGGCGCAATTGGAGACCATGTAATTCTTTTTGCAACTGTTTTAAAATATAATCGTATATTACTAGACCCTTGTAAAATACAATCGGATTATTTTTCCACTTATAATGATTAATCCACATGGCGCGCGGGGCGGCTGACTCAACCGCTCAAGTCCCCGTTGGTTCGTCACCAATAAGTGTCGCTCTCGCCTATCCTTTAAAGTATACAAGTGCAAACAACCATTACTAGGAAAACGCTTATAGATAGAAGTTTACCAGTAGCGTTTGTTTGTGACCCCACGCTACTAGTAGTTAGTAGTAGCGCTGGGTAGAAAGAGTGCTACTGGTATAAGTTAGTAGCAGTGCTTGTTATCTAAACCCACGCTACTGCTAAGTGTAACACACCACAATATCTGATCACTAAATATTAGCAGCGCTTGTCGCCCAACCAGCGCTACTGTTAGTTTTGGATCTATGGTGCATGTTGATATAAACGCGCTACTGCTATTTTTTCTATCTATAAAATTTTACCAGTAGCGTGTTATTTTAGCCCGCGCTATAGGTAGTGCACCACCAGCCGTAGATATTTTGCAAGCTGCCATAGCAGTAGCGCGCATAGGAGACCCGCGCTACTGCTATGCCCGCCAGCCACCTACCACCTTTTCCCTCCTTCCTCCCCTTCCTTCTTCCTCCCACCTTCCTTTCTCCCCCCTTTCCTTGCACCTTGCTTGTTCCAATGCTCCCCCTCCACCACCCCTCCATTAGAGCCCTCCCTTCCCCTCTTCTTTGCCCTTCCATCACCCCCCTCTTCTTTGCCCCTCCACCACCCCTCCATTAGAGCCCTCCCTTCCTCTCTTCTTTGCCCTTCCATCACCCCCCTCTTCTTTGCCCCTCCACCACACCCCTCCATTATAGCCCCCTCCCCCCCTCTTATTTGCCCTCCACCACCCCCCTCTTCTTTGCCCTCCACCACCACCCCCTCCATTAATGCCCTCCCTCCCCCTCTTCTTTGCCCTCCACCACCCCCTTCCATTAATTCCTTCCCTCTTCTCCTCTCCCTCTCCTCCCACTCTCTCCCTAGCTAGCTAGCTAGTTAGAGCTATATATCTATAGAGCTACTAGGTAATTAAGAAGAAAGGTGCTCGATATCCCTCTCGACACATAGGTGAGCAAAAAAGTGTTTGTGTGGATAGGACCGAAACTATATATATATATGGGCGATATGAGAATATACCGAATTGTGTGTGGCATAATTTGAGTTGCCTACATTGTGTATTTGATGAAATAATGAGGGTGACATGAGTTGCCTATGTTTTGCCGAATTGTCGATTCAATTCTGTTTCGGCGAATTTCGGGCATGCAAACTCAATATGTCCTATGTTTAGGGAAGGTCATGCCGAATTTTTGTATGAATTTGATCCATGCATGCATATATATGTGGTTATAATATTTGCTCCGCCCGCAGGTGATCATGAAGGTCAACAGAAGGATGGTGGAAAGATACTGGCAACCCGCTGTGGATGACATGTATGAAAAAAAGACTGAGGGATGTTTTATGTCCGTGTCGAAAATGCAAAGGAAGAGTCAGGCTCGACCCCTTTAAGGGTGGTAAATTCAAGGCGCACCTGCTCATGCATGGTTTCATGCATGGCCATACTCGTGGATAAGTGAAGATGATGATGATGATGATAATGATGATGAGGAGGACGTCGATGGGGCAGGAAATAACGACATGGGGCCACCAGACGAAGAGACGATTGATTATGTGCCCGAAGAGGAAGACGGCCTCGGAAATGTCGATGGCGAAGAGGCAGTTCAAGGCGGAGAAGACGCGGACACGCCACCATCTTCGTCGCTACTAAGTTCAGCCATGCGGGACCCGCATGTTCGAGATCTGCTTCGCAAGAAGACGACTAGCGACAGAGCTGCTTCTAGAGAGGAGGCCAAACTGGACTGGAGGTAGACTCTATGACTCCTTTGTATGATGGTTGCAATAATCCCGAGGTGACCCGCTTGAGTTTCACACTAGAACTTCTAAAGATGAAGGCAAAAAACAAATGGACAGATACAAGCCTGGATGAGCTTCTGAAGTACCTAAAGAAGGTTCTTCCAGCGGGAGGCATGTGTCCTACTAGTGTCGAGGAGGCAAAGAAAATCGTGTGCCCTCTTGATTTGCCACATATTAGATATCACGCATGCATCAATGATTGCATCATATATCGGAACGAGCACGCGGAAAAAACCATCTGTCCAAAGTGCAATGCTTCACGATATAAAAAGGATGGAAAGAAAGCTCCATAGAAAGCTGTATGGTACTTTCCGATCGCTCCGCGTCTACAGTGGTATTTCGTAGATCCTAAGGAAGCAAAGCTTATGTGCTGGCACACGGAGAGGGTGAAGCCAGATAACGGAGATGAACCGAAGCTGAGACACCTCGCAGATGCTAGCCACTAGAGAGCATTAAATGCTGAATTTGAATTTTTCGCAAATGATCCAAGGAACATCGTGCTTGGCACTAGTAGTGATGGCATGAATCCATTTGGCAACCAGAACACCAATCATAGCACATGGCCCGTGTTTGTATGGATGTACAACCTCCCCCTGGTTGTGCATGAAGGAAAAATACATGCACATGGCTATGCTTATTCAAGGGCCGAGACAACCGGGAAATGATATAAATCTATATCTCAGGTTACTGAAAGAGGAGTTACAGACCTTATGGACAACACCGGCCAAGACATGGGATGCAAGCAAAGGAGAGTATTTCTACATGAGAGTCGCGCTGATCACGACGGTGCATGACTATCTCGGTTACGGCTATCTCTCCGGCCAGGTGTGCCACAGATATTGCGGATGCACGAGGTGCATGGATGATACAACTTCTCTGCAGCTATCGAAAGATGGCGGGTCTTCGAAAATCGTGTACATGGGGCATCGAAGATGGCTCGAGAAGGATGACCCATGGAGAAAGCGTGGAGATCTATTCAATGGTAAGGCTGAGCATCGAGGTCCTCCACGTAAGCTAGCGGTGCAGAAATATATGAGTTATTGAAGAACTGGGAAGAGTGCCCCTCGCCGGGAAAGACGGAAGAAAAAGGCGCCGGAGCCCCTGCTGAAGATATGGAAGACGAGATCTGTTTTCTGGGACTTGGAATACTGGCCCATACTCGACACGCCTCATAGCCTTGATCAAATGCATATCACAAAAAATATCCTTGAAAGTTTGCTTAGAACATTGATGAACATGCCGGAGAGGACCAAGGATGGGTCGAAGGCAAAAAAAGACTTGGAATTTTTAAAACTCAGGAAAAATCTTCAAATGCCTGGTAAAAGGTCGTCAGAGGAGACGGAGACGGAGACGGAGACGGAAGATAGGGGAAAAAAGTAAACAAGAAGGAAGAACAATATTGCCCCCCCCCCCCTCTTGCTTCACCTTAGATCCGAAGGAGGTCGGTCAATTGTTCAATTTCCTTGCCAGAATCAAAGTTAGTTCCAGATACTGTGGGAAGATAAGCAGATATCTGGACACTAAGAAAAAAAGGTTCAGTGGGATGAAGTCTCACGACTGTCATGTGATGATGACACAGTTACTCCTGGTTGCACTTAGAGGGATTATGGACACACATGTGCGTGAGACGCTTACTGACCTATGCCACTTTTTTGATGCTATCTCTCGAAAGTCGATCAGTGTGAAGCAACTCCATAGGCTAGAGGAAGAGATCATTGTCATAATGAATGAGCTAGAGATGTACTTCCCGCCCGCGTTCTTTGATGTCATGGTGCATTTATGTGTCCACATCGTGGACGACATCATCGACCTAGGGCCGACATTCCTGCATAGCATGATGCCGTTCGAGAGGATGAATGGGGTCATCAAAGGATTCGTTTGTAACATGTCCCGTCCAGATGGAAGCATAGCCCAGGGATATCTGACCAAAGAGTGCATCTCTTTCTGTGAGAGTTATCTGACCAAAGACCCTGTTGTTGGTTTGCCCGTCAACAAGCACTGTGGAAGGCTCGAAGGCGAAGGTCACACCAACGGTCATAGGGATGTGAATGTGTTACGCTTGGGCTGACAAGACGACCTTGACAGGGAAAACTTAGTAGTGCTACAACACCTAGATGTGCTAGAAGATTTCGTGACACTGCACAAAGAGACCATCGCAAAGAAGTACTGTGACCGTGGGGTGCACAGGACGGATGCTGAAGTTATTAGAGAGCACAACTCCACTTTCTTGCGTTGGTTCAAAGAGCGAGTTCTGGCTAATCCCCCGGAAGAGGGTTGTCTTAACGGAACACTCATATACGCCTTAGCACATGGCCCCTCGACCAACCTCGCGACTTATCAAGCATACGATATCAATGGATACACGTTCTACACGGAGGAGAAAGATATAAATAGTGATGACCAAAACTCAGGGGTGACGATGGAAGCCATGAACGGGAATGTAATTGAAAGATATTACGGAACGGTCAAAGAAATATGGGAGCTTAACTACTCTGGATTGCATAGCGCGATGATGTTCCGTGTCAGATGGGCTAAAAATGTACACAGAGAAAACCAACATTTCACTACCATGTGTATACCCGACTCCGATGATAGCGGTACCGTCAACGCCATCGCCAAAAATGAGCCATGGGTACGCGCTAAACACGTGACACAATGTTTCTTCATAACTGATCCGATCAATCCCAGCCGTGTTGTCGTGAGGAGAAGCAAAAGGAGCATCGCCAGAATGGATGGAGTCGCCAACGAGGAAGACTATGACCAGTACGGTGATCCGATGAGGGAAGATGATGCTGATGACGACGAAACATATGTCAAAAGAAGAATGAAGACTACATTACCTACGAAAGATCGTCATCCCTGGAGAAGGAAAAGTCACGACCATGGGCTTAATTATTTGACAACGAACAAAAGAGGGAAGAAGATCAGTCTGAAGCGTCGTCGTGGCCCAAGCTGACAAACTAATCCCAAAGTTTGTGTACGTGTCTAGCTATTTTGTATGCCGCCGATAGCGGTCAAATGATGTAAGATATATATTATACTAATTATTATCCGGAGGGTAACAGTGGTATTGCTCAAACGACAGACCAAATTAAACCCCTGAGTTTGTGGAATATGAAAAAGAACAAGAAAAATAAAAAGAAAAGAAAAAGAATAATAAAATTAAAAAGAGAAATAAAAATAAAATAAAAAGAAGGAAGTTTGTGGAATATGAAAAAGAACAAGAAAAAGAAAAAGAAAAAGAAAAAGGAAAATGAAAAAGAAAAAGAATAATAAAAGTAAAAAGAGAAATAAAAATAAAATAAAAAAGAAGGAAGTTTGTGGAATATGAAAAAGAAAAATAAAAATAAAAAAAGAAAAAGAAAAAGTTAGCAGTAGCGCGTTTTGCTAGGACAGCGCTATAGCTAAGAAAAAGAAAAATAAAAAAAGAAAAAGAAAATTTTAGTAGTAGCACGTTTTTGCCAGGGCAGCGCTATAGCTAAGAAAAAGAAAAAGAAAAAAATAAAAAGAAAACGTTAGCAGCAACGTTTTTTCGCTAGACCGGCGCTATAGCTAAGTTAGCTATAGCGCGTTTTGCCCAGACGCGCTATAGCTAATTTGCGTATACAGAGCCACTGCACCCATCTCTTTCCTCTCTCTCTCTCACTCTCTCGCTCGATCCCCTTTCTCTCGCACCCGCCCACGCCGCCGTCGCCGCCTGCACCCGCCCACGCCGCCGACGCTCCCTCCCCCCGTGCTGCCCCCTGCCCTAGGTGCACCCCTGGCCCGGCTCCTCCCACTCCGATGCTCTCGCTCTCTCTCTGACCAAATTTGGTTTTGCAGATCGACGAGGAGGAGAAGGACCCCCTCCCGCGCCGCCGCCGCCCCGACCCCGATGCCGGCCACCGACCCCCTCCCGCTCCGGTATGGTCCCCCGCCCCCTCTTCCTTCCTCTCCGACCCCTCAGCCCCGGCTCTCTCTCTCTCTCTCTGACCAAATTTGGTCTCTGCAGATCAACAAGGCGACCCCGACGCCGGCCACCGACCCCCTCCAGCTCCGGTATGGCCCCCCGCCCCTCTTCCTTCCTCTCCGACTGTTGTCCTGTTTGAGACCTGTGTGGCCTAGTCTGACTGTTTTTAGAGTGTTCATCGGCACAATCGTCCACACTTTCTACCATAGAGTGTTCAAATGCTAAAATGCCTATTGTTAGTATTCAAATGCTTTTTGTTAAAATGCATGTTGTTCAAATGCTTGTTGTTAAAATGCCTATTGTTAGAATGCTATTAATATGCTTTTTTTTGTTGCTAGAGTAAATGAAAATGAGTGTTTAGTTTGTTGATAGAGTAAATTTGGTCTCTCCGCAGATCGACGAGGAGGAGAAGGACCCCCTGTGCCCCGGCGACCCCGACGCCACCCCCTCAGCCCCGGCGACCCTGACCCCGACACGTGGTGAGCCACCCCCTCCTTTCCTGTCGTTCTTTAGTTAGGGCCAATTTTTCTATGTAGGGTGTCCAAATTGACTTCATGAGCAGTAGCATTTGTTAGCTTATTTTGCTGTCCATTTGAAGTTTTTAAAATTTGTAGTTGATGTCCATTTGTAGTTCATGAGGCAAAAAAAGTGAACATATACAGAGGAAAATGATACATTTCTGAATCTTAACTTTCATCTAAACAGAGGCACTGCTGCCTTCTTAGTCTATTGCTTTTGTTATTTGCCTAGCCATGTGGAGATGTAATGAGTTTTCTTCTGTTGCCTAAACTAAAGTGCACTTGATGTTGTGAGACTTGATCATTGTTGCACACCTTTGGGTAATGTGAATCCACTTGACATGCATGTGATGACACACATCACTTTAGCACATAGTGCTTATTGTCATTTGTAGGGAAACTGATTGCTAAGTGACCTATGTTTTGCCGGAAATGTTGATTCATTTCCATTCCGGCAAATTTCAGGCGCTCTATTTGTGCACTTTCTAGCAAAGGTCATGCCGAAATTTTCCGTGAATTTTGGCATGACTTGCGCTAGAAAGTTGGACATATCGAGTGCTTGAGATTTGTCACGACGGGAATGAAATGACATTTCTGGCAAAACAAAGGTCACTTTTTTGTCATTATTCACTTTATTATATAAATCTCAATAATTAAACGACTACGACATTGAACCCTAGGAAACATGACCGACACTGATGAGACCAGAGGTTCTCACTCCCAATTAGGTCGAGCACACGCCTACCTCGTCTTTCTTGCGGATCAGGAGAGACAGGAAGTTGGGTGTCCGGACTGCCTTGTCATGACGGATGACGATGGTGGTGGCACCGACGCTGACATTGATGCCACCAACGACACCGGCATTGAGACTGGCGTTGATGATGTTCCTAACTATAGCACGAAAGGTGGGACCTCCCAAGCCAGCGAGGGAAAGAAGGAAAAGAGGACACAACGCCCAAATGAGCTCGGCACGGAAGACTGGTGGTCACGGGGGTGCACCCTGGCGAGTTCGAGCCAATAGAGCCGCGAGAACTGGCAGCGTGTTACGGCAACCAAGTAGCATGCATCCTACGGGATACCGCTAACATCAACACCACAAAAATACGGAAGAATGAACAGTTGAAGAAGCTGCTTCTAACTAGGTTGCACGCAAGATTCCTGTTCCCCGGTCGGAATGACGAAGTCGACCCATGGGATGATGATGCCATGAAAAAAATCAACAACAAAGCCCTAGGGAAGTTCAGCAACGCATTGAGCGCTTGGAAAACTAGGGTGAAAAAGGTGATTCAAGTAGACCATGAAACCTACGCCGAGATTGTTGCAGACAATCTGAAAATTACGATAGAGGACTTTTAAAAGTTCAAGGAGACTTGCAATGAAGAAGCTACCAAGGCCAGGTCGGAGAGAGGCAAGCAGCTGTAGGCAAAGAACATGGGGAACCACTGCCCTGGAAGTCATGGGAAAGAGGCCCGTGTGGGCTAACATGAACGTCAGGGGATCCCAGACCCACTGGCTGAGTTCACCGACCAGCAGGAGTACGACTTCATCAGGGCCCGATTCTTGTGGGACCCCAAGAAAAAGATTTTTTTTCACCGACTGGCCGACTAGGAAATTCATGAGATTACTGGTAATTATCCTTTTACCACCTTACATATTAGGTTCTAATCAACGAAGTCTACTACATTCTAGTCGCATTCGTAAATGATTCACGGTCCATTTTTGCAGAGAGAGCAACACAAGCGCGGCCGAGAGCGATTCGTCGACTCAGTCGTTGGTGAAGTACAAGTGGGACACTCCTTTCAACATGGCCATGAACATAATGATGGGACACCCGCCCGGCCAGTGGCCGCAATATGGACGTGTGCATGGCGCCGGGGATGGGGCCACTTGGAAGTACTATTATAGCGAGGACCCCGAGGCCAAAAGACAGAGAAAGAAGTTCAGTCAAGTGACTATCGGCGAGAAGGTGGCGCGGGCGATGGAGAAAGCAAAAGCTGAGACCAAAGCTGAGATAACCGCTGCCTGTAGATCTAATATGGTGGCTGCCTTTACAAGCTTGATTCCAATAGTGGTCACATGGGTGCAACAAAATCCAAATGTGCCACCAAGTGATTTTCCCATGCCCAGCTTCACCCGGAGCAACTCAATGAACACCGCACCCATACCCGTACCTAGTATGGCAACCGCACCCGCACCTCCTCCAGCACCTGCTACTCCGCCCAGCTCTCACAGCAGCCCTAGCTCCGTCTCTGGCTTGAATGTCGGGCCGTCGACATTGGCTGAGCTCGACGCCCTCACGGTAAATACGCGTCGTCGCACCTTAATCAACTCAACTAATTAATTAATCTTCAGTTGTCGTTCTTTTTGGATCTCTGACGCCGCACGTATATGTCTTTGTAGGCCGACTCCACTCCGTGCACCCTCCTTTACAACATGAAGGGCGGGTTGGTGGATGTGGGGAAGGGTACTATAGTGAAGCCTAAGGATCGATTGTTTCACCGCCGGCAGATGCCTAATAACGCCTTAAGGGTCTCCGTGGCGAGTGTGAAAGTGGGCTACGAGGGTCTTCCTCGTCTGATACAAACCGATGGAGAGGATGATGAGAACCCCACGCAGCTTAGCCAATGCAAAAATTGGCCGATCCTGTGGCCAAATTATCTTCTTCGTGTCGAGGTGGCAGGGAGCACACTAACGGGACCTCAGGAAGGTATGACCACAACACCACCTACACAAGTACAACAATCGTCTGTGCTGCTTGCTGAGATCGAGAGACATGAGGAAGGAGGGCCAACCGTTCCGCCGACAGATGATGCCATCTGCCCCATGGAAGAGGATAGGGATCATGACATGGAGGAGGTCGACGATGACCCTAACCAGTATTTCAATATTGCCTTTGACAACGAAGTAACAATGAGTCAACCATATGAATATGAGATGCATGTACCAGAGCCGGAACGTCCTCAGGAGTGCAAGAAGTCTTTGTTCATGCAATCCTCGCAGGACACGCCTCCAGATGCCGGCTCCACCCAAGCTCAACTACTTAGCTAGAGTCGTCCAATGCTGAGCCCGGCAACACTAGGGGTGGTGCTCAGGGAGGGTCTGACAGACCCACTAGCACCTCAGCCCACCAACAAGAAGCAGAGGAAGAGTCCGGCGGCGAGAAAATCCAATAAAGCTGGCAATGTTGGTTCTAGCAGCCAGCCACCTTCGACCAAGGTTGACCATGTACCAATGAAACATGCGCCATTAATCCATGTCGCGGGAGAGCCAATGGTACCGGCGAATGCACTAGCTGCCATAGAAGGGGATCTCAGGAGACTCCATGACCATGTGCTTTCGACAGAGAGAAGCCTCCTCGCCTCGGATGATCCAGGATACCCACTTTATACGGTTCATGTGCCAAGCAGTTGCAAGATGTATGTCACATGCCCCGTGGACCTCTTCTTTCTGAGGTTTGATAACATCTTCCAGATGTTTCAAATGAGGACACTCAATTTTACGTTCGTCCGCCTATATGCGCTGCACATGAACTACATCGTCAGGAGAGAGCAAGTCACCGGTCTTGCGGTCGCGGATCCATACTACATGCATGAGGGCTTCTTGTCAATCAATGAAGCCAAGCGTCAATATGCGAGTCAGTACATCAAAGAATTCTTGGTCACCAATTAGGACAAAGAAACGATTCTCCTACCTTATCATCCCAGGTAAGTCATCCGTGGATAGCACTATAACACATACATCCTTTCGTGCATTTCAATAGTTACTTTGCATGCATGGAGGCTAAACTTGATCGTGTATTTTGCGCAGCGGGGGGTGTCGTGCCGTTCTCATTGTTCTTCACCCGCGTTACTCCCGCGCTCTATATTTGGACCCGTCGAAGAACATACAAAAGAAAGATTACACACACATAAAGTATGTTCTGGATAGAGCTATGCTGGGCTTCAGCATGCGGGGTGGCTACATCCAACACAAAAAAAAAATAAGGCCGGGCTTTGTTTCAGCCACAAGACTGACTTCTGTTGCATCCAGCAACCGGCAAGAAGTGAGAATGATGGATTCTACGTCATCCATCTAATGATGGAGTACAGAAGGGATGTGCAATCACTTTGCATGAAATCTTCATCCTATACCCATATCCAGAGATGGGCCGAAGCCTTTGGAGCCGTGCTGGATAATCGACTTTGAAATGATTTCTACCAGATCCAACAGGAAATTGCGTCCATCATCATCAAAGATGTCCTCGAAGAGAATGGGATGTTCTACGCCGGCCCAATATCGCGAGCTGACGTCCGAACCCGCATTGCCCTACAGCGCCAGGACATGACGCCTTTCACTAAGCTTGGGTGCACCCTTCCGGATATGGACAGATGGGAAGAGTGCACTGCTTAAAAACAATGTGTCTGTTTAGTTACTTGTTACTTTCTGTACGACGAAACTTCGAATCTCTCAGTACGACGAAACTATTAGATGTATGGTGCCGCGCTCTAGTTAATTACTTTCGGTACGATAAAATTTGTTAACTATGTTTACTATATATGTTGCTTCTATTTCATAACTGTTTAGTTGAATTCGCTTCATGGTATATATATGTGCATCTCTGATAGGTATATAGATCAACGATGACGAGGAAGTAGTATGCCGTGTATGTAGGGCATGTTCCGTGTGTGTATGATGAGTGGCCAGAGTGTCAGGCCCAAGTCTCTGGCTTCTCCGGCGGAAGCCAGAAAGGGTTTTATAGCAGAGTGGAAGCCGAAGCTAGTTACTTGAGATTCATAGCACAACAGGGGATTCAGAACCAGCGCCACTGCAAAAACTACTACATAATACCGCTTTTGATCATCGTGATCGCTCTTATCTTCTATGCGGTCATATCATAGTCTACATTGATGATGAAACATGAGTATGTGACCATGTAGTTGCATGTATTGTATTCGACCATGATTGATGATGATGAGATATTTGAGACATGTCGAGACTTCTAATAACTTTGGCTCATCGATGACTCACTTGCTTTTCAATGAATATGCATGTTATTGTATAAACGGTGGATCTGTTTAATTGTGTACAGAGCCAAAATGCAAAAAAAAAAACAAAAGTTAGCAGTGGCGTGGGGGTAAAGATTACCAGTAGCACTCAAATAACAGTAGCGCTGGCTAGTTCCACGCGCCGTAGATAATTATCAGTAGCGCTGGGTGAAAGCGCGCTACAGCTAGCTTCAGATACCAGTAGCACTGGTCCAAACAAGCGCTACTGCTAAAAAATAGCTGTAGCGCCGTAGCAGTAGCGCGCCTGCCTGCGCTACTAATAGCAAGAAAACCAACGCTACTGGTAAGGGTTTTCCTAGTAGTGAGCCCAAATACCTCGTTGGTCCTGTAAAGTTTACAGGTAGAGGAGAGAAATAAATGATGATCCAAGCACTCGGTTCGGAATAAAATGCGGCTTCGTAATTTGCACTGGTATTTGGATGGAAAACCCCTACTCTTGACATGTTGCCAAGGTCGGCGATGGTGGCCTTTTTCTTCGTCGTCTCCTTCTTGAAGGGCATTGTTGTGGAGAAGCTCTAGACCCCTATCCACTACCCCGGGGGAAACCCTAGAACCTCGATCGGATGACGGCAGCGCTCATGTGTACCCCTCTTGAGGGCATTATTCTTGGAGGTGCACATAGGCTCGAGGAACCAGTGGACGGCATATTTGATGGAGCGGTGCTACATATTGATGATGGTGGATCTCGGCGGTGTGGCGCAATGGAGACTCGGCGTCCGATGTGTGGCGATGGACTCACGCAGGAGCACGACCCTTTCTGGTGTGGCCACCGGTGCCAAGTCTAGAACTTGAACCCGGGTAGGTAGGTTCCAGTACAAGTAACCTAACCAACCGTGCTTAGTTCACTAATGTATTTGGGTTGTTCGTGCTGGAAAATAACAATAATCTTATATATATATATATATATATATATATATATATATATATATATATATATATATATATATATATATATATATATATATATATATGTACTAATTGGGAGCACCATACGCAGGCTCCACGTTAATCCTAGAGAAACAACAGTAATAACCGTAGGATTGTCAAATATACGACTAGGATTAAAAGAGATATATATGTTCGACGTATATCAGTTCTATGAGGTTACAAAACAAAAAAAGGTTCGCGTGTAGTTTCCAAAGTAAACACGTTTGCCACTAAGGAAAAAACAAAGCCCATACCAACACGTCTACACTAGGTTCCAATATAAAAACACATCCTAATAGTTTTTTAACTGCACATTTTCATAAGAATTTTTTCGTTGGACACATCTCACTGGAATATTTGCTTGATGCCCAGATTTACCGGCGAAGGTATCACGTACCAGCGAGGGAATATGCACGTATGAGAATAGAAATCGTCCATAGTACAGGGTGCATGCACACATGCGTACAAGTGATACATGATAGGTATTTTTTTTTTTGCAAAAAGTTGAGCTAATTCAGACTTTGAAAAACCAAAGGTATTCGGAGACCCCCTAAAAAAACTCAGAAACTAAAATAGCGCATAATTTTAAAATTTTGTAACAATCTAATTTATCTTTTAGTAAAGACCCGACACTTCTGATCATTTACCAATCAATTAGAATTTCTACTTTGACTTAAGAATGTACCCTCATAAATGTATATAATACTTCATGCCTATGGGTAAAGAGTAATTGATTACGGATTATTTCCTCACGTTCTACTCGGCATATATGAGATTTGTACATTGCCAATGATTATGGTTGTGCATTGATTCAAAAGCTGAAAAAGTGACTATGATTTTGCAAAGTACACATATAATTAGAAATTGCAATATAATTGTGACGTTTATTATTTTTTAAAGTATATGAAATATCAAGTTTTCGATTCAAGGTCGCTAGCCCGTGCAGATGCACAGGTTGATGACTAATTAAATACAAGGCACCACGTTAATCCTCAGAATTAAAGAATTTGACCAATTGATTAATTATAATGTATACGTAGTCATTAGATGAGAAGTAAGACGTGATGTCTGAAACTACCACGTATGGGAGTCTTACTCCATTGGACTCTCACTGTTTCCTTCGAAAAAACTAAATCTTTCTTTAAGACACAAAAATCTGAGAAGTATATTTGCTGATGCTTAGCAGCCCATATACGTTCAGAACTCTTTATCTGATTGACCCAAACGCACGCATGTTACGTGAGGAAAGTGTAAGCTAAGACCTCATATCAATCAATTTACGAATAACCAATGGATCTTAATTGTACGACTATGATTAAACGATATATGGAAGTATATTGGATCATGCTTAGCAGTCAGTATACATTTAGAATTATTGATCCAATCGTCCCTAAAGAGTCCATGCATGTTTGCCTAAAAAATAAGAGTCCATGTATGTTACGTGAAGAAACATGTACACTCAGACCAACTAACACGCTATATCTTCTTAAAAGAACTAATAAGCTACAGCCCCACCCCCCCCCCCCCCCTGTGTACAGCACCTAGGTGTGTTGTACATATATCTAGGTACGATAGATAATTATTCTCTTACCCACAAAAAAGAACTAATTGTTCTCTTCCACACAAAAAAGTACACGGTTAAAAAAAAGGCACCCAATCACAATGCGTGTAACCTGCATACTATATCAATCATGTCAATAAAACACATTTATCTATTCTCTCAAGTTTGTATCTATATCTTATGCGCTTAGTGTTTTCAAAAAATATAAATAAATTAGCCAAACAAAATTCTAAATCTATCTAGAAATATATGTAACAATGAAATACAAGATTCGAAGAAAACTGCAAACTTCTAAAGGGGTGCAAGTGCGTCTGAAAATCATGGATTTTAGATGTGAATGTGTGCATTTTTATTTGAGGGAATGAATATGTGTGTTTTAAGTTCAATAAATAAGATATTTAATTATTATGCAAAAAAATACAAATTATGATCAATAAATAATGTTAGTTCATAGTAATCAAAACAAGGAATGTGTTCATGCCCAAAAAAATTACGGCATAGGTGTCTCTAGATAAAGCTATTGATCATAAGCTAGAGTACCAGTTAGTTGTCACCGGCCAACGAAAGGTAAGTCATTACTTTTCTTGATGACTCAATTGAGATGCCGGAACCATATTCTAAACTCAAATAGATTTCAAAAATATGAGAAATGTTACACCCCCAATATATTTCATCTATACTATGTACTAGCTCGTGCGGATGCACGGGTTGACGGCTAGTGATAATTAACTGCTATATGGGAACCTCTCAGAAAAATTCTAAACTATTAGCACAAGCTGAGAAGGCGTATAATATGTGCAAAGTCATTTTGCACGGTTCTTTGATGTACCGGTAGATTCTAGACCGGCCATTCATTCCGCGATTCGTGTTAGTGCTGGCCCACCTCCTTGTATATGAGGTGAAAAAATAAACATATTTCTTAAAACAATTATTTTTACACACTACTACTTGTCTGACTAAAACTATTATCTATATGTGCAGGTCAATTTAAAGAATGAACTTACAACAATCAATGAAAGATAAAGTTTTGAAAGATCAAAGGTGATGAAACATCATGAAAAAAGTTGAGAAAGAAGCTTGAAGAAATTGATTGTAGAAGGTTGAGTGAACTAAAGTCTCTATTTGAAAGAGTTCAGAAGTCTACTAGAAAAGAAGCAGACTCAGCTGCATCTGAAGAAAATACAGAAACTAGTCCTTGGGTTTCTTCTCTGTGTCCAAACTCTTCAAAGTCTATTGATACTCGAGAAGAAACTGAACATGTAATAATGGATAGCTCAAATCATCCTCAACAGTTGGGTTGTAAGAGTAATTCAGAAAGTCCTTCTCGAAGCCCGTTGCAAGAAACTCTTGATATTGCGGAGTCAACTACTGCCATGGCTAATATAGTTTGTGAGAATGCGAGAGTGGACATGGATGATTTCCAACCAGGAGAAGTAAATAAGAATAGAAAGGTTATAAAGAAAATAAAGAAGAATACTTCTTCAAAAAAACAGTCACACAGTGAATGAAGTTACTACATCAGTTGCTATAGCTAATCCTTCAGAAAGCTGTCAAGATGTTTTGGCTAAAGGTGATTCTGCACAAGCATCTAAGACCATGACAAACCAAAAGAAGGTTACTTTTGTGCCAAAGCCATGGCGACTGCCAACACATCCACGCGGGAGCGGAAGCTTGCGCTCCAACGGAACATAGGTGAACTACATCCTCCTAATTTTCGTTGACCCATGGATTGATGCTTCTATGCACTCAGGTGACGGTGATCACATGTTGCTAGGTGGACGATCTCAAGAAGCAGTTGCGGCGACAAGAGGATGTCCACCGAGCTCCGGAGAGGGCATTCTTGCAGCTGCTCAGCGTCCCGCGTCACGTCCCCAGTATCATCCATGTGAGGTTAGTACCAACATTCTAAAACCTCTGGAGCACTATTTTTCCGTTTGGAGGATTCTCAAACCATCTGACGTGTGCAGATGGTGGCTCTTGTGTTGGAGGTGGCAGTGCTGGAGGAGCAGGTGATGCGGCTGGATGTGATTATATGATGCAAATAAGGATTATAATATATTGAACTATAAAATAACGATTGAATAAATACAATATGGTGAAGAGCGCAGAGGACGGGGCATATGCCCCCTGTCGATGTTGGTTTTTTGTTCTGCAAATCATTTTTTCTAATTTATTTAATGTCGGAGATATGCCCTAGAGGCAATAATATTATATTATTATATTATTATGTTCATAATTTAGTGTTTATATTCTATGTTGGACACGTCTAGCGAGTGCCCGCGTGCCCACTAGCGATCATGAGCAGCTCTCGAAAAAGGAAGATTCGCCCCCTCCCCCCAATCCAGAAAAGGAAAGCCACACCCGCCCGCCATCCAGCAACCAGCGGGCGCCGGCTGGTTTGCAGATCACGTGCGCGCCTCACCCACCTCCTCTCTACAACTGCTCCATCTATCCCCCAACTTCCCCACACATCTTCTTCTTCCCCATGCTACCCGATGACTATATCCACAATTATCACTTTTCCCCCTGGTTTGGGGATCGCCTTCTTGCACTGCGTTAGGATTTTCATAAGAAACAAATTCACCCAAAACAAACTGAATGAAGGTGCCAATCAAAGTTGTCGTTGCGTGTGCAGATAAAGGATTTATTGTTGCCTTCCATGCGGCATCCGTGTAGACTGTGCATCCTGGAGCATTTGTGTGTGTCGTCCTTGTGGATCTTTGCATTTGTTGGTTTGACATTGGTCCCTGTTTTGTTTTTTTAATAGTTGAGTTATTCCTGCGTCTTCTGTATAATATGCCAAATCTTGACTTCTTAATATAGCTTGCATTCCCTGGTAAACTTGTAATGGACTGAAGTTGCATTTATTTTCACGGATTATACAATGAAGTTACTTAGATGGAAACAGCCCTGTTCTATTTTTCATATGAAAATAAAATTGAAGACGTTGGACCGTGTGCTGTTCGTGGATCCCGAGACTGTTGATCTTCTTTATCAACTGAAAGAAGTCCATTTTTCACCCCCAAATGCGTCATGAGGTACAAATATCCCCCTGAACTCGAATTTGGTACGATTTTCACCCCCAAATCCTCAAAACCGGATAAATCATTCTCTTCGGTGCCTTTGCTGCTGACTTGTCAGAGTTTAGGTGGTTTTGAAAGATGATTAGGCGTTTGACTCTTGACGTGGCACCAGAACCGTTTTCTTTGCATCAGACCAATTCATCCTTGGTCCATTCTTTTTTCTTCATTCGCAATGGATGTCGTTGTAGACCATGGCAACGAGGACGCTGTCGTAGAAGTTGTTGTCGTCCAAATCCGCAACCCAACTTTCTTCATAGTCTACGGTTTGCCTTTTCGTCCAGATCCTCGTAAGCATTGGGCGCCCCGTGCTCCTTGTCGCCGTCGCCCGGGAACGCTGTGGCAAGGCCCTTCCACCCAGCGAGCATGCCGAGCAGCATGTCCTCCCACCTAACGGCCACGGGGTCGAACACCACAGCCTCCTTGGCGCCGCTGCCGCGTAGGTTAACCACACAGATCCTCCCGCCGGAGTAGGCGGCGTCTTCGGCGTGCCGGTCCACCCCGTCCCGCAACGGAGGAAGCGGCTCCCATATCTTCCCGAAGCACGCGACAACGAGGTTATAGCGGGCGCCCACGACAAACAAGCACCCGCGCCCACTGTCCACCACCTGCGCAGAGCGAGAGAGAGCCGTGAGCCGGCCAGCCAACATGGCACGGGCGCAGGGCCCGGGTTGAACACGAGCGGGCGGCACAACACTTAGTGGAGCCGATGCGTGCACCCCGCGACGAGGACGAGCCACCCCGCCACGGCCAAAAACCGGAGCGGCAACTGGCGGTAGAAGGACGACGGGTCGCAAAGCATCGGGGGCGCCGGCAGCCCATCCTACCGTGCGGTGATTTGTTCGTAGGCTATGAAGATCACGCCGCCGTCGCCCATGCCCTCGAGGAGCGCGTAGAGTGAGAGGAACGGCAGCAGCGATGGCACAAACAGGAGGTGGCGCCATGGCAGACGTCGTGCATCGAGGCGAGCTTTACTCTGTTTGCTCACCCAAATACCATGCCACGTCACACTTTCTCGCCCCAAAACTGCCTAAAATTAATGCAAAACAACCTAAAGGGAGATTTACCCGGTTTCAAGGATTTGGGGGTTAAAATCATACCAAATTTGAGTCGGGGGGTATTTGTCCCTCAGGCTACATTTGAGGGAGAAAAATGGACTTCTTTCTTTTCTTTTTATATGCCTATGTACATATTATTGGGGCAGGCGTTTGGCCGCTGCCCGCTGGCCATGACTCCCCCCGCGCGTGAGTCAGGCCTCGAGCCTTCCAGGCGCTGCTCGATGGCCGCCGCCAGCTCCAGGTTCAGCTCATCTGCTCAATCTTCCCTATAAAAAACTAGGGTCCCGATAACTGCCACACGTGTGGTGTATCGGGTAGTTGTGTCACACGCCTCGTGTGATATGGACAGTAACTAGCCCACACACCTACGTGTGGGCAAAACAACTAATGCCCACACACCTCTTTTTTTCCCTCCCGAACCCTCTCACACGCGTGCGCGTGGGCGAAGTTGATAATACCCACACGCCCGTATGTCGGGCCTCGTACCCTCCTGGTCCCGCACGTCACGCGTGACGCCCACCGCGCGCCCGCAGTTGCCATGGTCCAGACCCTCGTCCATGTTCGTTTAACTGCAGTTGTGATGTCGCTGAACTACGGTTGCCATGTCGGACAACTGCAATTGCCCTGGTTGCTCAACTGCAGTTGCCATGTATGGTCTGATCTAATGTAGTTGCCATGATTTCATAACTTTAAGAGTTGCCACATACTAACACTAGGCAGTTGAGAGAGTTGCCATGTGCTCACAAGCATGCTAGAGCATTTGCCATGTAAAAAGAAAGAGTTGCCTTCTTCTTACGTGCACGTTAGGACAGTTGCCATGTACGTGCACGTTGGGGCAGTTGCCATGTATCATGCAAAAACACATGGCAACTCGGTAAAAGAGAGTTGTCATCTGCTTACGTGCACACTAGGAAGTTGTTGTGTACCCTACAAAAACACTTGGCAACTCGGGTAAAAAAAGAGAGTTGCCACCTGCTTATAAAGCACACTAGGGCAATTGTCATGTGCGCTGCGAAAACACATGGCAACTAGCAGCTTGAGTGTGGGAGAGGAGACAGGCGTGTGGGCGAGATGGCAAATGCCCACACACTAGCCCTTGTGTGTGCGTGCAAAGTGGCGTGTGGCGCGAACTGCTGAACGCCCACACACCTGCCCCTCCGTGTGGTAAAACGGATGTGTAGACGACCTCTCTCACACACCACACACGCAAGTTGTCCTACGTGGCATACAAAATCAGCTAATTCGTGCCAAAATTCGTGCAGAAGTTACTGGACGGTGATGAAGACGTGTGGGTGAGTTGGCTAATGCCCACACGTGTGGGCGTTAACATTTCCGAAAAACTAATCTGGTTTATCGGAAACCGAACGGCGGTTCAATTCTGCTCGATCGATCGCCTCCATATTCCACAGGCGAGCGACACGGCGTATCCACCTCGCTTCTACTACCGAGACTTCCAGATTCGGCGATGGGCGACACAGCGACAGGTAAGGCAGAGGCAGGATGAGGAGAACTATTTACGATAGTTTTGGCATTGCAAATACAATAGCCCTCACTGGTTTGCAACTTTGAATCCATCGATTATTCCTCTCGTGATCTCGGGTTCACTGAGAGTCCGAGAGGAATTCTGCTGGCTTGTGCCTTGTACACATAATTCTACTCCTATTCTCCTAATTCATATTTTTTATTTATATATCAAATTGTTATTTAAGAAATTATATCACAGACTCTCTCCATTCCTAAATATAAGTTTTTTGAAAGATATTACTATAGAGACTATATTCGGATATATATAGACGTGTTTTAGAGTATAGGTTCACTTATTCTGCTCCGTATGTAGTCTATAATGGGATCTGTTAAAAAACTTATATTTAGGAACAGAGGTAGTATATTATAATTGCTTGATAGTTCATTTTTTTTACTGAGATAGGACACTTTTTTTTAGTTTTGCACAGGCACCCGAATTTTGCCGGCCCGGCCCTGTGTCATAGCTCTACAGAAAAAAGGATGAAAAGTGTGACGTTACACCAGGAAAGCTATTGGCTCCCGTTAAAAAAACCACACTACTGGTCGAGTAAAAGGGGGACCTTCTGTAAAACGCATTTTGCGTCACGCAGAAGCTCGATGCACAGGGACAGAAGCCCACCGATGCCCCGTTTCTTGTTTCCTCTCACGCGACGCAAAAATAGCTGAAAAACAAATCATTATGTCCCGCGACCTCCCGCAAAGCAGAGTCCTCACCACGAGCCATTAGTCACAACACCAAACAGTTGATGCTGTAAATAAATGGGAAAAACACTATAAGAATAGACTGCAAGGTTGAGATTTGCAAAACATCCTTCAAAGTTGTGACGGTTTTTAAATGCCACAATTATTTTTGATATTACTAACTGTTTTCGGAATAGTGAACAATTTTATCATTCCAATTTGTAAAGGAAATTCCTAAATATTTTCTGAGATCACAAACAGTTTTAATTTTGAACGAAAATCACAAAAAGGAACATTTTTAAAATTGAGAGCAAAAAAGTTAAAACATGAATATTATTTTAAAAAGCAAAGTAAATTTAAATTTTATGTTTTTTTGGAAATGAGACCAAAAAACATGGGAACACTTTTTGAATTTGCGAACAAAATATTGAAACCGCAAATATTTTTTGAAACATCAACATTTTTATGAAATTGTGAATATTTTTAAAATCGAGAACACTTTTTCAAATTCATGAATATTTTTTGGAATACGAACATTTTTCTGAATTGTTAACAAAATTTGAAAACAAGAACATTTGTTGAAACACAAATATTTTTTGAAAATGTGATATTGTTTTGAAAACTACTACATATTTTGAATTTTTGACGAAATCTTGAATATTTTTAAAAATTCCTCAACATTTATTGATATGGTTAACTAATTTTGAAAACATGAATATTTTTAAACACGTTTTTTAAAATTGTGAACAAATTTTGAAATTGAAAACATTTTCTGATATCTTGAACAAATTTTGAGAAAAAATTATAAAATTGCTGAAATATTTTTGAAATTGTGGATCGTTTTAGAAAATGATAACATTTTTTGAAATTCCAAACTATATTTGAAGGGAAAAGGAAATTTTCAAAGGAAGAAAAAAGGAAGTAGAAAGAAAAAGAAACTGAAACTTAAACAGAAAGAAAAAAACAGGAAAAAAGAAAATATATTTTTTAGAAAATTCTAGTTCAGGAACATTCTAGAAGGTTCCCAAAACCGAGAAAAACCAGAACCCTCTAGAAGATTCACAAAATCGAAACGTTAAAGTTGTAGCTCTATACTACAGATGGGCCAGCCCAATCGCTCGCTCGGCTGTTCCGTATGTGCAGTTGATCGACTGTTTGACGCAAAATGCGGCAAATAGGGATTTACAGTAAAAGGTTCGTCAACACCGCAAATCCACCCAGGATCTTGCAACATAAAAGGCCTAAAATGCCCAACGCTTACACACGGCTTTGACAAACGAGACACAACAAGCTGCTGGCGAAAGCAAATTCGGTCAGCCATGGGCCACGTATGAATCGCAATGTGAGTTTTAATCCAATGGATGAAATTGTGAAGGAGACCAAAATAAATCTCAGCTAACTAGTTTTAGCATCTTGTAATTTTTATCCAACCTAGTAGGCGCCTAGCACAGAACTTTGCCCTAAGTTTCTAGTGCTTTTTCCCTGGACTTCAGTTGATCTAGGCTATGGGGGACATTTCTTGTTAAGAAACCGATCACTGGATTCAAATAATGTGAGTGACATTACATGTTTTCTTTATGATACTTGTTTTGAACAAGTCAAATCAACATGTCATTTTCCACATTATTTTCAGGACTGAATTTTAATTGTTAACTTCTATTGTTATATTTATTCTGTTAATTACCCCCATTTAATTTTCATCCGAATTGCACGTTAGCGAATGGTTTTCCGGTCCCCCCCCCCCCCACCCCCACCCCTGCCCCCCTTTAAAGTATTTTAGATTATGGATAGCCACTCGATTAGTTTAGTCGCAAAAAAAAAACACCGGAATGGAAATTGCAACATGGCAAGCCACGTGTACCTGATGGGTGGGGCTCACTTGTTAGATCACTAAATGGGATAAAAGCTAGAATTTTTTTCACTAAATGGGGAAAAAATGGCAAAACTTCCGCTAAATGGGATAATTCAGATGAAAACCTCTTAAATGGGGTATTTTTATGAAGAAATGTCAAAGTATGGAGTAAAAATTGTAATTCTCTCTTTTAAATAGAAATATAAGTTGTACTGGAAGCTATCAAGTTGTTTTGAATACTGCTTTATTTATTATGCGTAAACAAGTGGTTTTATATTGTCGAAAATGCTATTTTATAGTTTCACCCAGCCGACATGTCTTGCACTTTTTCGTTTTTCATATTTTTCAATGTGGCCACAATATGTGACAAGTTCTATCACATTTGATCTATTGCTATGTCAGTCCTTCAGTGTTATACACTTGTTGTAAGATGGTGTAAAATTGAACTTCACAATTAACTAATTCAGACCAAGTTCTCATAATGAGTCAATGAGTGAACTCGTTGGCCAGATTTCCCGGCTCCGCCCCTCATCATGGTGACTTAGAACTCCGTACGTACTCATGAGGATGCCAATCGGCATTGTTGGACGTAGGCAGCCCGCCTCTTCTAAGCTCTACCCACAACGTGATACACACGCCTGACCACCCATATGTCTTTGCCAATTGCTGTTGTTATTTGGGTTGTCCATGCTGCACAACAGATGGCCATTTTTTAAAAATCACACAACTTTGCTATCCTGAAATCTCTAAAAAAATTCTAAATCGTTGGTAAAAAAAAGGCATATGAAGGGGATTTCAAACAATGGAACAACAAACCGAATAACACACCTACGCCAGCTAGGTAGTGGATTCCATGGTGGGGTTTATTTGTTGTTGACAAATAACTGCAGTGGTTAGCTTTGGATCCAAGATGCGACGAAATACAAAGCAATTCTTTTTTTAGAAAAACTTATAATCTATTTATCTTAAATCATCGTAGTACAACGAAGACCAGAATTAATAAAATAACATCCAGATTCATAAACCACCTAGCGACAACTAAAGAACTAGAGCGAGCCGAAGGCGCGCCGCCGGCATCGCCCCTCCATCATCGGAGCCAGGCAACACTTGTAGTAGTAGACAGTTGGGAAGTCGTCGTGCTAAGACCCCATAGGTCCAGCGCACCAGAACAGCAACCATCACCGATGAAGAGTAGCGTAGAACGGAAGGATCCAACCTGAAGACACAATGTAGACGAACGACACAGATCCGAGCAGATCCACCAAAGATAGATCCCCCGGCGACACATCTCCACACGCCCAATGACGGTGCCATAAGAACCACCGGAACGGGGGCTAGGAGGGAGGAACCTTGTTCCATCTTCAGGGAGCCGTGATCGTCTCGCCTTCCTGATCACGACACAAACCCTAACAAAACTCAAAGTAACATCTAAAGACGAAGCCCTCCCATCAGCAAGGGTTGGGATCCGTTGCAACTCCATGTCCCTAAAGCCACCGAAGGTGAGGCATCGACGGCGGCGCTGGCAGGAGGCGGAGAAAATCTAAGCTTGGTAGAGTAGGCAAGGGCTACGTGAGGCGTCTTGATGACCATACAAAGCAATTCTTAAAGTTAAGAGTTATAGTGAAATCTCTTGGAGACATTTTCTCTATGGTATCAATATTTACAAGATAAAGTACTCCCATGAGTTCAATAAAGATTGGACCGAAGCAGCAATAATGTCAAGTGTGTGTGGAAAACTGGATGGAACGTCGCACCCTACCGAGGGCGACGGGTTCGTGTTAATATAGCCAGGAGCTGATCCCTGGAGTTTTCGTACAAGGTTGTTGGGATTACAAACGTGAGATACAAGGAAAGAGGAAGAGATATATTCGGTTACAAGAGATAGCTAACAACCTATCTATCTCTACAGAACTAGCTTGATCTCCAAGTCTCATACAACCGTGACATGTTGTTTTGACACCCTCCCTTAATCACAACTTGCACAAGTTAAGATTACGCTTGAATGTTGGAAATATGCCCTAGAGGCAATAATAAATTAGATATTATTATATTCCCTTGTTCATGATAATCGTTTATTATCCATGCTATAATTGTATTGATAGGAAACTCAGATACATGTGTGGATACATAGACAACACCATGTCCCTAGTAAGCCTCTACTTGACTAGCTCGTTGATCAACAGATGGTTACGGTTTCCTGACCATGGACATTAGATGTCGTTGATAACGGGATCACATCATTAGGAGAATGATGTGATGGACAAGACCCAATCCTAAGCCTAGCACAAAGATCGTGTAGTTCGTATGCTAAAGCTTTTCAATGTCAAGTATTTTTTCCTTAGACCATGAGATTGTGCAACTCCCGGATACTGTAGGAATGCTTTGGGTGTACCAAACACCACAACGTAACTGGGTGGCTATAAAGGTGCACTACAGGTATCTTCGAAAGTGTCTGTTGGGTTGGCACAAATCGAGACTGGGATTTGTCACTCCGGTAAACGGAGAGGTATCTCTGGGCCCACTCGGTAGGACATCATCATAATGTGCACAATGTGACCAAGGGGTTGATCACGGGATGATGTGTTACGGAACGAGTAAAGAGACTTGCCGGTAACGAGATTGAACAAGGTATCGGTATACCGACGATCGAATCTCGGGCAAGTACAATACCGTTAGACAAAGGGAATTGTATACGGGATCGATTGAGTCCTTGACACCGTGGTTCATCCGATGAGATCATCGTGGAACATGTGGGCGCCAACATGGGTATCTAGATCCCTCTGTTGGTTACTGACCGGAGAACGTCTCGGTCATGTCTACATGTCTCCCGAACCCGTAGGGTCTACACACTTAAGGTTCGATGACGCTAGGGTTATAAAGGAAGTTTGTATGTGGTTACCGAATGTTGTTCGGAGTCCCGGATGAGATCCCGGACGTCACGAGGAGTTCCGGAGTGGTCCAGAGGTAAAGATTTATATATGGGAAGTCCTATTTTGGCAACCGAAAAATGTTCGGGATTTTTCGGTATTGTACCGGGAAGGTTCTAGAAGGTTCCGGAGTGGGGCCCACCTGCATGGGGGACCCACATGAACGTGGGTAGTGGGGTCAAGGCCCCACACCCCTGGTCAAGGTGCACCAAGATCCCCCCTTAGAAGGAATAAGATCATATCCCGAAGGGATAAGGTCGAGATCCCTAAAAAGGGGGATAACAATCGGTGGGGAAGGAAATGATGGGATTTCTTTCCTCCCACCTTTGCCAACGCCCCAATGGACTTGGAGGGCAAGAAACCAGCCCCCTCCACCCCTATATATAGTGGGGAGGCGCATGGGAGCTACAGGCTTCCCCTGGCGTAGCCCTCCCCTCTCCCAAGTACTCCTCCTCTCCCGCGGTGCTTGGCAAAGCCCTGCAGGATTGCCACGCTCCTCCATCACCACCATGCCGTTGTGCTGCTGCTGGACGGAGTCTTCCCCAACCTCTCCCTCTCACCTTGCTGGATCAAGGCATGGGAGACGTCACCAGGCTGTACGTGTGTTGAACGCGGAGGTGCCGTCCATTCGGCACTAGGATCTCCGGTGATTTGGATCACGACGAGTACGACTCCTTCAACCCCGTTCTCTTGAACGCTTCCGCTTAGCGATCTACAAGGGTATGTAGATGCACTCTCCTTCCCCTCGTTGCTGGTTTCTCCATAGATAGATTTTGGTGACACGTAGGAAAATTTTGAATTTCTGCTACGTTCCCCAACAGTGGCATCATGAGCTAGGTCTATTGCGTAGATTCTTTGCACGAGTAGAACACAAAGTAGTTGTGGGCGTTGATTTTGTTCAATATGCTTACCGTTACTAGTCCAATCTGGTTTTGACGGTATTGTGGGATGAAGCGGCCCGGACCGACCTTACATGTACTCTTACGTGAGACAGGTTCCACCGATTGACATGCACTTGGTGCATAAGGTGGCTTGCGGGTGCCAGTCTCTCCCACTTTAGTCGGAACGGATTCGATGAAAAGGGTCCTTATGAAGGGTAAATAGCAATTGGCATATCACGTTGTGGTTTTGCGTAGGTAAGAAACGTTCTTGCTAGAAACCCATAGCAGCCACGTAAAACATGCAACAACAATTAGAGGACGTCTAACTTGTTTTTGCAGGGTATGCTATGTGATGTGATATGGCCAAGAAGAATGTGATGAATGATATGTGATGTATGAGATTGATCATGTTCTTGTAATAGGAATCACGACTTGCATGTCGATGAGTATGATAACCGGCAGGAGCCATAGGAGTTGTCTTTATTTATTGTATGACCTGCGTGTCATTGAACAACGCCATGTAATTACTTTACTTTATTGCTAACCGGTAGTCATACTAGTAGAAGTAATAAGTTGGCAAGTCAACTTCATGGAGACACGATGATGGAGATCATGGTGTCATGCCGGTGATGATGATGATCATGGAGCCCCGAAGATGGAGATCAAAAGGAGCAAAAATGATATTGGCCATATCATGTCACTATTTGATTGCATGTGATGTTTATCATGTTTATGCATCTTGTTTACTTAGAACGACGGTAGTAAATAAGATGATCCCTTACAACAATCTCAAGAAGTGTTCTCCCCTAACTGTGCACCGTTGCTAAAGTTCGTCGTTTCGAAGAACCACGTGATGATCGGGTGTGATAGATCCTTACGTTCACATACAACGGGTGTAAGACAGTTTAACACATGTAAAACACTTAGGGTTAACTTGACGAGCCTAGCATGTACAGACATGGCCTCGGAACACAGAGACCGAAAGGTCGAGCATGAGTCCTATGGAGGATACGATCAACATGAAGATGTTCACCAATGATGACTAGTCCGTCTCACGTGATGATCGGACACGGCCTAGTTGACTCGGATCATGTAATCACTTAGATGACTAGAGGGATGTCTATCTGAGTGGGAGTTCATAAGATGAACTTAATTATCCTGAACATAGTCAAAAGATCTTTGCAAATTATGTCGTAAGCTCGCGCTTTAGTTCCACTGTTTAGATATGTTCCTAGAGAAAATATATTTGAAAGTTGACAATAGCGATTATGCGGACAGTAGAAAGCTTATGTCCTTAATGCACCGCTCAGTGTGCTGAACCCCAAACGTCGTTTGTGGATGTTGCGAACATCAGACATACACGTTTTGATAACTACGTGATAGTTCAGTTAAACGGTTTAGAGTTGAGGCACCAAAGACGTTTTCGAAACATCGCGGAACATATGAGATGTTCTCGAGGGCTGAAATTGGGATTTCAGGCTCGTGCCCACATAAAGAGGTATAAGACCTCCGACAATTTTCTTAGCCTGCAAACTAAGGGAGAAAAGCTCAATCGTTGAGCTTGTGCTCAGATTGTCTGAGTGCAACAATCACTTGAATCGAGTGGGAGTTGATCTTCCAGATGAGATAGTGATGTTTCTCCAAAGTCATTGCCACCAAGCTGCTAGAGCTTCGTGATGAACTATAACATATCAGGGATAGATATGATGATCCTTGAGGTATTCACGATGTTTGACACCGCGAAAGTAGAAATCAAGAAGAAGCATCAATTGTTGATGGTTGGTGAAACCACTAGTTTCAAGAAGGGCAAGGGCAAGAAGGGATACTTCATGAAACGGCAAATCAGCTGCTGCTCCAGTGAAGAAACCCAAGGTTGAACCCAAAGCCGAGACTAAGTGCTTCTATGATAAGGGGAATAGTCACTAGAACAGAATTACCCTAGATACTTGGTAGATGAGAAGGCTGGCAAGGTCGATAGAAGTATATTGGATATACATTATGTTAATGTGTACTTTAGTAGTACTCCTAGTAGCACCAGGGTATTAGATACCGGTTCGGTTGCTAAGTGTTAGTAACTCGAAATAAAAGCTACGGAATAAACGGAGACTAGCTAAAGGTGAGCTGACAATATGTGTTGGAAGTGTTTCCAAGGTTGATGAGATCAAGCATCGCACGCTCCCTCTACCATCGAGATTTGGTGTTTGCGTTGAGCATAGACATGATTGGATTATGTCTATCGCAATACGGTTATTCATTTAAGGAGAATAATGGTTACTCTATTTATTTGAATAATACCTTCAATGGTCTTGCACCTAAAGGAATGGTTTACTGAATCTCGATCGTAGTGATACACATTTTCATGCCAAAAAGATATAAGATAGTAATGATAGTACCACTTACTTGTGGCACTGCCATGTAAGTCATATTGGTGTAAAATACATGAAGAAGCTCCATGTTGATGGATCTTTGGACTCACTCGTTTTGAAAAGTTTGAGACATGCGAACCATGTCTATTGGTGTATACGCATGAAGAAACTCCATGCAGATGGATCGTTTGGACTCACTTGATTTTGAATCACTTGAGATATGCAAATCATACCACATGGGCAAGATGACTAAAAAGCCTCATTTTTCAGTAAAATGGAACAAGATAGCAACTTGTTGGAAGTAACACATTTTGATGTGTGCAGTCCAATGAGTGCTGAGGCATGCAGTGAATATCGTTATGTTCTTACTTCACAGATGATTCGAGTAGATGTAGAGTATATTTACTTGATGAAACACAAGTCTGAATTATTGAATGGTTCAAGTAATTTCAGAGTGAAGTTGAAGATCATCGTGACAAGAGGATGAAATGTCTATGATATGATCATAGAGATGAGTATCTGAGTTACGAGCTTTGGCACGCAATTAAGACATTGTGGAAATTGTTTCACAATTGATACCACCTGGAACACCATAGTTTGATGGTGTGTCCGAACATCATAGTTGCACCCTATTGGATATGGTGCGTACCATGATGTCTCTTATCGAATTACCACTATCGTTTATGGGTTAGGCATTAGAGACAACCACATTCACTTTAAATAGGGCACCACGTAATTCCGTTGAGATGACACCGTATGAACTATGGTTTAGAGAAACCTAAGCTGTCATTTCTTAAAGGTTTGGGGCTGTGACGCTTATGTGAAAAAGTTTCAGGTTGATAAGCTCGAACCCAAAGCGGATAAAATGCATCTTCCTAGGACACCCAAAATAGTTGGGTATACCTCCTAATTCAGATCCGAAAGCAATAGGGATTGTTTCTTGAATCGGGTCCTTTCTTGAGGAAAAGTTTGTCTCGAAAAGTTGAGTGGGAGGATGGTGGAGACTTGATATGGTTATTGAACCGTCACTACAACTAGTGTGTAGCAGGGCACAGGAAGTTGTTCCTATGGCACCTACACCAATTGAAGTAGAAGCTTATGATAGTGATCATGAAACTTTGGATCAAGTCACTGCCGTACCTCGTAGGGTGACAAGGATGCGTACTGCTTCGGAGTTGTACAGTAATATTGTCTTGAAGGTCATGTTGCTAGACAACAATGAACCTACGAGCTATGGAGAAGCAATGGTGGGCCCAAATTCCGATAAATGGTTAGAAACCATGAAATCTGAGATAGGATCCATGTATCAGAACAAAGCATGGACTTTGGTGGACTTGCCCGATGATCGGCAAGCCATTGAGATAAATGGATCTTTAAGAAGAAGACGGACGTGGATGGTAATGTCACTGTCTATGAAGCTCGACTTGTGGCAAAGACTTTTTTTCACAAGTTCAAGGAGTTGACCACAATGAGATTTTCTCATTCGTAGCGATGCTTAAGTCCGTCGGAATCATGTTAGCATTAGCTGCATTTATGAAATCTGGCAGATGGATGTCAAAACGAGTTTCCTTACCAGTTTTCGTAAGGAAAGGTTGTATGTGATACAATCAGAAAAGTTTTGTCGATCCTAAGGATGCTAAAAGGTATGCTAGCTCCAGCGATCCTTCCATGGACTGTAGTAAGCATCTCGGAGTTGGAATATGCACTTTGATAAGATGATCAAAGATTTTTGTTTATACAAAGTTTATGAGAAACTTGTATTTCCAAAGAAGTGAGTGGGAGCACTATAGAATTTCTGATGAGTGTATGTTATTGACATATTGTTGATCAGAAATGATGTAGAATTTCTGGAAAGCATATAGGGTTATTTTGAAAGATGTTTTTCAATGGAAAACCTGGATTAAGCTACTTGAACATTGAGCATCAAGATCTATGAGGATAGATCAAAAATGCTAAATGGTACTTTCAAAATGAGCACATACCTTGACAAGATCTTGAAGGTGTTCAAGATGGATCAGTCAAAGAAGGAGTTCTTGCCTGAGTTGTAAGGTATGAAGTTAAGAGTTAAATCTCGACCACGGCAGAAGAGAGAGAAAGGACGAATGTCGTCCCCTATGCTTCAGACGTAGGCTCTATAGTATGCTATGCTGTGTACCGCACCGGAAGTGTGCCTTGCCATGAGTTAGTCAAGAGGTACAAGAATGATCCAGGAATGGATCATTGGACAACGGTCAAAAATTGTCCTTGTAACAAATAAGGACATGTTTCCCGATTATGGAGGTGATAAAGAGTTCGGCGTAAAGGGTTACGTCGATGCAAGCTTTAACACCTATCCGAGTGACTCTGAGTAGCAAACCGGATACGTATAGTGGAGTAACCATTTGGAATAGCTCCAAGTGGAGCGTGGAAGCAGCATTTACAATATAACCTAGAGATTTGCGAAGTACATACGGATCTGAATGTTGCAGACCCGTTGACTAAAACCACTCTTACAAGCAAAACATGATCAAACTCCAGAACTCATTGAGTCTTAATCACATGCTGATGTGAACTAGTTTAATGACACTAGTAAACTCTTTGGATGTTGGTCACATGGTGATGTGACCTGTGAGTGTTAATCACATGGCGATGTGAACTAGATTGTTGACTCTAGTGCAAGTGGGAGACTGTTGGAAATATGCCCTAGAGGCAATAATAAATTAGATATTATTATATTTCCTTGTTCATGATAATCGTTTATTATCCATGCTATAATTGTATTGATAGGAAACTCAGATACATGTGTGGATACATAGACAACACCATGTCCCTAGTAAGCCTCTACTTGACTAGCTCGTTGATCAACAGATGGTTACGGTTTCCTGACCATGGACATTAGATGTCGTTGATAACGGGATCACATCATTAGGAGAATGATGTGATAGACAAGGCCCAATCCTAAGCCTAGCACAAAGATCATGTAGTTCGTATGCTAAAGCTTTTCAATGTCAAGTATTTTTTCCTTAGACCATGAGATTTTGGAACTCCCGGATACCGTAGGAATGCTTTGGGTGTACCAAACACCACAACGTAACTGGGTGGCTATAAAGGTGCACTACAGGTATCTCCGAAAGTGTCTGTTGGGTTGGCACGAATCGAGACTGGGATTTGTCACTCCGGTAAACGGAGAGGTATCTCTGGGCCCACTCGGTAGGACATCATCATAATGTGCACAATGTGACCAAGGGGTTGATCACGGGATGATGTGTTACGGAACGAGTAAAGAGACTTGCCGGTAACGAGATTGAACAAGGTATCGGTATACCGACGATCGAATCTCGGGCAAGTACAATACCGTTAGACAAAGGGAATTGTATACGGGATCGATTGAGTCCTTGACATCGTGGTTCATCCGATGAGATCATCGTGGAACATGTGGGAGCCAACATGGGTATCCAGATTCTGCTGTTGGTTATTGACCGGAGAACGTCTCGGTCATGTCTACATGTCTCCCGAACCCGTAGGGTCTACACACTTAAGGTTCGATGACGCTAGGGTTATAAAGGAAGTTTGTATGTGGTTACCGAATGTTGTTCGGAGTCCCGGATGTGATCCCGGACGTCACGAGGAGTTCCTGAATGGTTCGGAGGTAAAGATTTATATATGGGAAGTCCTATTTTGGCCACCGGAAAATGTTCGCGATTTTTCGGTATTGTACCGAGAAGGTTCTAGAAGGTTCCGGAGTGGGGCCCACCTGCATGGGGGACCAACATGAACGTGGGTAGTGGGGTCAAGGCCCCACACCCCTGGTCAAGGCGCACCAAGATCCCCCCTTAGAAGGAATAAGATCATATCCTGAAGGAATAAGATCGAGATCCCTAAAAAAGGGGGATAACAATCGGTGGGGAAGGAAATGATGGGATTTCTTTCCTCCCACCTTTGCCAACGCCCCAATGGACTTGGAGGGCAAGAAACCAGCCCCCTCCACCCCTATATATAGTGGGGAGGCGCATGGGAGCTACAGGCTTCCCCTGGTGCAGCCCTCCCCTCTCCCAAGTACTCCTCCTCTCCCGCGGTGCTTGGCGAAGCCCTGCAGGATTGCCACGCTCCTCCATCACCACCACGCCGTCGTGCTGCTGCTGGACGGAGTCTTCCCCAACCTCTCCCTCTCACCTTGCTGGATCAAGGCATGGGAGACGTCACCGGGCTATACGTGTGTTGAACGCGGAGGTGCCGTCCGTTCGGCACTAGGATCTCCGGTGATTTGGATCACGACGAGTACGACTCCTTCAACCCCGTTCTCTTGAACGCTTCCGCTTAGCGATCTACAAGGGTATGTAGATGCACTCTCCTTCCCCTCGTTGCTGGTTTCTCCATAGATAGATCTTGGTGACACGTAGAAAAATTTTGAATTTCTGCTACGTTCCCCAACATTGAATTCTTCAAAACTCTTTGTGGGCAATGCTTTTGTAAAGCCATCTGCAACTTGATCTCTAGAGTGTATAACTCTAATATCCAATTGCTTGTTAGCAACTCTTTCTCTGACAAAGTGAAAATCAATTTCAATATGCTTTGTTCTAGCATGAAAAACTGGGTTAGCTCATAAATATGTAGCACCAAGATTGTCACACCATAAACATGGATCTTGAGTACGTTTTATACCAAGTTCCTTTAGCAAGGACTGAATCCAGATAATTTCTGCTATGGAATTTGCCAATGCCTTATACTCTGCCTCTGTACTCGACCTGGATAACATAGCTTGTTTCTTTGCACACCATGATATAAGATTAGGTCCGAAAAATACTGCAAAACCACCTATTGAACGTCTGTCATCTAAACAACATGCCTAGTCAGAGTCAGAAAAAGCACTGACAAGAGTAGATGGTGACTTGTTGAAAGTAAGCCCAGTGGTCAAGGTGTTTTTGACATATCTAACAATGCGCTTAGCAGCAGTCCAGTGGGAAGTAGTGGGAGCATGAAGAAACTGACATACTTTATTGACAACAAAGGAAATATCAGGTCTAGTAAGGGTCAAGTACTGAAGTGCACCTACCAAGCTTCTGTAGTTGGTGTTGTCCTCTTGATTCAAGGGATCTCCTTCTGTAAGAGACAGTTTTTTCAGAGCTGGATAATGGAGTTGGAGATGGCTTACAGCCCTGCAGACAGACTCTTCTGACTAGATCAGTTGCATATTTTTCTTGAGAAAGATGAAGATCATCTCCATGTCTCTTCACTTGAATGCCTAGGAAGAAATGTAAATCTCCTACATCTTTGAGGGCAAACTCAGCCTCAGATCTTTCAACAATCCTATCACTGCCTCATTAGATGAACTTGTAACAATGATATCATCCACATAGATAAGTACAAATATGGATGTTTTGACTTGCTGTAAATAAATAATGAGGTGTCAGCCTAGGAAGGAGTAAAACCAAGTGCTTGCAGTTTGTGACTGAGATGTGAGTACCATGCTCTTGGAGCCTGTTTCAACCCATATATATCTTTATCAAGCTTGCATACATGTGAGGGTGACTTTTCATCTTCAAACCCAGGAGGCTGTTTCATGTAAACGTCCTCTTCCAGAACACCGTGAAGAAATGCATCCTACACATCTAGCTGTCTGAGACTCCATCCCCTGGAAACAACAATAGACAAAACAAGGCGGATGGTGGCAGCTTCACTACGGGACTAAAGGTGTCCTTGTAGTCTAGACCATATCTATGCTTGAAGCCTTTTGCAACAAGCCTAGACTTATAGCGATCTATAGTTCCATCAGATTTTCTTTTAATTCTAAAATCCACTTGCAATCAATCATGTTTTTACCTTGTCGTGGGGGAACTAGATGCCACGTGTTGTTTTTCTGAAGTGCCATGTGTTCTTCTTGCATGGCCTTTCTCCATGTTGCATCACCGAGTGCCTGTAGAGCAAGCCAAACTGAATTTGGTAATGATTTTTATAATTTATAGGCTGGATTACCCCTTTTTGAAGTCGTGCCCGTGGTGGCATAGGAGGCACAACCGCATGTGCCACGGATGATCCAGAGTCACCCCCTGCTGAGCCAGATCCCGAGACTGGCGTGTCTGCAGCAAATCTGGGCTGGGTCTGGCGAGGATTTTCTCTGGCTGAAGGTGTGCGCGTAGCAGAGGGAGCCGGCGCAGAAGATCACGAGCCAGGGCTGGTCAACTGTCGCTGCACAGGGCGCCGCGCGTAGCAGCGGCTGGCATCCGCTGGCCAATGAGTCGGAGGCCACGACGCGGCAGTGGGTGATTCGCCTAGCGCGGGACTTGATGCGGGGCCGGGCGAGGGACGAGTCAGGGACGACTGTGCGTCCGCACGGGAGGGCGGAAGCCAGCACTGTCATTGACGCGGTCAGACGCAACTTCTGGCGCACTGACTCACGCGTGCGGCGCGGATCCCGTGGAAGATGTGCTGCCCGGCTACTGCTGCACCGATCCCAAGGGAGACTTTCTCCCTAGCAATGTACACATAAAATATGACCCATTTTCTGCACTGTTTGGTACTGTTTCTGCAGTATTTTTATCTGAATTTTCTCCTACATCACCACAAAGCTCATGAAGATTGTTATGAGGGTTAGTCAACATTGGGTCATTGCAATTATTCCCCCCTATGACATCACCAGTAAGATGAGAGGGTAAGAGGAGAATTTCTTAACGAAGAAGTGCTCCGGCATTAGGGTGAAGATCAGCGAAGGGAAATTTGGTTACATCAAAGACTACATCCCAAGAGATGTAAACTCGGCCGGTAGAGACATCAAGACATTTAACGCCTTTGTGTTGAGCACTATATCAAATGAAAACACACTGTTTTGAGAGGAACATGAGTTTGCAGTTGTTGTATGGTCTAAGATTTGGCCAACACGCGCAACCAAAGAACGAAGTGAATTGTACTCCGGTTTGATGTGAACAAGTCTTTCAATGGGTGTTTCATAGTTGATGAATTGACTGGGGAGCATGTTGATAAGATGCACGGCAATGAGGAATGCTTCGTCCCAAAGTTTAAGTGGCATGGATGCATGTGCAAGAAGGGCAAGCCCTACTTCAACAATGTGTCTGTGCTTGCGTTCAACGGACCCATTTTGCTGATGGGCATGTGGGCAAGACACATGGTGAGAAACTCAAAGTGTTTGAAAAAAGAATTCAATTTTTCGTATTCCCCTGCCCAATCAGATTGAACACCAATTATTTTACTGTGAAACTTGCGTTCAACAAGAGCTTGGAAGTTTTGAAACACTTGGAATACATCGAATTGTTTCTTAAGAAGATAGATCCATGAATATTTGATGTAGTCATCTATGAAACTCACATAGTAAGTATATCTAGCAACAGAAGAAGGAGCAGGACCACAAACATCAGAAAAAATGAGTTGCAATGGTTTGGTAGAAATAGATAATAAGTATATCTACCAACAGAAAGACCACCACATCCACACGTACAACTACTCAGCCAGGCATGCATACACTAGTAGAAAAGGGGGCAATGGTCCAGGCCGGGCCAGCCCATTAGTCCCGGTTCAATCCAGAACCGGGACCAATGGGGGCATTGGACCCAGTTCGTGAGCCACGTGGGCCGGCCAGCCTCGCTCCTGGCCCAACACCATTGGTCCCGGTTGGTGGCTTGAACTGGGACCAAAGGCTGCCCTTTAGTCCCGGTTCGTGCCACGAACCGGGACCAATTAGTTGCCTATATATACCCCTCGCCCGCGAGCAGAGCACTCCCACTGCTCTGTTTTTCGTGGCCAGCTAGGGGAGAGCTTTGTGGTGCTCTAGCTCACCTCCTATGCACACGAGGTGTTCGATGGAATGCCCGAGCCACACTACTTAAGCTTTCTCCTCTCCAAGCTCGACCTCCAAGCTCCATTTTCCTCAATATTTGTCTAGGTTTAGCGGTCCGTCACGTCCCGTCCCCGTCTTCACCGCCGTCGATCGCCCGCGCCGATCTCGTCGCCGGCACCACCGTAGTGAGCCTCTTGTTCTTATCTTCTTTCTGAAAGGAAAAAAATTCTTACTTGTATGTTTATATAGATACTTGTACAATTTTATTACTTTTATTATTGCATCTTATATAGTGCGGTGGTTTTGGTATCCTCCCCCGTCGGCCCTCGTCCTGTCTATGATTCGGATGTGGTATATATTATCTTTTCATAACTATTGGTTCATTTATTGTTTATGACAATTAGGCCGACCAACGTGACATAGATTTTATTTATCTAGGAGGTTGTTGAACCGGAAATTCCAACCGGCCCTATTGTCGAGAGGTTAAATTTAGTTGAAGAAGAAAACAATTTGTTGAAAGAAAAAATTAGAAAAATTGAGGAGGAGAAGATGATATTGGAGTTGCATGTTCCGGATGTCGTCGATGATCACAAGATCAGGATGGATGCAATGCGCTTGAAGATTAGAAAGATTAGAAAATATGCCATTCATACCGAGGCTTGGTATCATTATGACGTTGGATCAGTTGTTACATTGGTTGCGATTATGATCGCATTTGTTTTCGCATTGAAATGTTTTACATAGTTTCAGTGTATGGTTTAATTAATTTAGATGCTCTGCAGAGCTTTATGTTGTTAGATGAGAACTATGTATGTACTTTGGTTTTAATGTGATGATGAACTTCTATTAATTTGGTCACTTAATTATCTATTCATGATGTTTTGTAATGATTTTTGACACACTTAATTATATATAATGCACGCAGATGAACCGGCAATGGATGTACGGTTCAAGACACACCTCCGAGTACATTAAGGGCGTGCATGATTTTCTCGAAGTGGCTGAGGTAAACAAGCAGAATGGTTTTATGTGTTGTCCATGCCCTATATGTGGGAATACGAAGTCTTACTCTGACCGGAAAATCCTCCACACCCACCTGCTTTACAAGGGTTTCATGCCACACTATAATGTTTGGACGAGGCATGGAGAAATAGGGGTTATGATGGAAGACGGCGAAGAAGAAGAGTACGATGACAACTATGTGCCCCCTGAATACGGTGATGCTACTAAACATCAAGAGGAACCAGACGATGTGCACGATGATGCTGCAACGGGCGAAGCTGCTGAAGATCAAGAGGAACCAGACGATGTGCCCGATGATGATGATCTCCGCCGGGTCATTGTCGATGCAAGGACGCAATGCGAAAGTCAAAAGGAGAAGCTGAAGTTCGATCGCATGTTAGAGGACCACAAAAAAGGGTTGTACCCCAATTGCGAAGATGGCAACACAAAGCTCGGTACCATACTGGAATTGCTGCATTGGAAGGTAGAGAAGTGCCTGACAAAGGATTTGAGAAGCTACTGAAAATATTGAAGAAGAAGCTTCCAAAGGATAACGAATTGCCCGACAGTACATACACAGGTGAGCCAAGGAACGTACTGGGATGAGTTTGCAAGTGAGCCAAGGAACGTATGGTTTGCTTTAAGCGCGGATGGCATTAATCCTTTCAGGGAGCAGAGCAGCAATCACAGCACCTGGCCCGTGACTCTATGTATGTATAACCTTCCTCCTTGGATGTGCATGAAGCGGAGGTTCATTATGATGCCAGTTCTCATCCAAGGCCTTAAGCAACCCGGCAACGACATTGATGTGTACCTAAGGCCATTAGTTGAAGAACTTTTACAGCTGTGGAATGGAAACGGTGTACGTACGTGGGATGAGCAAAAACAGGAGGAATTTAACCTAAAGACATTGTTGTTCATGACCATCAACGATTGGCCCGCTCTCAATAACCTTTCAGGACAGACAAACAAGGGATACCACGCATGTACGCACTGTTTACTTGACACCGATAGTATATACCTGGCAATCTGCAGGAAGAATGTGTACCTGGGCCATCGTCGATTTCTTCCGACCAACCATCAATGTCAAAAGAAAGGCAAGCATTTCAAAGGCGAGGCAGATCACCGGAAGAAGCCCGCCATGCGTACCGGTGATCACGTACTTGCTATGGTCAATGATTTACACGTAATCTTTGGAAAGGTTCCCGACAGACTAGCTGTTCCGAGTGATGCTGGAGGACACGCACCCATGTGGATGAAGAAATCTATATTTTGGGACCTACCCTACTGGAAAGACCTAGAGGTCCGCTCTTCGATCGACGTGATGCACGTGACGAAGAACCTTTGCGTGAACCTGCTAGGCTTCTTGGACATGTATGGGAAGACAAAAGATACAGCTGAGGCATGGGAGGACCTGCAATGTTTGCACGAAAAAGACGGCATGCCTCCAAAGCAGTATGAAGGTCCTGCCAGCTATGCTCTTACCAAAGAAGAGAAGGAAATCTTCTTTGAATGCCTGCTTAGTATGAAGGTCCCGACTGGCTTCTCGTCGAATATAAAAGGAATAATAAATATGGCAGAGAAAAAGTTTCAGAACCTAAAGTCTCATGACTGCCACGTGATTATGACGCAACTGTTTCCGGTTGCATTGAGGGGGCTTCTACCGGAAAACGTCCGATTAGCCATTGTGAAGCTATGTGCATTCCTCAATGCAATCTCTCAGAAGGTGATCAATCCAGAAATCATACCAAGGCTAAGGAGTGATGTGGTGCAATGTCTTGTTAGTTTCGAGCTGGTGTTCCCACCATCCTTCTTCAATATCATGATGCACGTCCTAGTTCATCTAGTTGACGAGATTGTCATTCTGGGCCGCATATTTCTACACAATATGTACCCCTTTGAGAGGTTCATGGGAGTCCTAAAGAAATATGTCCGTAACCGCGCTAGGCCAGAAGGAAGCATCTCCATGGGCCATCAAACAGAGGATGTCATTGGGTTTTGTGTTGACTTCATTCCTGGCCTTAAGAAGATAGGTCTCCCTAAATCGCGGTATGAGGGGAGACTGACTGGAAAAGGCACGCTTGGAAGGGACTCAATAATATACAGGGACGGATATTCTTGGTCTCAAGCACACTACACAGTTCTACAGAACTCTACCTTGGTGACCCCGTATATCGATGAACACAAGAACAGTCTGCGCTCCAAACACCCGGAGCAGTGCGACGACTGGATTACATGTGAACACATCAGGACTTTCAGCAGTTGGTTGGAAGCACGTATCAGAGGTGACAACACTATTTGTGATGAGCTGTACTTGTTGTCCAGGGGACCATCTTTGACTGTATTGATTTGGAAAGGATACGAGATAAATGGGAATACATTTTACACGATTGACCAAGATCAAAAGAGCACCAACCTAAACAGCGGTGTCCGCTTTGATGCAACAACCGAGAGGGGAAAGGACACATATTATGGTTACATAGTGGACATATGGGAACTTGACTACGGACATGATTTTAAGGTCCCTTTGTTTAAGTGCAAATGGGTCAATCTGTCAGGAGGCGGGGTACAGGTAGACCCACAGTACGGAATGACAACAGTGGATCTAGAAAATCTTGGGTACACTGACGAACCGTTCATCCTAGCCAATGATGTGGCACAGGTTATCTATGTGAAGGAAATGTCTACCAGACCGAGAAAGAGAAAAGATATGGAAGCGAATACATCATACGATGAGCCAAAGCGCCACATAGTTCTTTCAGGAAAAAGGGACATCATGGGAGTGGAGGGCAAGACAGACATGTCTGAAGATTATGAAAAGTTTCATGAAATTCCTCCCTTCAAAGTCAAGGCTGACCCCAGCATCCTGAAAAACGATGAAGATTATCCATGGTTACGGCACAATAAGCAAATGACACAAGCGAAGAAAAAGTGAAGACTTTCTCCCGCAACTATTATGATGATACCATGCCAACTTTGTAACTGACGAGTATGATACCATTGTCCGTTTTGTACATGCACATGCTATGTGGGTCAATTTATGATACCATGCCAACTTTCAACTTTTTCAGAGTTCATTTGAAATGCTTTAATGTCTTATGGTTCGGCCCTCGTAATAATTAAAAATAGCAACAATAAGTATTTTGTTGTAAGTAGAAACAAAATAAAATAAATAAAGCAGAAAGAAAACAAAAAAACAAAAAAAGTGTTTTCAAATTTGAAAACTAATGGCACTAACAGAAAGTTTATAATTTTCCTAAAACTAAAAGCAAAAAGAATTGAAAAATAAAGCAAAAAACAAAAGAAAATAAATAATGCAGAAAACAAAACAAAAAAAATAAGTATTTTGTTGTAAGTAGAAACAAAATAGAATAAATAAAGCAAGAAAGAAAACAAAAAAACAAAAAAAGTGTTTTCACATTTGAAAACTAATGGCACTAACAGAAACTTAATAATTTTCCTAAAACTAAAAGGAAAAAAGAATTGAAAACTAAAGCAAAAAACAAAAGAAATTAAATAATGCAGAAAACAAAACAAAAAAACAACAATAAGTATTTTGTTGTAAGTAGAAACAAAATAAAATATATATAAAGCAAGAAAGAAAAAAAAACAAAAAAGTGTTTTCAAATTTGAAACTAATGGCACTAACAGAAAGTTTATAATTTTCCTAAAACTAAAAGCACAAAGAATTAGAAAATAAAGCAAAAAACAAAAGAAAATAAATAATGCAGAAAACAAAACAAAAAAACTGGAAAAAAAATAATAAAAATAGCAACAATAAGTAAAGAAAACAAAAAAATGCCTCCTACTGGGCCCCCACGGCCTGAATACGACATGAAACCCTAATATGGGCCAAGATTCAGGCCCGTAGTAGGCCCAGAAGGCCCATCAGGCAAAGCAATAGCAAGTAGGCCCGAAAGCCCGCGGTGGAGAGGAGCTCGAGAGGGGTGCGGCAGTGGGGCTTATAAACCACTGCGCGCCCCTCTCAACTAGCGAGGTGGAACTAAACTTTGGCCCCGACGCTGGCAACACAGGGGCCTTTGGTCCCGGTTGGTGGCACCAACCGGGACTAAAGGGGGGGCATTGGTCCCGGTTGGTGGCACCAACAGGTACCAAAGGTCGCCGCTTCCCGCCCTTTGGGCTGCCGAAAAAGAGGCCTTTGGTCCCGGTTGGTGGCACCAACCGGGACTAAAGGGGGCATTGGTCCCGGTTGGTGCCACGAACCGGAACCAATGCTCTTGGTATATAAGTAGCACTTCGCAATTTTGCAGAGTTCATCACCACAGTTGCCCCCCGATGACGCCGAGCACATCGTCGCCGCCAGGCTGCCCCGACGCCGCCTGCCGTCGTCGCCGTCGCCGTCGCCCGCGCCCGTCGTCGTCGCCGCCCGCGCCCTCGCCGTCGCCCGCGCCCTCGCCCATCGCCATCGCCGCGTGCCGTCCCTGCCCCAACGCGCGCCGCCCCTGCCCGGCCGCGCGCTGCTCCTGCCCCGACGCCGTCGCCGCGCCACTGCTCGCTCTGACGCCGCCCGCCGCGCGCTCCTCCCTCTGTGAGCACCGCGCCTCTGCGGCCCCGCCGCAGCCGTGCTATTTTTTTAGTTATACATGCTATTTTTTATATGTTTTTAGATTCATATATGTATGTATGTATTTTTTAGATATATGTATTTTTTATGTTTGTTCATATATGTATGTATGTATTTTTTACATGTTTTTTTTATGTATGTATGTATTTTTTCAATTGTAATGATGTTTTAAAGTATACATATATGCAAAAGTTAGATTTTTAGAAAAGTTTTATCTATATATGTTCTCTGTTTGTACATTTTAGGTTAGTTTAATTTTTAGAAAAAATTTATATATCTAGCTAGGAAAGGAAGAAGAAGAAAAAGAATGAGAGGAAAAAGAAAAATTAGAAGAGGAAGAAAAGGAGAAGAAGAGGGGAGGAAGAAGAAGAGAAATAAATAAGAAGAAGAAAAAAGAAGAAAATGAAGAGGAGAAGACGAAAGGAATAGAGGAGAAGAAGAAAAAATAGAAAATTTTCTATTTTTTCTTGTTCTCCTCTATTCCTTTCTTCTTCTCCTTTTTTTTCTTCTTTTTTTTATTTGATCTTCTCCTGATCTATTCCTTTCTTATTCTCCTCTTTTTTGGGTGATATTAATTATTGTAGAATATGCAAATGTTTGTATATTCATATGAACAATGCATTAGGCAAAACCTTTGTTTTTTTTCGAAATTTTCTATTTGAACATTTTTTTTAAAACAAGCAATACTAAAATAATGAGAGGAAAAAGGAAAATAAGAAGAGGAAGAAAGGAGAAGAAGAGGAGAGGAAGAAGAGGAGAAATAAATAACAAGAGGAAAAAAGAAGAAAAAGAAGAGGAGAAGAAGAAAGGAATAGAGGAGAAGAAGAAAAAAATAGAAATTTCTATTTTTTTTCTTCTTCTCCTCTATTCCTTTCTTCTTCTCCTCTTTTTTCTTCTTCTTCTTCTTCCCTCTTCCTTCTTCCTTTTCTTATTTTCCTTTCTCGAGGGAGAAGAAGAAAAAGAAGAGTAGAAGAAGAAGAAAGGAATAGAGGAGAAAGAAGAAACTTCAACACGAGGGGGGGGTACCGATACCCCCTCCCCGATAACATTATTTTCCCATGTATATGTATGTCGCGTCGTTGTCGACATAACCCCCTCGAGATAACTTCAACATGAGGGGCGGTCGATATATATACCCCCTCTCGACTGTGATAACTTATACAACGGCAGCACCCCCCCTCGGCCCTCTCGCTCGACCAAAACTCTCGAGGACACCCAAACCCTAGAGAGAAAACGATGTTGGTCTCCTACACCCTCCCGCCGCGCCCCTACCCGACAAATTAACTCTCTCGAGGCCACCCAAATTTACCAAGTTAAAAGAGCGTTGTCGTCAAGGCCACCCCAAACCCTTGAAGCGTTGTGTTGAGGCGACCCCAAACACTAGAGAAGCAGCGTCAAGGCCACTAACATGATTCCTTATTGTGATTAGCTAGCTAGTTCTACATTTGCCACTATATATCCATCCATCTGTACCATGTTTGAATAATAATTGACATGTTGTAAATATTTGCAGAAACTATGGAGCACTCCCGAGACGAAGAAACAGAAGCGATGTTGGGGCACATAATTGCACAAGGAAGTGATGAAGTTGCGTCATTTCTCAACGACACCGATGGTCAGGAAGGACTGGGTGAAGAAGAGGGCTATGTTCATGATGGCTTCGGCCCATTAATGCCGGTACAAGAAGAGGACTATGTTCATGATGGCTCCGGTGACACAATGGAGATACAAGAAGGAGACCGTGCTGACTGCTCCGGTGACTGAACCGAGTCCGGCCAGGTATATATATGTTAGTTAAGCCCGTGCTGACTAGTTAATTGATGCATCCATTGTTTTGGTATATGTACACATATTAATTACTCTCGTCTTTCTTCCTTATAATTTCTAGCCCTCCGGATCGAGCACAACTTCGGTAAGGAGACGAGGCCCGAAGAAAAAGTTGAGCTCGGATGATAAGTTTGAGATCATAGAAATCGCGCCCGACGGCGAACCGATTGAACCCATCCGGACAAGGAAGGCATTTTCTGCTTAGTGCGGGGTTCTTGTTAGGGACAAGATCTCGATCAACATCCATCAATGGTATAAGCCTAAGGAGGAAGACCCTGAGGTGTCTTATGTCAATGATATGCAGAAAGAAGATCTTTGGACTTAGCTGAAGGCAAATTTCACCCTACCGCCAGAGGAGGATCCGGAGAAGCCAGTTAAAGAGCAATTAATCAAGTCTTGTTCTCTTAAGAAGATGGCAACCCTAATGAGGAGGTGGAGGAAAGAGCTGAACCAGTTTGTCGACAAAAAAAAGACACCAGAATTAATCGGCAAATATGAGAAGATCAAAGATCACTGGCCCGCATTTGTGGCCCACAAGACATCGAAAAAGAGTAAGAAGATGTCGGAGACAAACAAGCAAAATGCTGCGAAGAAAAGCTTCACCATCGCACGGGGTCAGGTGGCTACCTCAAAGCCCGGCCTAAGTGGTCCAAGGCTGAGCATGATCTGCTTGAAAAAGGGATCGAACCAGAGACAATGTACTGGCCAGACCGTTGCCGGACTTGGTTCTTCGGGGCTGGCGGAACCTTGGACCCTGTAACAGGGAAGTGCCATTGGACGGACGAGCAACTGCAAATACCAGTCAAGAACCTTAGACACTATATCGATGCAGCGCAGCGAGGGACGTTCCTTCCAAACAGGGAGAAGGACGAGCTCACAATGGCCCTTGGGAATCCTGAGCACCCTGGACGGACACGAGGCACGCCAGGTTCCATTCCGTGGAAGGTTGGTTTTCCGGACGCAGGGGGTTACAAAACCCACGAGAGGAGGAAGAAACTGGAGCAGGACAAACTACAGGCGCTGCACGAAAGGGTAATGGGGCTAGAGGAACGAGAAGCAGCAGATCGCAGCAAACGACCTACCGAAGCTTCCCCCGAAGCTACCCCGCCATCTCAGCGGAGAAGCAGCGTGGCTTCCACCGAGCTACTTCAGCCGGAGCATGTCTTGACGGCTCCTACCAGCTATCCCGTGGATGATATCACGGAGTCTCAAAATTGCCACATTATGGCGCGATGGATGAATTTGAAGGTCAAGGCGGCTGTTGGCCAAGTTTATCCTAGTGGACCCGGCACAACTTATCACTGTCAGCCGATTTCAGAAGGATATGCTAAGGTGATGGTGGATGAAATAACGGAGGGATTTGAGGACCTCCTGCTTGACCACCCTACCGGTGAAGGGGAGACTAGGCTGGGTTCTGCTCTGAAGACTCCATGCCCATGGCGGAAGGAGCTCATCAACCTTCCGAACTGGACGCCTCCGCCTCCTCCTCCTCCTCCGGCAAGTCAGGGCACTGCGCCTCCTCCACCGCCTCCTCCTCTAGTGAGTGACGATCAGGGCACGCGTGGCGGCACTCCGCCTCCTTCTCCGGCGCGTGGTGGCACTCCGCCTCCTTCTCCGCCTACGCCGGCGCTCCCAAGCAGCCAGCAGCCTCCTCCTTCTCCGCCTCGCCAGCAAGGGCGGAAGAGACCCGCCGCCGCCCCGGCTGCTCCAGCGCGTCGTAGTCCTTCTCCTCCGCCTCGTAAGCAAGCACGAAAGAAGACAGACGCCGCAGCCGCTCCGTCTGCTCCGGCGTCTAGCAGCACAAGAAGAGGAGAGAGGCAATACAGATACGGTCCACCTCTAAAGCCTCTAGAGAAGTTACCATATGAGAGGACCGAGGAGGAAAACGATACGATCGTGCGGACCCATGTGAAGGAGTTCTTTGAAGGGGTGAAAGCAAAGAGACATCCACCTCCGAAGGAGAAGGTAGATCCGGTGAAAGCAAAGCACACTCTCGATGCCCTGAGGAAACCGGCAAAGTCTCCGCCGAGAACCAACTATGAGCGCATTACTGAACAGACATATCTCCAAGCGGAGCGGTCGGGAAGTACTGTCAGACATGAAAGAGCAAAAGAACGAGCAGCTGCGAAAAAAATTGACCAGCTCGGCGAACAAGCAAACCAATCGTGCCCCCCGCTCAATGTGTCTAGCGGCAACATCGTCGCTAATGTTCCGGGGATGGTGGCCGGTTATGGCAATCTACAAGATTACCTGGCTGACGATGCACTTCCTGATTTCATGGAGGTGGAAGAACACAAATACGAGTACGAGAAGCCTCTCGTCAAAGATGAAAAATCTCTAACAACGATGATGCAAAGATTCCATAGTTGGTACATGAAAACCTGCAGAGAGTCTGGGGGGACGAATACTTTGTATCTGAGAATTAAAGAGGAGCACGACCTCGTTGGAAATGATCTGTTGCATGTTCCATTTGAGGAGTTCTTCGAGTTCTTCAATCAAAAGGCCCTCGATAAATTAACGGTCTTTTGCTACTGCCTGTAAGTACTATTTCTGTCATTAAGTCTCTATATATAGCTCGGCTCTTTCATTGCATGTATTTATAATTAATTATCCTCAATATATTATGCAGATTGAAGATCGATGAGTGCAAAAAAAATGAAATTTATGATATTAGGTTCATTAACACAAATATCATAGATGTATTTCTAGTTGAAAAGCACGTCAAAGAGGCCGAGGACAACTTGCTACAATCGTTGATCAAAAATCAAAACAAAGATACCATACTCTTTCCTTACAACGGCAAGTGAGTGTTACTGTCGTTTGCATATTCGGTTTCCCTTATTACTCGAGCGAGGTTATAGTAATGTAATTGATGAGTTATGCATGCGTGCGCAGGTACCACTATATTCTTCTGCAGATTAAGCTTGAGCGTGGACTAGTAACCGTCTTAGACTCGAGACGGAAAGATCCGAAAACCTATGCGTACATGACTGAAATGCTCAGCAAGTAAGTTCAATCGATCATTATCGCACCATATCAGCAACTTTTTGTTCATTTCCTGATATCTCAAGTAATAATAATTATTTTCTTTGTCTTGCAGGGTTTGAAAACAGTTCACCGCAGAAGCTCCGGGACTGCCGAAGGAGCTGCGATATACATACCCGAAAGTAAGTACTACTGGCTAGCTACTTGCGCGCATCTCCCGTTGATTCTATAGCTATACTTTCATCAATGCCATTTATAATGCTTCATTATCAGTTTGATTGACCTCTATTTCTCGTAAAGTGCTTGTGGCAGGAACAAGGGAATGATTTCTGTGGATACTACGTGTGCGCGTTCATCCACACCGCGACTTTGAAAAACAAGCGGGGCTACTCTCAAAGACAATATGAAGTGCGTAAGCAATAATATTCACAATTTCATTTTATTACACCATCATTTCTGTTGAGTTTCATTCATATATATGTATTAATTAACCCCCTTCTTCGAATTAGACGTGGCAGATGCGGAATGAACTCCTAGAACCAGATCGCATGAAAGCAATTCAATAGGAATTGGCGGGATTCTTTCTTGACCACGTCATCAATAAAGACAGAGAATACCATGTGAAAGTTGATTTCAAATGCTAGGGGACTGTAATTGAGAGATCTTATATATTGTACATGTATGTAGCCAGTAGCGTCGGACGTACATGATACGAAAACTTGTGGTTCGACCAATCTCTCGGAGAAGGAGAGGTCGATCGATCATTTCTCTCGGTATGCATAACGAACTTCTGTACTCAATGGTTCCCTTCATTTTCTTACTAGCTAGCGTGTCGAGGGCTATATGTATATAGTACGTAGCGTCGACCAAGCACGGACATAAGAGAGGACACTTCTCTCTATTAATTAGCTAGCTAACACAATATATGAAACACCTAAATTAACCCCCAAAACCCCCAACACCCCCCCCCCCCCTCCAAAAAAAAACAAAAACCCCAGCCACTGGAATGCTGACGCGTGGATGCCTTTTGGTCCCGGTTGGTACCACCAACCGGGACCAAATGCCCCCTGCCTGGGCTCGGCGCACAGGCCACGTGGAGGACCATCTGTCCCGGTTCGTGTTAGAACCGGGACTAAAGGGGGGAGGTATTAGTAACTACCCATTAGTCCCAGTTCATGAACCGGGACTAAAGGCCCTTACGAACCGGAACTAATAGGTGTTTTTCTACTAGTGATAGCACATAGTACTGTGCATGTAACACAACATGTACTCTCTCCATATGTTGGCATGTGTGGATGCATGCATGGCCTGTCCCGTTTGACACGGATGCTTAAAAGATGTTACTACAATATATGTTTATGTTGTAGTGCATGCATTGTACATGCTATGTTGCTGACTATTAAGATGGTACTCTAGCCATATCAAGTTTAAACTCGCCCCCTTTCTTAAGGGTTGAGCAATGTCACTATAAGAGTCCAACAAGAGGTGATTGTGATGATATAAGTATCTTACCAATTACCTTACAAAAACTAAATGAAAGGAATTGGCACAATTATTTTCCATGGAAGCGAATTTCGGACTATTAGTCTAGGTAGGTAAAGGCAACCCGAGAGCCCCACTCAAATGAATCTCTCTCAATCCATGGTAAGTGCCATACTCCCACGTTCATTAATGTTAAACCTATTTGTTTTCAATTGAAATTCCAATTTGTTCGGGTATTACTATATTTCCCTTAGAAAATATTTTAAACCTAAATAAATTCCTAGGTCAAATTTTTTTCAGGGGGTTGCTATGATCTTTCTGTGGGCCAACTTACCTTGTTCAAATATAATTAATTTTCCCCTTGTTATTATTCCTCTAATAAATACGTACTCACCCACAAATTAATGCATTAAATACTAACCAATGCACTCAATTACCATTAATTTGGACATGTTTATCCAACACTAGTGGCTGGGGCGTGCCATTGGCACGCCTCCTGAGCGTTCTTGTGCGCACTTATCTAGCTTCGTTCTTGTGCGCACTTATCTAGCTTTCGCACATCTGTGGATCTAGGTTGATCCTTGATGGAACCTATACACAGCAAAACTGATTTCCAAACAGGTGAATATGCTATCTTTGCTGACTTTAACCCATAGCCAATGGTAAACATTTATGCTAAATAGAATATGTACCAATAATGAACAAGAAGCAGTACAAAGTTCATTAATGAACCCAAATAACTGAATCAAAGTGTCATGTTATACAAATTAGAATAGTGTGAGATGATCCAACATAAATATTTCAAAATTACATGCAAAGATTTTTAATAAGGAAGCTTTAAGTGGAAGGTCTAATATATCTTTAATAAGAGGAAGGTCAAAAATCACAAAATCATCCGAAAATTTACAACTTGAGACAAAGAAAGATGCCATGCTAAGCAGCAAAACACTATGTGATCTAATCTGTCATGCCAAAATCAAAAGAGGCACACAAAGTAGTAGTATTCCGTCAAACAGAACAAAACGAAGTAGCGAGGCTGTTGGGTACTCACGGCAGCTATTATGAGGATCACATGTTCAAACAAGTGTCTTCGTCATTCTACTCCCATTGAACCGGTCCTTTATTTTGGTCTAAACCTATAAGAATGAACACATATTTATGTATATTTCATCAAGTATATGCCAGAAATATCAACAAGCGGTGTCCATTTATAAAGCGGCGGATAGTTTCATAGGTACTAATAGAATTATATTAACATAGAAGGGCCAATCTTGATCACAGAGAGACAGCTAGCTGTTCAAACCAATGATTAGCAGTCTCCAAAAACAAAGGTGGAGTTCCTCACATCATGGGCAGAATGGAACATTAAGTTGTAAATAAACCCTTCTGAGCCATTTTGTTTTCATCAAGTTGGAACCATTAAATCTATATGAAATAATTATATTAGTATATATTCCTTCTTTTGCAGATTTACAGTAAAAGACAAATATTGTTGGCTATACAGTTCATAGCTCTGTAGCCAACTATTCTAACCTCTATGCAGAACACAAATTTTAGCTGGTTTACCATGTAATAAGCAACCACTAATTTTTCAAATACTTTTTCCAGCTCCACCATGCATCCAGCCACCATATAAGACCACCATCCTTGCCCATCAAAGACTCGCCGCCACCGCCTGAGAGGAAGCTGGGCAACTGGAATTAAATGCTATAATCTTAGAACAATCGTAGCACGCAGGTTGCAACGCAACTCTGATAGTGGCCATTGTTATGGCGGGATTTATGCCCTATTAGCTGAGAAGTGTGGCGTGTCGCCATGGCCTAGAGACCTATTCTTCCTATTTAGTACTTATATTTTGAGGCCGTGAAGCGCCACAAGTTCATAAAGGCCACGGCTACTGATTGTAATTACAACCTAATATTTAATAAGAAATCCATTGTGCCTGTTAATTTGCCTGCACCTTCCCTCTTTGATTATCAGGAAAAGGGAAGATATTACATCTATCAGAGGGACGCGCACGAGTACAACGACGGTGGAGGCTGCCTGCCAGGCCGCGGAGGCTGCACCAAGGGCTTCCATGAGTTTTCATACTGACTATTATCCAGGCCACTACAGGTGGTGATTACCAAGATAGGCCAACAACCTAAGCATGGGGAGTACGTATTTTTGCCGACTTTACATTCATGTTCAAACATTCTAGTTGTCGGTGTTCACACTTTTGCATTGTATTATCCATGTTAGATTTATTTTCTTGACTTCTTCTTGTGTGTTTGAAATACTTGCAAAAAATTCAAAAATACTTCTTCCTTCTTTTCGGTTTTTCTTTCTAGCGTAATTCAGTTGTAGTATTAAAAGAAAACCCAAAAAGATTTCTCTTTTCTTCTTTTGCTTGTTGGGAGATTTCCCATGTAAAAAGTTTTTCTCGTTTTAGTTTTTCCCTTCTTTAATTTTCTTTCTTCCAGAAAAACTAAAAACTCCAAAAATATTTCAGTGTGTTTCACTGAATTTCTTTTCCTTTTATTGAGTTGTACACAAGGGGAAGACCACGATGAAAATGTTGAGTGGCTCATATGCATTGTTATTAATCTAATAAGGAGCCCATATTATTTCGTCTTCTTCTTTTGAATAAAGTGTTGCAAATTCTAGCTTAGTCCACGACACTTACAATATCTTTATTTTCTTATCATTCAGTCGTGTAAGTGAAATGCAATAATGACGATATTTAATGAAGTGACCGTGGCAGAGAGAAGCGGGTATGAACTCAACTTGTTTTGTTTTTGTAAATATGTTTAGACCAGTATCCATGATTTAGCGTATTATGACCAAACATGTTTGCGATGACAATTAGAGATTATGGTTCTTCATGCCATTCTTAAGTAGCTAGGAGTGGGTAATAATTTATCTTGGATGTCAACAAGCATTAAAATAGTTGTGATGTAGTTGAATCCCAATTAGAGATGATGGTATCCTCCTCTGAATGTTCGAGTGGTTTGAATTGGCACATGTTCACGCATGTAGTTGAACCAAAACCAACATAGCCTCCACGATATTTATGTTTATGGTGTTTATATCCTACTCATGCTCTTATGCAACGATAGTTATTCATAAGCATGTTCATGACCGTCTTCGCTCTCTAGCTGGTCGCTTCCCAACCTTTTCCTAGCCTTCGCCTGTACTAAGCGGGAATACTGCTTGTGCATCAGAATCCTTGAAAGAAAGTTACTCCAGATAAGTCCACTATATCTACCTATATGCGGTATTACCCTGCCCTTCCAAGTAAATTTGCATGTGCCACCTCTAATATTTCAAATGAGCTTCTATTTTGTGCGCTGGAGTGCTCATGGAGAGACACGGGGTGGTCAGTTGCTAAGCGGGTTATTCACTCGACCTTGCACGAGAGGCGCTCGTAAAAAGGGATTCCCAGTCCCGAAATCATAAATCACAAATAATTAAACAAAACTCCCTCTGGATTGTTGTTGGTATGAATGGCATCCATGGATTCGGCTAGCCGTGGAGTGTGTTTGTTGGTGGAGGGGGAGTAAACCTTTACTTTTACTACTTGGGAACCGCCGCTAATTTGTTTAGCATGGAAAGATACCGATAACCCTTGGTTGTAACGTTGACAGGAATGATCCCGTCCCATGCCCTGTCACTCGCCGGCATGATCTCATCAATGAATCCAGCAACGTCTTCTTTAGTACAACCTACCCGGAGAGACTCGCAGAGGAAATCTAACGGCTTCGGTGAAGCCACCTCCGGCGCCGATCCGACATCAGTCCAGCCATCTTCATCCTCAGACTCGTCATAGTCAGAGATCCGGCGAGGGCCCATAAGCGATTGCCCGGCAGGGGATCTCCGTGGTCGCCCCTCATTCAGCTCCTTCCCATGGATCGAAGCACTTCTCTTATCTGTCCACACGCAGTTGTGGGAGGTGGCTCTCTTCCTCCTCGTGGAGCTCGCCTCCCACGAGGTAGTAGTGTTCATCTTCCTCCTTGTGAAGCTCGCCTCACACGAGGCTGTCGTGATCATCTTCCTCCTATCTCCTGCCGTGGAGCAGCTCGTCGAGATGGACATGGCCGAAGAACCGGTGGCCACCTTCTGGCGAGCAGATGAGGCAGAAGTGCTAGTGCCTTTTTTTAGTAAAACCACTAGCTTTTTTTTTATAGAATTAGTAAAAACTACTAACTAACAAAGTGTATTGGGTTGGGCCACCGAGATACAGACTAGGCTATAGGCAACGCTGCAAAGGTAATCCTGCTACACTGGAAGAGCTACCTGTTAGGCCCAGCCCAGGAGTCGCCTTGCCCATCTGTGTGTGTAAATCCGCAAAAAGAAGCGCTCTTATTAGGGAGCTCCTACTCAGCGCTTTAAGCGCCCGTTAGCGCTGCTGGCGCTCGCAGGCGCGACGTAGCGGGCCGCCTGCGAGGCGTAGCGGGCCGGCCAGAAATCAGCTGAAAAATCCAACGCGATGAAAAATTAAAGAATAAATCAGGAGAAGCGGGACTCGAACTCCAACAGCTATTGTCAACAGCACAGAGTGCTAACCAATGAACCACGCTTGACTTTCTTGTGTAAGGTGAGGAAACAAGTGTACTTAACCTTTCATTCAGTACAAGTTAATTGACTTGAAAAAACTTTCATCAATTCTGAATTAAGAAAATCTCGAATTTGATAATAGTTCACGAGGTTATGAAAAAAGTTCATCCAATTTGAATGAAAAAAAATCACGAATTCAAAAGTAGTTCACTGGGTTTTGAAAAAAGTTCACGGATTTGAAAAAAAAATCACTGATTCTGAAAAATGTTCACGTATTTGTAAAAAGGTTCATTAAATTGAAAAAAGTTCATCCATTTTGAAAAAGTAGTTCACTGGGTTTTGAAAAAAGTTCACGGATTTTAAAAAAAGTTCATTAAAATTGAAAAAAGTTCAGCCATTTTGAAAAAGTAGTTCACTGGGTTTTGAAAAATGTTCACGGATTTGAAAAAAAGTTCATCAATTCTCAAAAAAGTTCACAAATTTTAAAAAGAGTTCATTGATTCATAAAAATAAAAATAAGAAATTTTCGCGCATTTGCAAAAGAAAAAGGAAACAAAAGAGAAACATAGAAAAAACAAGAAAAAGAAAAAATGCACGGGCATCGCGATCTTTGGAAAGAATAAGAACAGGAAAACGAAGTAAACTTTCACAGGCGGGTTGTTGTCAGAGTGGTTGCTGCGTTGTTCCAGGGACCTGGTTCGAATCCGGAACAACGCAAACTTTTTATCAGCTTTTTCTAGAAAGAAACCAGAAGATGGGCCGGGCCCAACTAGCCGCGCCCTGCAGGCGCCAGTTTGGGAGCGGGCGCATAAGCGCCAAATAGGATTCCCCCTCTTATTAGGATACGTACCAACCACCTCCCTCCTCTGGTCAGAATCGACTTACCACCAGGCCACCCAGCGCCACCTGTTAAGATTTAACGTTTTCTTCTTTTCTTCTTTCAATTTTGATTTCCCTTTTTCCTTTTTATATTTTCCCTTTTTCGTTTTCCATTTTTTGTTATTCTTCTTCCTAGTTCGATGAATTGTTTGCAAATACGTGAACTTTTCTTGATTTGATGAACTTTTTTTAAAAATTGTGCACCTTTCCAAATTCATGAACTTTTTTCGATTCCAATGAACTTTCCATCAAAATCCATGTTTTTTTTAAAATTGATGAACTTTTTTAATTTCGATGAACTTCATTCAAAATCAATTAACTATTTTTCTTCAAATCGCTGAACTTTTTTTTTCATTTTCAATGATTTTTTTTCCAAATTTGATGAACATTTTTCAAATTTGATGAACTTTTCCCAAATTCGATGAACTTTTTCAGTATTTTATGAACTTTATTTTTGATTTAGGGTCATTTTTAAAGTTGTGAACTTTTTTTAAAATTGATGAACTTTTTCTGAAAATTTATTACTTTTTTTCATATTCAATGAACCTTTTTGAAAATCAATGAACTTTTTTGTGAATACGTGAACTTTTTTGCTAATTGGTGATTTTCTAATATCTGGGAACTTTATTTTGTTCATATTTTTTTCCAAAAAACGACGGTTTTCCAAAATGTATGGGCAGTAAATAGTGCGGCTACGAAAGTACTTAAAATTCTCCTGTTTGTAATCTATCAGTAGATGCTATTAGCTCAAGTGGTTAGTCCAGGTGTGCTGTGTCGAAACTGCAAAGGATCAAATCCTTGCAGAATTAATTTTTTTAAAAGTTTTTTCACCCTACTGAGTTGCTTCATGTTCCTGGGCCGGCCCACCGGGTGCGGCAGCGGGTGCCAGGAGCACGAACGACGCCTGCAGCGTCGTATAGGACCTCCCGGAACCAAGCAGAGCTCCCCTCGCCGCCGTCCCTGTCTCCGGTTCTCACAGCCAGGCGGGTCTTCCACTGCTGGATCACCCCTACGACGGAGATTCTGCCCAGTGGGTGTAGTCGACAGAGAGTCGTGCCGCCGCTCAACGCCATGGTGCATATGGAGGTATCTCCAAAAGGCTCGCTCGTGCTCTTTCTCTGACCAGTCACCACCGATATATAGCTTGAAAATCCGAGTAAACAAAAATTGTACAAACATAACATCCAACTACTCCCTCCGTTCTGAATTACTTGTCGCACGTATGAATGTATCTAGATGTATTTTAGTTCTAGATACATCCATTTCAGCGACGAGTAATTTGAAACGGAGGGAGTAATACGCTGTAGCTACGGCCAAGCTTAAACCGTTACATGGATGAAATTTTAGAATAGATAAGTTTTTTTTTTCTGTCAAGGTAAATGGTTCTGAATTTCCGGTGCTGCATATATTGTCTTAGTAACCTCAAAGTGTGCACTTACATAATACTTGTGTTGTTACTATGGTGTTACATGCCGATGCCGGTGTCCTCTACAGAACTGGATTAGCAAGGATCTGTAAAACTCCACAAGATTTTCCTTCTAATTCTTTTCTTGGTCCTTCAGAGCACAGCAAGTTTGCTGTCTAAGCATATTTAAATAGGACGTGACAATTTACTGAAGAACCAAAAAGATGACAGAAAAATTTCTGAGGCAGGATGGGGCACCTGCTAACTTCAAAAATTGAAATGAACAAAAGGGATATCAATCAGGTCTACCTAGGGAAACTCATAGATGACATGCATTCTTCCTCCATACTATATCGCCTACTGAAGTTGTCAACATCAGCATTGACGTTGTTCTGTTCCACTGGCGTATTGCTTTCTACAGTTTGCATCACTTCAAGTTTTGTCTCAACTTGCCTCATTGTGGGCCTATCTTCACCCTTTAAGCTTAAGCACATCAGTGCTACTGCTGCAACTTGTTTGGCTTCTTCAGCCCCTTCCTCGATGACTTGCTGGTCTAGCATCTCAAAAATTTTGTCTTGGTTCACTCGCAAGATGAATTCAGCAATTAAACTGGCTCCTGGTGTTGATAGGTTGACACATGGCTTCTTCCTGGTTAATAGCTCCACAAGCATGACACCAAAACTATATACATCACTTTTCTCGGTGAGTCGCCGTGTGTGGTAGTATTCCGGATCCAAATATCCGAAAGTTCCTTGAATGGCAGTTGTAACTCCAGTTTGGTCAATGGGGATGCCTCGAGAAGCTCCAAAATCTGATACTTTTGCTGTGAGGCGATCATCAAGTAGAACATTTGCGGACTTGACATCTCTATGGACTATTGATACCGAGGCAGCTGAGTGCAGATAAGCAAGGCACCTTGAGGTTTCAATGGCTATTCTGAGCCGGTCTTTCCATGGCATTGATAGTGGTGTGCCGACATGAAGATGGTCAGAGAGAGTTCCATTTGAAATGAATTCGTAGACCAACAATGGAACTTCTGTCTCGAGACAACGTCCGAAAAGCTTCACTATGTTCCTGTGGTTCACCTGAGAAAGGATGGCAACCTCATTGATGAAATCATCTATTTCTCTCTGGATTACAACTTTTGACTTCTTTTTTTTTAGAAAAGGAGGATGACCCCCGGCCTCTGCATCTGGGCGATGCATACGACCACTTTATTAATTATTCTCACAAGACCTTACAAAGTCATACAACAGTAAGACTAAAGCCACCGTCTAAGCAACAAACTGTCGCTACACCTATCCAGTTGATGAAGGGGCGCAGATAGCCTGGGCCTAATACCAAACAGACATCGCAGCCAAGCCTAACATCTAAGACCTGAGACCCCAACCTAGCCACTTGCCGGGTCTGGGGCACACACTGGTCCGGCGTGCTCTCAGAGGCCGCCGCCGCCAACTGCCACCGCTCCATCTTCAGAATTGTACTGATGCATCAACCTTGCTCGGCCCAGCTATCGTCGACGCCACCACGGCGCCCAACGTCACCTCCTCCCTGCGCGCAAACAGCAGTACACGTCGCGGTCGCCACTGATACACCTCAGCGCCATGCTGCCACGTATCACCAGCCGACACAACTTGAAGCCCTTGGAGGATTTGTCGTGCGTAGAACCTGCCGACCAGGCATGACCAAGCGTAGCACCTGTCGGTCAGGCATGACTTGACATCTCCACCGAAGCTCCGTGCAAGACGAAGCCGCTCCACCTCCTGCCTCCGACTTCCAGCGCTGCTCCATGAAACGACGCTCCCAAGAGAGAAACGACACCGCAGTGCCGCCATCGTCCGGTCTGGAACACCAGATCCTAGGGTTTCCCCCGGAGCAATACGAGTGGGTCGACGGTAGTCACATGACGATGCCTTCATCAAGGTAACGACGTGGAACGCCGCCATCGCCCGCCGTCGGCTCGGTTTTCACCGGCAACTACGTCTTCCCGACTCGCAGCTGGTGCCAGATGACGGATCCCGAGATCCAAACACCTAGCCTCAGGCCGACCACCTCTGACGGAAGAGATGACCACCACCGCCGGCTGCACTGGTCAGAACAGATCTGATCGGAGGTGCCGCCGACGAGACCACCAGGCCCTCCACACCGCCGTCGCCGATCTGAAGGCAGCATGCACGCCGCCGCAGCCAAGCCGGCCGCCGTCAACCGCAGCCGCCGCCGCCGCCCGAAGGGCCATCCGCAGCGCCCGCAGCCCTGGCCTCCGCCGCGCCAAGTCGTCGCCGTCCGAGGACGGGCCGGCCTCCCGCCGCCTGCCGCCATCCGCCGCGCCGCAGATCCCAGATCGGTCGCGCCACCACACACCTTGGGGTCCTCCCCACCCCGAAGACGCGCGAGAGAGGAGATCCCCCGCCACCGCCGTCGGCCCCCGGCCTTAGCCCGGTGGCGTCTTCCGGCGGCGGCGGAGGGAGGGGAGGAGGGAGTTTGTGGTGGCGGCGGCGGCTAGGTTTCTAGCCGCCCGAGTCGCCCCAGGAGGAGGACGACGCGGGCGTTGCAGACTCCTGATTGTTCGTTCCTTAAAAATGGGGGAGAATTTCACTTCCCCGGCCTCTGCACCAACTAAGGATGCATACGGCCATTTTAGTATGAGTACCAAGATAAACATGGTCCTCGTAATTTTTTAAATGAGTATCAAGATATTTTTTGATGAGTGGTTCCACCACACACCAAACTTGATCCTCAATAACAGGGGAAAACCCCCTGTGCATCACCTGTCAATTCTAGGAATTGAACTCGGGTCGTTAGGCTGCACAACTGCATGCCCAACCACTGAGCCAAGGCTCTCTTTGCAACTTTTGACTTCTTGATGGCAACAACATGTTTGTTAGATAAAATCCCTTTGTAAACAGTACCGTGGCCTCCAGCACCAAGTTTTCGAGCCTCGTCAAACTTATTTGTTGCCTTCTCAAGCTCTTGTAAACTGAACAACATCCTTTCAGCAATATCCTTGTCCACAAGCCGCTGTAGCAACAACCCTCTGTTCTTTTTGAAGAAAAATTCTCTTGACTTCCTTGCTTTCCAAACTACGAGCTTTCGTCTTGCAATCAGAACACTCAGAATAATCAGAAGAGTGCCTATACCGCTGCCAATTCCTAGCGCAGGTGCAAATCCTGGAGAGTACATAATCAATTCACTTCCATCTAGATTATGAGTAAATAATCAAATCTATAAAAGAGTCATGAATATTAATGATCCAGTTATTTTGACTTGCATTACAAAGTTATTAACAAAGATCAGCATCTTCCAATCCTTGTTCATTACCTGGAAATTTTGCTTTGGCTGATTTGGTTGAAGAACATCCATTTTGTTTTCGGGGATTACCAGTGGTGCCATGCGGACAGGTACAGGTATATGACCCTATCAGATTGATGCATTGGCCAAAGCAGGGGTACTTGCCATGACTTGTACACTCGTCGATATCTTGTGCACTACTGAAGTAATGGTACTTATTATACAGGCAGTCTTGTGCTCCCCTGTTCATAAGTATTATGTAGATATTCCGGATATATTTCAATATGGACTTCGTACGGACAAAATTGAGTGAGCAAACACGCTAAAACGTGTCTATATACATCTGATTCACAAAAAAGTTAAAAACATCTTATATTTGTGAACGCAGGGAGTAGCATACCTTGGCATCCATGTTGCAGGTAAGGGTTTCCTTGGTAGCCATGCAAACACTGGCATGTGTAACCTCCAGTTGAATCATCTGATCTAGGGTTCTCAAGGCACTCACTCTTGTCGCTAAGGCACCCAAAGTCACTTGAATTGCTAGCCTCGGCACATGACAAGTTACTGAACATCCACCTGATAGCCGTTCTAATTGGTACCCCTGGTATGGGGTGTAGTACACCTTTGGAGGCGCCAAGGCTGGTGTCAGACGATGCCGCCTTCTGCAACATCATAACATTCTTCTCCTTCCTCCACCATCTACTCTCCACCAAAGCAAGACTTGCGTTGACCGGCGGTAAGTTCTCTTTTTTGATGGTGTACTTGATGGGAAACCTATTTGACTCAGAATGCATGTATAGACTGCAGCAACCAATGCCACATGTGCCATTAGTTGCTATCACGGAATGACCCGGCATGCATTCCGTTTCACAATTGCTGACTGGAGTAGATTTATCGCCAGGATAAGGCCATTTGCCAGCATCAGGCCATTGAACCATCAAATTGATTCCACACCCCAGAACAATGATTTCATTCTTGCCTGCTGCTACCCTATACAAGGTGTCGTCAAGGGGGACTGACAAATTCATATAGATGCGATGCGACCGTCGTCCGACTCATCCCCCGCCAAGGTGAGGATCCCACTGTCAATGTACAGTGTGCTGTTTGGCGATGATATTTCAAGCACTTCGACTCCGGAACTGTCCATGAAGAGCTTTGGGGGATGATATGTCTCGTTGCAGGCAAGCTTGAAGCCCTCACGGTGGCACCCGGCGCTGATGCCGAATGGATAAGGTATGTTTATATTGCCGCATCTGCTGGTGCAGTTGGGCACCGCAACGTTAGCCGAGACTAACACTAACATGGTGGCCAGAAGCTGCACAAGGTGCAGCAGGGCTGCTATACCTACCACACTCATTTGTGTGATGCAGCTCAGCCACACACACAAGTGCCTTTATAGTATGAAAGAAACTTCAAGCTCTCGTCTTGTCATATGGCGGTAGCTAATTAATAAAAAGATTAATGCATGCGGTAGCTCTCGTCTTGCATTCTATGTATGAGGAACTGCAAGCCTGTCAAGTCTGTTGTCCGAATGCCTGATAATAATTTGTTCCTATCGTCTTTCATTGTCTCTGCACAAGAAAGGCTACACCAATTATTGGATCTATACATAGTTTATGCGCATGGCTAGTTACTTGCTGGCGACTTCATGAAGCAGTCAAGGAATCACTAGGATAACTTTAAGCCTCAGGCCGGCCGATAAAACAGGGGACAACGGCCGTCTAGTTTCTAATATTTTGCTTGACGTACTGATACTCCAAAGCTGACCGAGTATTACACATTTAAATTTAAAGAAGGTTAGATTACCCGCCTCCTCAGATCATCTGTGGGGACGCACAGCCCATCTATCGTTCGATCTATTTGTGGCACCCTCCTCTACGTGCCTAGTGGCCTGCACGCCATCCGATCACGTTAGTCCGTTCCTCACCGCCACGATTGATCCGGATATCAATGACCTGTGAGCCGTGTCCGCATGAGGGTCCACTGGTGTGGAGGCTTTTACGTCAGCCATGTGCGCACCATCTCACGCGTTTGTGTGTGGGGGTGGGGAACGCCACTTGGTCGTCGCTCTTTCTATCTACTCGGTCGTTGGACGTTGTTGGGGGCTACCCGAATGGTGGAGGCCGGTGTATTTTATTTTTTTATGTTTTTTCTCTTTTTTCTTATGTTGAATTACTCTTCTCTTTTATTCTGTGCTGGCAACCTTAAGCCAGATCTAGCCGATCCCCTGTAACCGGTTAGAGGAGTAAAAATTCAGTTTTACTCCTCAAACTGGGACCTAGCCGAACCCCTAAAACCTATAGGGGAGGAGAATTTTTTTTTCTCCACCGCTTACCCAGCACCTATATTTACTCCACCGCTCGGCGACGGGCGCAAAAAACCAGCCCGCCACTGCCATAGGCTTACCAGTGGCAGCCACAAGTTTGCGAGGCTGGAGGAGGCCCTGTTGATGGTGGCTCATTGGCCTGAAACCGGGTGTGGGAGGTTAGAGCAGCCGCCTAGCTGCATCGGGCACAAGGCCCCCTCCTGACGGCAACAAATTGAACCTTAGGCTGGGATTTCTCTTGGCGAGAGAAGAAAGAACGGGGCGAGGGGAATCTGGGTGGGGCGAGGGCAAGATTAGGTGGTATTGCTGGGGTTTTGGCGTGGGGTGGGTGTTTAAGTGGAGGGTAAAAACCAGCGTGGATGTGGTGGAAGGTGATGCGAAAAAGCCAAGCAAAAATAAACTTGGATATGGGACTACTAACTCCTCTTTAGGAGTAGAGATTACAAATACCTAGATAGAAAGAGTCCCGCTCCGGTACAACCCACCTCAGAAAACGTATAAAGAGCAATATAGACTTTTGACGGATTATACGTATGTACTTATGTATGGTGTGGGTCGGTCGTATATGTCGTGGTGGCGAGCATATGATCCGGCCCAATTCGCTAATGCTGAGTTAAGCCAATGCGTGAGTTTCACTCAAAAATAAACGTGAGGGCGACCAGAACCGAATTCCCAACCTCACCATGGAGGCAAGCTAGCCAGCCAACCTACCAACTGACTCTGCCATAAACGCAGCGTTATCTTTAAAGTAATTAAAGCAGCAGATCCGGGGTTTTTTATTTTTTCAATATTTCTAGGGAAAAATATGAACAAAATTTCTTGCAAAATCCGAACAATATTTCAAAATCGTAAAAAAACATGAATATTCTTTTTATAGATGTGAACAATATTTAAAAAAATGTGAATACTTTTTTTTAAAATTGAGAACGAATTTTAAAATCTGAACAATTTTTGGAAAACTGAATTTAAGATACACACTGAATGTTTTATTAGTATACGGTGAACATTATTCAAATACACATTCAACATCTTTTAAAATATATGTTGAGCGTTTTGGAAATGCACGTTGAGCAAAGTTTGTAAACACGAGGAACATTTTTTATACACAACAAACATCTTTTCCAATATATGGTGACCCTTTTCCTTCAATATGGTGATTTTTTTAAACATGAACATTTTTTGGAAAATGAAACAAAATTAGAATTGTGAACTTTAATGGAATATGGAATTATAAACTCTTTCCAAAACATGAATAAATTTTGATAACATGAGAAATTCTTTAAAGCATGAATTAAATTTGGAATTTCAAACATTTTCTGAAAATTAAAATAATATTTGAGAATTCTGAACATTTTATAAATTTTCTTAATTTATGGATTTTTTAAAGAAAAATAAGGTAAAAAATAAAAAGAAAAGGCAGAAATAAGCAAAAAAGAAAAATGGAAGCAAAAATAAATAAAAAACATGAAGTAAATAGGAAAACCCTGTAAAAGAAAGTAAAACAATAAAAAGCACAGGGAACTTTCTAAAGGTTTCCAAAATTGGTTGCTCGCTCGAATTGGCTCGTCCCGTGTCGGTCGCTCGCTTCGTTTCAGGGAAGCCGCGGCGGTTTGATGCTTACGGTATCAGAAATCGTTCAGACAGCGCATGGATGCTTATCATGGGGTATGTCCACCTGCTGACACAAGTTATGGTCATTTCAAGAGTATCGTAAAAAACACAATGTTCAACGTAGGGTGTCCGATTAGGCCACAAGACTTCATTTGAGAGCACAATGTTTCTCGACATCCGTCAAATAATGAAAAAACTTGGCTTGGGTTGACCATGCTCAACGGAGGGTGCTGGGATAGACCGGAAGGGTTCGTATGAAAACACTTTTTTTTTGCTAATTTTTTTAAATAATATATTTTTATTAATTTTCAGAAATAATACACCGTTTTGATATTTTTGACAAATAATACGGCATCATCTTCCTGGAGGATGGCTGGAACTAATCGTCATCCTCCAGGAGATTAGTTCCAGTCGTCCACCAGGAAGATGATTAGTTCCATCGTCCTTCATGTAGATGATTAGTTCCTGACCTGGACTTTTTCATAACCGTGTTCCCGGGAACCCTTTGCCGCCATCTTCTCTCCCGCCAAACCTGCCTTTCCCGCGCAACCTGCCTTTCCCTCCATCTTCTTTCCCGCGAACCCTGGTGTTCCCACCATCGTCTTTCCCGCCACCCCTTCAGTTCCCGCCATATTTCTCTTCTCGACATATAAACCCCCCTCCCATATAGAAAGGGTTGGTAAGCAGTGCATTGTAGTCTCGTCAAGATGTCCCATCCTCATTATCCTTTTGATCGTAGTTTCCACCCAAGTATGTCGCAATGTCTTCTGAGGTTAGCCAACAATTTCGAGATAGACAAAAGTCCAGGCCAGGAACTAATCATCTTCCTAGTGGACGGCTGGAACTAATCATCTTCCTGGTGGATGACTGGAACTAATCATCTTCCTAGTGGATGACTGGAGCTAATCGTCTTCCTGGAGGACGACTGCAGACCCACCATCAGACGACTGCCCAGTCGACCAGATGTGAGCCGACTGGACACTAAACGTCCTCCGGAAAGACGATTAAGTCTAGTCGTCCTCCAGCAAGATGATGCCCTATTATTTGTCAAAAATATCAAAACGATGTATTATTTCTGAAAATTAATAAAAAATGTATTATTTTTTAAAAAATAGCACTTTTTTGGCGTAGTCAAATGATCCTAAATTTTTACACGATCTTATATGACCAATTCAAGGCACCATGCCAAGTTGTTTGAGATTTCAACAATATTTGCATTTTCTAAATTTTCTCGGTGAAAAATGATCGGTAAATGACTGTCTGTAATCACTCAAATATGGCATGGATGCCGACCATGGACATGCCCACTGCTGGCAACGTCGGTGTCATTAAATGCATGTAAAAAAATAGAAAATTTCAACTGAGGATGCTTGGGTAGGCCAGAAGGGTTCATATGACCAATTCAAGGAGCCATGCAAAGTTATTTGAGTTTTTGACAGTATTTGCATTCTCTGGAGTTTTCTCAGTGAAAAATGGCCGATAAATGGCCGGACGTGACGCAACATCCATACAATCCTGGAAATCGCTCAAACCTGGCATGGATGACTACCATGGACATGCCCAGTACTTGCAAAAGTTGGGTCATTTCATGCATGTCCAAAAATAGATCATATTCAAAGAGGCTGTTTAGGTAGGCGAGAAGAGTCCGTACGAGAGCACGTTTTTCTTGCCAGAAGGGTCTGTACGAGAGCATGTTTTTCTCCAGCATTGTCAAATGATCCTAAATTATTTTCATGAGTTTATATGACCAATTCAAGGCACCATGCTAAGTTATTTGAGTTTTTTATGGTTCTTGCATTTTCTGGAGTTCTCTCAGTGAAAAATGGCCAATAAATGGCCAGAAGTGACGCAACTTGCATACTATGTCAGAAATCGTTCAAACCTGGTGTAGATGCCTATCATGGGCATGCCCACTTGCTGGCAAAAGTTGGATTCATTTCATGCATGTCCATAAATAGAGCATGTTCAACACAGCGTGTTCGAGTAGGCGAGAAGAGTCCGGATGAGGGCACTTTTTTCGACATCGTCAAATGACCCTAAGTTTTTTCCATGAGATTACATGACCAATTCAAGGCATCATGGCAAGTTGTTTGATTTTTTTCACAATTCTATCATTTTCTGGAGTTTTCTTGGTGAAAAAGGCGGATAAATGGCCGAACGCGACCCAACTTACATACGGTGTCGGAAATCGTTCAAACATGGCATGAATGCCTACTATGGGCACGTACCCGCTGGAAAAAGTTTTGGGTCATTTCATGCATGTTCAACGGAGGGTATTCGGGTAGGCGAGAAGGATCATATGAGAGTACATTTTTCAGCACCGTCGAATGGTCCCAATTTTTTTTCATAAGCTTATATGAATAATTCAAAGCACCATGCCAAGTTTTTGTGTTTTCAACTATTCTTATATTTTCTGGAGTTTTCTTAGTGAAAAATGACTGATAAATGGTCAGACGTGATGCAACTTGCATACGTTGTCGGAATTCGTTCAAACCTGACATGGATGCCTATAATAACTATGCCCACCTGTTGGAAAAAGTTGGGGTCATTTAAAGAATGTCCAAAATTATACCACGTTCAAGGGAGGGTGTTCGGGTGCGAGAAGGTTCAGCCTAAGAGCACATTGTTTCTCGACATACTTGAAATGACCCAATTTCTTTATGTGATTGCATGACCAATTCAAGGCACCATGCCAAGTTATTTTGGTTTTTGATTTTTTTTTTGCATTTTCTGGAGTTTTCTCGGTTAAAAAGGCTGATACATGGCCAGACATGTCGCAACTTGCATATGATGCCAAAAATCATTCAAACCAGGCATGAATCTCTACCATGGGCATTCCCACCTTCTTGCAAAATTTGGGGTTATTTTAAAGTTGTCCAAAAATAAATCATGTTCAACGAAGATTGTTCGGGTAAAGGCCAGAAGGGTCCATTTGAAAGCACGATGTATTTCGATGTCAGTCAAATTGGCCCACAAATTTTCCGTTAGCCTCTATGACCAATTCAAGCTATCATCTCAAATTGTTTGGACTTTTAACAAGTTTTGTGTTTCTGGAGTTTTTCGGTGAAAAATGGCCGATAGATGGTCGGACGTGTCGCAACTTGCAAACGATGTTGGAAGTTGTGCAAACCTGGCATGGATGCCCGCTGGAGGAAGTTAGGGTTATTTACCCATAGTCGGAAAAAAACATCATTTGAGAGAAGTGTGCCACACTAGGCTAGATAGGTGCATCCATAGCATGTAGTTTTCCATAATTTGCTTGCTTCTGTTATTTCAATTTCCATCATTACAATCAACATAAACATTTTCCTATGTCCTAACCATTTCAAATTTGTCAATAATTTTGAAATTTCAAATTGTATACAAAAATTTAGAAACTTCAATACTTCTTAAAAAAACATTAACAAATTCCCAACGATTGTTGAAAATATTGAACAAAAACTGCAAACCATGTACTTTTTAAAAATTTATCAACCTTTTTGAAACGTAAAAATTTCTTAAATTTTTAAAAAAATTGAAATGAGAACATCTTATGAAATTCCAGAACATTTTTTAAAATTGTAAACAATATTTGAGAACAAGAAGATTTTTTGGTATACTAAACAGTTTTGACATGTATCTAAGAAAATATTTACCTGTCGAAAGAAATGTTCACAATTCTAAAAAAACATAAATGTGAGAAATGTCAACAAAATCAAAAAATGTTTGTAATTTTCATAAAAAGGTTCACATTGAATTTTTTTTGCAAATCCAAAAAAGTTTGTACTTGTAATACATTTCGTATTTTTAAAAATGTTTGTGTTTTTAAAAAACATTTTAAAAATTGAAAAAAAATCATTAGCTCCAATACATTTTGTTAGCAAGAATGGAACATTTCTGGAGAAGGAGTTTCTCTCGAAAGAAGTGAGTGGGAGGAAAGTAGAACTTGATGAGGTAATTGTACCTCCACTCGAATTGGAAAGTAACACATCACAGAAAACAGTTCCCGTGATGCGTACACCAACAAGAGAGGAAGCAAATGATGATGACCATGAAACTTCAGATCAAGTCACTACTCAACCTCGTAGGTCGAACAGAATACATTCCGCACCAGAGTGGTACGGAAATCCTGTTCTGAAAGTCATGTTACTAGACCATGATGAATCTGCGACTAATGAAAAAGCTATGATGAGCCTAGATTCCGGAAAATGGCTTGAGGCCATGAAATCTGAGATATGATCAATGTATGAGAACAAAGTATGGATTTTGGTGGACTTGCCCGATGATCAGCAAGCCATAGAAAATAAATGGATTTTCAAGAAGAAGACAGACGCTGATGATGATGTTACTGTCTTTAAAGCTCGACTTGTTGTAAAAGGTTTTTTTGACAAGTTCAAAGAGTTGACTATGATGAGACGTTCTCACCCGTAGCAATGCTTAAGTCTGTCCAAATCATGTTAGCAATTGCCGCATTTTATGATTATGAAATCTGACAAATGGACCTCAAAACTGCATTCCTTAGTGGATATGTTAAAGAAGAGTTATATATGATGCAACCAGAAGATTTTGTTGATCCTAAAGGTTCTAACAAAGTGTGCAAACTCCAGCGATCCATCTATGGACTGGTGTAAGGATCTCAGAGTTGGAATATACGCTTTGATGAGGTGATCAACGCATATGGTTTTATACAGATTTATGGTGAAGCATGTATTTATAAGAAAGTGAGTGAGGGCTCTGTAGCATTTCTGATATTATATGTGGATGACATATTGTTGATTGGAAATGATACTTGAATAAAAATTTATCAATGAAAGACCTCAGTGAAGCTGCTATTATATTGGGCATCAAGATCTATAGGGATAGATCAAGACGCTTAATATGACTTTCACAAAGCACATACCTTGATAAAGTTTTAAAGAAGTTTAAAAATGGATCGGTCAAAGAAAGGGCTCTTGCCTATGTAACAAGATATGAAGTTGAGTAAGGCTCAAAACACGACCACGACAGAATATATAGAGAGAATGAAAGTCATTACCTATGCCTCAGCCATAGATTCCATAAAGTTTCCGATCTATTCATCTTCAATCATGGCAGTACAACGAATACCAGAAATAATAGAAGTTACATCCAGATTCGTAGACCACCTAGTGACGACTACCATCACTGATGCGAGCCAGGTTCCTGTTAAAAAATCACTACTCATTGAACGAGTAAAAGGGGAAACTCCTATAAGACGCATTTAGCGTCATACAAAAGCTCGACGTACAGGGGCAGACGCACCACAGGATTCTATTTTGCGACCTCCCGCGCAGCAGAGTCTTCACCGCGAGCAATTAGTCTCTACACCAGACAATGGTTGCTGTACATAAATGTGCAAAACTCTATAAGAATACACAGAAAGGTTGAGATTTGCAAAACATTTGTTCAAAGTTTGAACAGTTTTGAAATGCCACAATTATTCTGATATTACAAACTATTTTCGGAATAGTGATCAATTTTTATCATTACGTTTTTTTGGACATTTCTAATTATTTTCTGAGATAAAAAGCAGTTTTAATTTTTGAACAAAAATCGACGACGGGAACATTTTTTGAATTGACAAAAAAACTAAAAACATGAATATTCTTTAAAATTCAACCAAAATTTTTATTTTTTGTTTCTGGACATCAGAATACTTTTTTGAAATTGCGAACAAAATGTTGAAACCGCGAACAGTTTTTGAGACATCAACATTTTGAAATTATGACTATTTTTAAAAACGAGAACATCTTTTGAAATTCCTGAACATTATTCTGAATTGTGGAGAAATTTTGAAAACAAGAATATTTTTGGATACTGTGAACAATTTTAGAAAACAAGAACATTTCTTTAAATTCTTAAGAAATTTTGAAAGCGTGAACATTTTTTGAAATTCATCAACATTAACTGAAATTTTGAACTAGTTTAGAAAACATGATTTATTGAGACACTAATTTTTTAAATTGTGAACAAATTTTGAAATTTGGGAAAATTTTGAAAATAATAAAATTGCTGAACATGTTTTTTAAAAATTGTGAAAGAATTTAGAAAATGATAACTTTTTTTGAAATTCCAGAGAATATTTGAAATTTTTGAAGAAAAGAAACAAGAAAAAGAAAAAATAAAAGGGAAAGAAAAAGGAAACAAAAAGAAAAAGAAACTGAAACAAAAAAATACAGAAAAGGAAATAGAAAATAGAAAAATCCGGTTCAGAAATGTTCTAGAAGGTTCCCAAAACCGATAAAAACCGTTGGAAACCCTCTAGAAGTTTCCCAAAACCGAAACGTGAAAGCTGTACCTATATACTATAGATGGGTCGGCCCAATCACTTGCTCAGTCGCTCTATATGTGAAGTTAGTCGACTTTTTGACGCAAGATGCGTCAAATAGATATTTCCAGTAAGGGTTCTTATTATTTATACCACTAGTTGTGACCATTGATGGAATCATGTACCTAGGGTAGGGTCATAGGCCTGATCTAAATGTCCTACCCAAGGACACCCTTAGAAGAGATCACCTTCCAGTCGACCAACGAGGAACCCACTCGACTGACTAGAAGGACTCGACCATGAAGATACACTCGACCACCAGAAGGTCAGAAGGCACTCTGCACTGCAACGGCCTGTAATTGAATAGACTTAATGATAGTTAAGGCACTTTATGTGGGGCGTTACCAGTAACGTCCCAGACTTAATGTACTTAAACCCCTTCATTATGTGGGCTGGCAGGGGTCCTGGCGCACTCTATATAAGCCACCCCCCTCCACAGGCAGAGGGGTTCGCACTCTTGTAACACCTATACACATAATCCACTCGACCGCCTCAGGGCTCCGAGACGTAGGGCTTTTACTTCCTCCGAGAAGGGCCCGAACTCGTACATCGCTTGTGTTTACAACCTCTCCATAGCTAGGACCTTGCCTCTCCATACCTACCCCCCACTCTACTGTCAGACTTAGAACCACGACAGTTGGCGCCCACCGTGGGGCCGGTGTTTTAGTGATTTTGTGGAGAAGTTGCGGTATTTTCGAGTACTTTCATCATGATGACTGCTGGAGTTTTGGTCGAGGGGCGCGAGATCCGTCTTGGCGCTCTCACCTTTGTTGCCGACGACTCCGCGTGGCTCCAGGAGGCTCCACTCGACGTTGATGCGCTCCCCGTCCGCGGTGCGACGCATTTTCGCGCATGTGTCCGCGGCGTTCTGCTGCGGCAACCGTCGGCCCCCTATCGGTCGACTCCTTTATCGGTCACCCGTCTGGTCTCCCACCAGCGCAGGCGCTCTGGTCGGTCGAGGCTTCAGCGGTGGGTGAAGCACGCGGTGGCTCGCCAGACGGCCATCGCACAAGTTGCGGCAATCGAGCCCGACGAATCTCTCTATGGCCTGTTCGATCTGTCGACTGGCTCCGTAGAGACTGCATCCGAATGCGATAGCAGTGATCCAGCGGCGGAAATTCTCATGGTCGACGGGCCCCGCAGTCCTCCCGGCTTCGCCCATGGTGGCGGAGCGGGCGGTGGAGGTGACCCCGCACAGGACCACGAAGAGTACCAGCCGGAGACACTCGACTCTCTGTAGAGAGAAGAGCTTCGCCGCAGGAACATGGATGCCCTGCATACTCCCATTGCGGGAGAAACCCCCGAGGCTCGCGCCTTGGAGGAGGCACGTTTGGCCAATGTGGCTGAACGCGCTCGTCTGGAGAACCTTCAGCGAGCACTCGACGAGCGTGCGCGGCGACGAGTTCCCGAAGCCAGTCGACGTCGACTCTTCCCGCCGACTCAGGTATACCGCACGCCAATTCAGAATTTAGCAGCTGCAACCCGTATAGCAGAGTCCATCCAGCCTTCACAGTCGGAAGCTGGGAGAGGCTTGATGCAGATCAGAGATTTGCTCCGAGCAGCAGGGGACCAGAACTCAGCCGTGTCGCAGTCGCGCAACAGAATTCACAGTCGATCCGTCGCTGTGAATACGGTTCAGTCGGCTCACAGTCCCAGATCGCCTCCGCCGCGGGAAGGGCGCGACAACCAGCGAGATCAGTATGGAGACCGACACGACCGAGATGACAGGCGTCGAGTGCCCGTTTCCCCTCCGAGGGAAGGGTCTTACACTCCTCGGCGACAGGATGACAGGCGTCAGTTCAGTGCGGGGCGAAGAGTTCCAGTCGACCCCAGGGAACCAGGCTTCGACGCGCGATCCATCGTCGTGCAAGGCTTGGTCGACCGGAACAGAGCCCATCGAGGTGGACCCGAGAGAGATGCACCCACGAGCAGTCGAGTGCATGTTTCTGGTCCAGAGTGTTTTAGCAGGGCTATCAGAGCCGCAGTGATTCCCCCCAATTTCAGGTTGGCGACAGGAGTCAGCAAATTCACTGGGGAGTCCAAGCCTGAAACTTGGCTTGAGGACTACCGAGTGGCTGTTCAGATTGGTGGTGGGAATGACGAGGTGGCCATGAAGCATTTGCCCCTCATGCTGGAAGGTTCAGCCAGAGCGTGGTTGAATCAATTACCTCCTAGCAGTATTTACACTTGGGAAGATTTGTCCCGAGTGTTCGTCAGAACTTTTGAAGGAACTTGCAAGCGACCAGCTGGTTTGACAGAGCTGCAAGTTTGTGTGCAGAAGACCAATGAGACTCTCAGAGAGTACATTCAGAGGTGGATCACTCTACACCATACTGTGGAAAATGTGTCTGATCATCAAGCAGTTTGCGCCTTCAAAGATGGCGTCAAGAACAGGGAATTGAGTCTGAAGTTTGGTCGAACCGGGGACATGACCCTGAGTCGAATGATGGAGATTGCTACCAAGTACGCCAATGGCGAGGAAGAGGACCGACTCCGAAGCGGCAAGCATAAGCCAAGTCAGTCGGAGAAGAGAAATTCCAGTCGGAAACAGAAGCAGAAAGCCGAGCTAGCAGCTCCTGGAGAGGCCCTGGCCGTGACTCAGAGAAAGTTCAAAGGGAAGCCAAAAGGATCCTCGAATCCTAAGAAAGTAAAGGATAAAGAAGGAAACGACGTGATTGATATGCCATGCCACATCCACACGAAGAAAGATGAAGAGGGCAACATCATTTACCCAAAGCACACCACTCGCCAGTGTCGACTCCTGATCCAGCAGTTTCAGGGAAAACAGTCTAAGGACAAGGAGAAGGAGTCAGACAAGGCCGGAGACAAAGAGGACAGTGAGGAAGAATATCCGCATGTCAACTCCACTCTGATGATCTTCGCAGATGTGGAAAGCAAGAGTCGACTGAAAGTCATTAACCGTGAGGTGAATATGGTTGCCCCAGCAAAACCAAGTTATCTGAGATGGTCCCAAACACCCATCACATTCGACCAATCTGATCACCCGACTCATATTGCCACCCCTGGGAGGCAAGCTTTGGTGGTCGATCCAGTTGTCGAAGGCACTCGACTGACGAAAGTGCTGATAAACGGTGGTAGTGGGCTGAACTTGTTGTATGCAGACACACTGAAAGGAATGGGCATCCCGATGTCCCGACTGAGCACCAGCAACATGAGTTTCCATGGAGTCATACCAGGGAAGAAAGCCGACTCACTCGGCCAAATAGCTCTGGACGTGGTTTTTGGCGACTCAAAGCATTTTCGCAAGGAAAAGTTGACCTTTGAGGTTGTGGATTTTCAGAGCGCGTACCACGCCATTTTGGGGAGGCCCGCCTATGCACGGTTCATGGCTCGACCATGTTACGTGTACCTCAAACTGAAAATGCCGGGTCCCAAAGGAGTGATCACTGTCACTGGCGATCGGAAAAAGGCAGAAGAGTGCTTTCAGAAGGGCTCGAAGATTGCCGATTCCTAGGTGACAGCGGTCGAGTTCGAAGAATACAAGAAAAACGCAGATCCGAGTGATTTGTTGCGATCCAAGAAACCAGCCACAGAATCTGCATTTCAGTCGTCTGGTGAGACGAAGCCTGTTCACATTCACCCGACCGACCCCAATGCAGCCCCGACCCACATCTCCACGGCACTCGACCCGAAATAGGAAGAAGCGCTCATCTAGTTCCTCCGTGAGAACTGGGACATTTTTGCATGGAAGCCAGCTGACATGCCAGGTGTTCCCAGAGGACTGGCTGAGCATCGCCTCAGAGTCGACAAATCAGCAAAACCAGTCAAAGAGCATCTTCGGCGGTCCGCCGTCCAGAAGAGAAAAGCTATTGGTGAGGAAGTGGCTCGACTGTTGGCGGCAGGATTTATCCGAGAGATATACCACTCCAAGTGGCTCGCTAATGTCGTCATGGTTCCCAAGAAGGACAACTCACTCCGCATGTGCATTGACTTCAAGCACATCAATCGGGCCTGCCCGAAAGATCATTTTCCTCTCCCTCGCATAGATCAAATTGTTGACTCGACCGCGGGATGTGAGAGATTGTCTTTTCTAGACGCATATTCCGGGTATCATCAGATCCGTCTGTATGGACCCGACGAAATAAAAACAGCTTTCATCACTCCATTCGGGTGCTTCTGCTATATCACCATGCCATTCGGCCTCAAGAATGCCGGAGCCACATTAATGCGAATGATTCAGAAGTGTCTTCTCACTCAAATCAGTCGGAATGTGGAAGCGTATATGGATGATATCGTCGTTAAGTCGCGAAAAGGTTCCGACCTGCTTGCTGACCTCGCCGAAACATTTGCCAACCTCAGAAGGTATGATATCAAGCTCAATCCATCGAAGTGCACATTCGGAGTTCCTGGTGGAAAGTTACTCGGTTTTCTCGTTTCCGAGCGAGGGATCGACGCTAATCCAGAGAAGATCGGCACTATTCTCCGAATGAAACGCCCTGTGCGAGTGCACGATGTCCAGAAGCTTACTGGATGCTTGGCCGCATTAAGTCGATTCATCTCACGACTCGGTGAAAAGGCATTGCCTCTTTACCGACTGATGAAGAAGGCACACAAGTTCGAGTGGACTCCAGAAGCTGATGCAGCGTTTGCCGAGCTAAAAGCTCTGCTCTCCACCCAACCGGTGCTTGCTGCTCCAATCAGCAAAGAGCCTCTGTTGCTTTATATTGCAGCCACAGGACAAGTCGTCAGTACAGTACTTACGGTTGAGCGGGAAGAAGAAGGAAAAGCCTTCAAAGTTCAGCGCCCAGTGTATTATTTGCCTGAAGTCTTGACTCCATCCAAGCAGAGATATCCTCATTATCAGAAGCTTGTGTATGGAATATACATGACCACGAAGAAGGTTGCTCATTATTTCTCTGATCATTCTATCACAGTCGTCAGCGACGCCCCACTATCAGAGATTCTGCACAATAGAGATGCAACTGGTCGAGTGGCGAAATGGGCGATTGAACTTCTTCCCCTTGATATCAAGTTTGAGGCAAAGAAAGCCATTAAGTCCCAGGCAATAGCAGATTTCCTCGCCGAGTGGATTGAACAACAGCAGCCGACTGAAGTTCACTCGGAGCATTGGACCATGTTCTTCGATGGCTCTAAGATGCTGAATGGTTCTGGTGCTGGGGTTGTTCTGGTTTCCCCCAGAGGAGATAAGCTTAGGTATGTGCTCCAGATTCACTTTGATTCCTCCAACAATGAGGCAGAGTATGAGGCCCTTTTATATGGATTGCGCATGGCCATCTCACTCGGCGTCCGTCGCCTGATGGTTTATGGCGATTCAGATTTAGTGGTCAACCAGGTGATGAAGGAGTGGGACGTGAGAAGCCCAGCCATGACTGGATACTGCAATGCAGTGAGGAAGCTGGAAAAGAAGTTCGAGGGGTTGGAGCTCCATCACATCCCCCGACTGAAAAATCAAGCAGCAGATGATCTGGCAAAGATAGGTTCCAAAAGAGAAGCCATTCCGAGTGGTGTGTTTTTGGAGCATATACACACTCCGTCAGTTAAAGAGGATCCCTTCACAGAGGAAGCTCCACAGCCCAAGAGTGCCACAGATCCGACTGAGGTTGAGGTCCCAGCAGTGGTCGACTTGGTCATGGAGGTTTTAGTGGTCACTCCCGACTGGACAATTCCCTATGTCGCGTATATCCTGAGAAAAGAGCTCCCAGAGGATGAGGAAGAGGCTCGACAGATCGTCCGTCGATCCAAAGCCTTTACCGTTATCAAAGGACAGCTGTATAGAGAAAGCCCGGCTGGGGTTGGTCAAAAATGCATAACGCCAGAAGAAGGTCGAATCATTCTCAATGATATCCACTCGGGGACCTGTGGTCACCATGCGTCCTCTCGGACCATTGTAGCCAAAGCATACCGAGCTGGATTTTACTGGCCAAGGGCGAATGAGATGGCAAAGGAAATAGTGGACAAGTGCGAAGGATGTCAGTTCTACTCCAATATGTCACACAAGCCCGCGTCAGCTCTGAAGACCATTCCACTCGTCTGGCCGTTCGCAGTATGGGGGTTGGACATGGTCAGTCCCTTGAGAACAGGTCGAAGTGGTTTCACGCACGTACTGGTCGCAGTCGACAAGTTCACGAAGTGGATTGAGGCTAAACCAATCAAGAATCTTGACGCCGGTACTGCGGTTACCTTCATCAGGGAGCTGACTTTCAGATATGGAGTCCCGCACAGCATCATTACGGATAATGGGTCGAACTTTGACTCGGAAGAATTCAAGGATTTCTGCAACGCTCAAGGCACACGAGTCGACTACGCTTCGGTCGCTCATCCGCAGTCGAATGGACAAGCAGAGCGAGCCAATGGCTTAATCCTCAAGGGTTTAAAACCCCGACTGATGCGTGATCTCAAGCACGCGGCTGGAGCATGGGTCGACGAACTCCCTTCGGTGCTTTGGGGTTTGCGGACCACACCCAATCGGTCGACCGGAAGAACTCCATTCTTTTTGGTCTATGGAGCTGAAGCAGTCTTGCCGAGTGATCTTCTTCACAATGCTCCTCGAGTTGAACTCTACAACGAAGCAGAAGCTGAGCAAGCGCGTCAGGACGCAGTCGACCTTCTAGAGGAAGAAAGGGAGATGGCTCTGATCCGATCGACCATCTATCAACAGGACTTGCGTCGCTTTCACGCCAGGAATGTGAGGGGTCGAGCCTTCCAAGAAGGAGATCTAGTTCTCCGAGTGGATCAGCAGAAACAGCATAAGCTCGCTCCTTCTTGGGAAGGACCCTTCATCGTCACCAAAGTTCTCCACAACGGGGCATACCATCTCTACAACGTCGAACACAATATCGAAGAGCCCCGAGCTTGGAATGCGGATCTGCTCCGCCCGTTTTACACTTAAAGTTTTCCACTCGGATGAGTTGTAATAAAATACTTCTGTAGTTCATGGATTTCGAAATAATAGTGCCATAATTCCTTCATAATTTTTGTCACTTTTTCCCCCAGCGGATGGCTTAGTCGCGAATCCGTTTCGCCTAAGTTTGTACAAATCCTACCGAGTGGTAAGCCAGACTTCCACTCGGAGGCTTAGCTGCAGTCCAAGTACTCGCCTAAGTTATAAAAAAAATCCTACCGAGTGATAAGCCAGACTTCCACTCGGAGGCTTAGCTGCTGTCCAAGTACTCGCCTAAGTTATAAAAATCCTACCGAGTGGTAAGCCAGACTTCCACTCGGGGGCTTAGCTGCAGTCCAAGTACTCGTCTAAGTTATAAAAAATCCTACCGAGTGGTAAGCCAGACTCCCACTCGGAGGCTTAGCTGCAGTCCAAGTACTCGCCTAAGTTATAAAAAAAATCCTACCGAGTGATAAGCCAGACTTCCACTCGGAGGCTTAGCTGCAGTCCAAGTACTCGCCTAAGTACAACATACGCTTGCAAAGAGGACGAGGTGCAGGTCGGCTGCGACCCTCTCCTCTGAGCTATGCCATAAGTACAATGTGTGTGCTCACAAGGAGGACGAGGTGCAGGTCGACTGCGACCCTCTCCTCTGAGCTACGCCATAAGTATAATGTGGGCTCGCAAGGAGGACGAGGTGCAGATAGACTGCGACTCTCTCCTCCGAGCTTCGCCACAAATACAACGTGAAAATCCTACCGAGTGAAGAGCAAACCTCTCACTCGAGGGCTTAGCTGCAGCCCAGCGCTCGCCTAAGTTATAAAAAATCCTACCGAGTGAAGAGCAAACCTCTCACTCGGGGGCTTAGCTGCAGCCCAGCGCTCGCCTAAGTTATAAAAAATCCTACCGAGTGAAGAGCAAACCTCTCACTCGGGGGCTTAGCTGCAGCCCAGCGCTCGCCTAAGTTATAAAAAAATCCTACCGAGTGAAGAGCAAACCTCTCACTCGGGGGCTTAGCTGCAGCCCAGCGCTCGCCTAAGTTATAAAAAATCCTACCGAGTGAAGAGCAAACCTCTCACTCGGGGGCTTAGCTGCAGCCCAGCGCTCGCCTAAGTTATAAAAAATCCTACCAAGTGAAGAGCAAACCTCTCACTCGGGGGCTTAGCTGCAGCCCAGCGCTCGCCTAAGTTATAAAAAATCCTACCGAGTGAAGAGCAAACCTCTCACTCGGGGGCTTAGCTGCAGCCCAGCGCTCGCCTAAGTTATAAAAAATCCTACCGAGTGAAGAGCAAACCTCTCACTCGGAGGCTTAGCTACAGCCCAGCGCTCGCCTAAGTTATAAAAAAATCCTACCGAGTGAAGAGCAAACCTCTCACTCGGGGGCTTAGCTGCAGCCCAGTGCTCGCCTAAGGTATAAGAAATCCTACCGAGTGAAGAGCAAACCTCTCACTCGGGGGCTTAGCTGCAGCCCAGTGCTCGCCTAAGGAATAAGTCGACTGCAGTAGGCATCTTGCTGTGAACCTGCAAAGGACAATTCGAGCCAAGAGCAATCATATCCAAACATCAAATCCAAGTTTAGGTCGATACCTAAAGGAACCGAGAGTGCTCAGGCACTAAGCCTGTTAAGGTTTATCAGTTACAATTCCACTCGGCATACCGAGGCAAATTTAAAGTGTCGGGCTTAAAGAAAGTTTTTTACCCCTCCTGTGGAGGGCTGGAAGGAGCAACGAACTCATCGAGGTCGATCCCGTCTGCGATCCGGGTAGCAGCAGCGATGAAAGTTTCTATGAAGGACCTGAAGTCGTGTTTCTTGGTGTTGGCCACTCGGAGAGCCGCCAGCTTCTCTTCTCGCGCGTCCTTGCAGTGGACTCGGGCCAGACACAGGGCAACATCTGCGCCACACCGAGCCGAGGACTTCTTCCACTCTTGCACACGGTCGGGGACCACGTTTAGTCGAGCCATCAACGACTCGAGGTCATTCTGAAGTGTCGCCCTGGGCCAAAGCGTCGAGTCGATGCGAGAAGTGGCGGCATTCGGCCTTGCAAGATAGTCCATGACAGCTGCAACGCGGGACTCCAGTCGGAAGACATTCATGGCAACTTCATCATTCACCGGAGAATTGACAGGGTCAAGGTTCGGCTCCAACTGGCTAGTCTCTTCTTCAAAGTTTCGACAGAATTCTGCAATGACAAAACGCCGAGTCAAGACAGTGGTCGAATGTAAGCATCACAGTTGGAAATGTTGGTCGAGTGTAAAATATTACCTTCGAGCATAAGGAACAATTTCTTGGCAAGACCACCCAGGAAGCCTTCCAGGTCATTCTTCTTCCCAGTCAACTGGTTGATCTTCTCGGTCAAGGTAGTCTTGTCAGTTTTCAGTCGGTCGACATCCTTTGTGGCAATCGCCAGAGCAGCTTTCAGATTGGTATTTTCCTGTTCAAGCTTGGTGACTGAAGCTAACTTCTCGTCAGCAAGCTTGGTCTTCTCAGCTAGCTCAAGGTCTTTCTTCTTCTGGGCCTCCTTCACCTTGCCTGCAAGTTACAGCAAAGACAGATTTTGAAACAAATGGAAGGAAAAAGGATTCGTCGAGGTCTCACCGAACATACCTTTGGTCTCCTCCTTCGCCTTCGTCAGATTCTCCTGCACTAGCTTCAGATCCAGCTCGAGCTGAATGTGCTTCTGCTCTAGTTCCGTATAGTGAGCCGCAAGGTCACAGGATTTCTACGAAGAACCAATCGACAAAATATCAAAGATGATTCACTTCCGAGTGGATAGGGAAAAATCATACGTTTCTAAGACTACAGTCGAATGCAAGCATTCGACCATAGTCTCGGGGACTACACCCACTGGGTGCACTCAGCGTGCCCCCATTGGTTCTATTCAAGACAGAGTCGACCAGTCGACCAAAAAAAAATTTTCTTCAGACTGTAATCAACTGCCAGCAGTTGACCACAGTCTCGGGGACTACACCCAGTGGGTGCACTCAGCGTGCCCCCACTGGTTTCGGAAACTCATCCGCCCCAGTCGAATGATGAACAACCTTTACTTATAAAGCCTAAGGCCGACTGCCAGCAGTCGACCTTAGCCTTGGGGACTACACCCAGCGGGTGCACTCAGCGTGCCCCCGCTAACACAGAGTTTTTTATCGACACACCCACTGGGTGATTGCTATGGATTTCAGAAAGAAAAAGTTTTGATAGCATATCCTAACAGAACAGGCGGTGGTCGACTGACCTGAACATTGCTTTGAAGGGCGTAGCTAGCGTCATAAGCTGCTTGGCTTGCATCCCGGATGATCTTCACCTGCTCCATCATGATCCCCGCTTGGCGTATCGCCTCCTTAGCAGCGCTGGCTTGGTCCTCTGGGACGTGATGTGTTGTGAAGAGCGAAGGTTGTGCAGCACTCGACGAAGTGGGATGAGCACTCGTCAACGGCACCGCGAAAGACACGGTGTGTCGAGTGGGGTTCTCCCCCTCCGTGACCACAGTCTCGGGCGCCGTCGCATCCTGGGTTGCCTTACCAGTAGACGCCTTCCTGCTCCTCCCGTGCCTCAGCGGTTCTTCATCCTCATCATCATCATCTTCAGGAAGGGTGATAATGTCATTGGGTGGAGCTTCAGAAAAAGAATCAAAGTTAGAAATCATGAGTCAGTCGACTAAGGACAGAATTGAGAGTATAGTACCAGGATTTGAGGTTGTTGCGTCCTCCATCTCATGGTCGTCAGCCTTGCCTGAGGTCTCAGAAGTTGCAGCACTGAAGTTCCAAAGAATCAGTCGACTAACTCAAGTATCAACCAGAGATAAAGCTTATACAAAACAAGGAGACTCAAGTAACATGTTTACCCGGATATGGTGGGGATGGACACCTTCATCTTCGGCAGGAGCTTGGTGGGTTTTGACGGAGCCACCTTCGACTGCTTCGACGCCTTTTCACTCGGCACCGGAGAAGCGGTCCGAGGGCGTTTGGTCGACTGCGGGGCAGTCGCAACCCCCTTACCGCGTTTAGTCGCGGGGTCATGGACAAGTTTCGACCGCCTTTCCGAGCGCGGTGGTGCAACCTCCTCCTCCTCCTCTTCTTCGTCCTCATCATCGTCGTCGTCATCTTCGGCAGCGTCTGAATCCCACTCATCCTGGCTCTCGCCCCCGCTGGCTTCTCCCTCCTCAGTCGGAGCCTGAGCTCCATTGGGCATCGAATACAGCTCGGTAAGGGCCTGGAAGACGTCAAGACAGAGATCAATCGACCAAGTTGCAGAACATACAGAAACAAATTCGACAAATATACAATAGAAGGCAGAGCAAATGTACCTTGTCTGGAACGCTGTGATGGTCGAGTGGAGGAATCCTCCTGGATCCACGGGGATTATCCTTGTTCTTAGTGACCGCGGCCATCCATCTTTCCACCGTGGCGTCGTCGACTGCTTCCGGGTGGACTCGAGTCTCGTCTTCAGTTCTGCAGTACAACCACATGCAATGGCTCCGAAACTGAAGAGGCTGGATACGCCGCCGAAGGAAAACCTCCAGAAGGTCCATGCCAGTCACGCCGTCCCGAACCAACTGCACCACGCGATCCATCAACATCTTCACATCGGCTCTCTCCTCCGGAACCACCTTCAGAGAGGAGGGCTTGTTCACTCGGCTCATGGTGAATGGAGGGAGTCCACTCGACTGCCCCGGCGTCGACTCATTCTAGCAGTAGAACCAGGTCGACTGCCAGCCCCTGACCGACTTGGGAAACGTCATAGCTGGGAAGGTGCTCTTATTCCTCACTTGAATTCCCAGGCCCCCGCACATTTGGACAACTTGGGTTTTCTCATCGCCTGGACTCGCCTTCTTCACGGTCTGAGAACGACACGTGAAGATGTGCTTGAACAAGCCCCAGTGCGGTCGACAGCCTAGGAAGTTCTCGCACATGGATACAAACGCAGCAAGATACGCGATGGAGTTCGGAGTAAAGTGGTGGACTTGGGCTCCAAAGAAGTTCAAAAAACCACGAAAGAAAACGCTCGGTGGAAGAGAAAATCCTCGATCGACATGAGTAGCCAGGAGCACACACTCACCCTCTTCCGGCTGGGGTTGCCACTCTTTTCCTGGAAGTCTTGCGACGCCGTGGGGGATCAGCCCGTCATCGGCCATGTCGAGGAGATCCTTCTCCCTGATGGTCGACTGGATCCAATCTCCCTGGACCCAGCCCTTCGGCAGGCGGGATCTCGACGAAGACCCGCTGCGGCTGGTGGATCTCCCCTTCGCCTTCTCCGCCGCCGACGCCTTCTCCGCCGACGACGCCTTCTTTGCGTGCTCCAGCACCGCCGTCTTCTCCTTGACCATGGCTGCCGGCGAGGTGCGCGAAGAAGAGCTTTGCGGAGGCGAAAGCGGGTGCGTTGGGCGGAGACGAGGAGAGCAGAGGAGAAAGAATGGAGCACTGTTCAGAAACCCTCACTGGTCACATTTATAACATCCCTTCCGAGTGGATGACAGGTGGACCTGGTCAATCTAATCATATCCCGAAACAGTTGCATTGACACGATACGTGGCGGAAAAAGCGGCGCGGACATCGAGGCGTCTATGTCCTGTCCCGTCCGAGCGCCGCGGTTCGTTCCGCTTCGCGCGCTTCCCCAAATTTCGTATCCCGTGGAATCCGCGAGCGGCAGGTCGGTCTGTCAGACGCGAGATTTCCTGCGATCCGTCGCTCGGGAACCGGCAAAGTCTAAAAGATCACTCGACGAAAGACAAGAATGGATCGAGTCGACTGAAGAAAAGTTGCTCGTTATCAACAAAGAAGATCTTGGTCACGAACGCGCATAGCCAGTATACCAAAAAATCAATCGGAAACAGCATCAACTCCTTCCTCATTCAAGCCTCAATCCATTCGGGGGCTAATGATGGATTCATGTACCTAGGGTAGGGTCATAGGCCTGACCTAAATGTCCTACCCAAGGACACCCTTAGAAGAGATCACCTTCCAGTCGACCAACGAGGAACCCACTCGACTGACTAGAAGGACTCGACCATGAAGATACACTCGACCACCAGAAGGTCAGAAGGCACTCTGCACTGCAACGGCCTATAATTGAATAGACTTAATGATAGTTAAGGCACTTTATGTGGGGCGTTACCAGTAACGTCCCAGACTTAATGTACTTAAACCCCTTCATTATGTGGGCTGGCAGGGGTCCTGGCGCACTCTATATAAGCCACCCCCCTCCACAGGCAGAGGGGTTCGCACTCTTGTAACACCTATACACATAATCCACTCGACCGCCTCAGGGCTCCGAGACGTAGGGCTTTTACTTCCTCCGAGAAGGGCCCGAACTCGTACATCGCTTGTGTTTACAACCTCTCCATAGCTAGGACCTTGCCTCTCCATACCTACCCCCCACTCTACTGTCAGACTTAGAACCACGACAACCACTACTCTGTTTTCCCATTAGAAGTTACAACTGCTAAAACAAGCCATCGGTTCATGAGATGCTTCCTCAAAAATGCCATTAGACACCTAAAAAATGTCATCGTCCCATTAGATGTTTGCTCAAAAATGCCATTCAACATCATTATTGTCAGGTCAAACATGTTGACCATGTTATATGATGAGAACAACCCTAGACCCACATGTTAGTTTTCTCTATCTCACAATGTTAAGTGTGGGGCCCATTTATCAGGAGTAAGAAGTGAATGATTTTATATGAAAATAAGAACGTTGTTGGGGCTCGAGTGGGACCCACACTTTATCGTAGTGAGATAAAGGGAGAGCAGACATGTTAGTCGATGGGTATTTTGGTCATATAACATAGTAAACGGGCTTTGAGCTAACAGTAATGGTGTCTAGTGGCATTTTTGAGCTTGCACCTAATGGAGTGATGGCATTTTTTAGCAGTTCAAAATCCTAGTGGCAAAAACTGAGCAGTGGAATACAACTAATGACATAAATAATAAGAACCCTCCAGTAAAAGGCTCATCAACACCGCAAATCCACCCAGGATCTGGCAACATAAAAAGGTATAAAATGTCCAACGCTACAAACAAAACATACAAACGACTTTGACAAACGAGACACAACAGGCCGCAGGCGAAAAGCAAATTCGGTCAGTCTCGGGCCATGTACGAATCGCCATGTGATTTATAATCCAACGGATGAAATTGTGAATGAGACCAAAGTAAATCTCACCTAGCTAAGTTGTAGCAATCCCGCAATTTTTATCTAACCTAGTACCCGAGCACGGAACTTTTCCCAAAGTTTATAGTTACTTTTTCCCTGGACTTCAGTTGATCTAGGCTATGGGGGACATTTCTTATTAAGAAATCGATCACAGGATTCAAATAATGTGAGTGACACTACATGTTTTTTAATGATGCTTATTTTGAACAAATCAAATCAATATGTCATTTTTGCAAATTATTTTCATAAGAGCGCATTTTAATTGTTAACTTCTATTGTGATGTTTATTGTGCTGATTACCCCCATTTAATTTTCATTCGAACTACATGTTAGCGAATGGTTTGCTAATTTTTACCCTCCTCCCCCACCCCAACCCACCCCCCCCCCCCACCCCCCCACCCCCTTTAAAGTATTTTAGATTATGGACGACCACTCGATCATTTTAGGCGCAAAAAAAAACACCGGAAGGGAAATTACAACATGGCAAGCCACATGTACCTGATGGGTGGGGCTCACTTGATAGACCACTAATGGGATAAAAGGTGGAGAAATTTTCACTAAATGGGCAAAATGGTAAAACTTCCGCTAAATGGGGTAATTCAGGTGAAAACCTCTTAAATGGGGTAATTTTTATTAAGAAATGTCAAAGTATGGAGTAAAAACTATAGTTCGGTCTTTTTTAAAGAAAAAGAGAAGTTGCACCGGAAGTTATGAAGTGGTTTTGATACTGCATATATATTATATGTAAACAAGTGGTTCTATAATTTCCAAAATTAATTTCATCCAGCCGATATGTCTTGCACTTTTTAGCTTTTCATATTTTTCAGTGTAGCAACAATATGTGACAAGTTCTATCATATTCGATCTATTGCTATGGAAGTCCTTGAGTGTTATACTCTTGTTGTAAGATGGTGTAAAATTGGAGTTCACGATTAACTTATTGAGACCAAGTTCTCATAATGAGTCAATGAGTGAACTCATTGGCTAGATTTCCTGGCTCCGCCCCTCGTCATGGTGACATAAAACTCCGTACATACTTTTTTTCTTCTGAAAAGGAGGTGAACCCCCGGCCTGTGTATTAATCGATGCATACGGCCATCTTTATTAATTATTCCATGAAGGTCTGATAAAAACATACATCAAGCCACCCAAAGCCACCACTCTCCACTCACACCTATGAACTTGATAATGTGGACTGCTCTCATTCCTCATATCTATAACTGATGCCGTCGCCGAGCCATCCATATAACGTACCAGAACCAACAACCGATGCGGTAGACCTAAAGCGTACACCACATGTACACGTTTTAGAAGCCGCCATCATCATCGAACCGCTGTCCAATCTTTAGGAGAGAGATGCACATCATCCTTGCCAGTCTGACCAACCGTCGACGCTACCATGACACCCAATGACATCACATCCCTATGCTCGTCTATCCCGACACGGAGACTCTAAAAGATCTGTCGTGCGTAGCACCTGCGTACCAGGCATGACAAAGCGTAGCACCTGTCAGCCAAGCATGACTTGACCTCTCCACCGAAGCTCTGTTCAAGACGAGGCCGCTCCACCTCCTGCCTCTGCCTTCAAGCGCTGCTCCACACTCCCAAGAGAGAAACGACATCGTAGCGCCGCCATCATCCGATCTGCAACACCAGATCTTAGGGTTTCTCCTGGAGCAACACGAGTGGGTCGACAGTAGTTACTTGACGATGCCTTCATCAAGGTAACGGCGTAGAACGCCGCCATCTCCTGCCGTCATCTCGGTTTTCACCGGCAACTATGTCTCCCCGACTTGCAGCCGACACTAGATGACGGATCTCGAGATCTGACCACCCAACCTCAAGCCGACCACCACCGACGGAGGAGATGACCACCACCGCCGGCTGCACCGGCCAGAACAAATCTGACCGGAGGTGCCGCTGAGCAGTCCATCAAGCCCTCCACGCAGCCGCTGATCCGAAGCCAGATGACGCATTGCTGCAGCATAAGTCATCGTCGCCCGAACCAGGCCCACAGCCACCCATGACCGTGCTGCCCGCCGCCGCAGCCATCGCCGCCGCATAGCCGGATCTGCCGCACCTCCACACGCGCACGGGCTCTGTACCACCCGTGAGAAGCGAGAGAGAGAGGAGGATCCCCGCCACCGCCGTCAGCCCCAGGACGCATCCCGGCGGCGTCCTCTGGCGGCGACGGGGTCATGGAAGGTAGGTGAGTTCGGCCGCGGCGGCGACTAGGGCTGGGGAACCACCTGAGTGGCCCGAGCAGGGGCGAAGCGGGGGTCGTGCTGATCTACACGGCATTGTTAGGCGTAGGTGGCCCGGCTCTTGTAGGCTCTACCCACAACGTGATAGACGGGCTTGACCATCCATGTCTTTGCCAATTGCCATGCATGCACGCAACAAACCAACAGAAAGACCACCACATCCACACGTACGGCTACTCGGCCAGGCATGCATAGCACATACTCACTCCGTTCAGAAGTACTTGTCGCTTAATGTATGAAGATAGATGTATCTAAAATCAAAATATATATAGATACATTCATTTCAACGACAAGTATTTCTGGACGGAGGGAATAGTACTGCATGTGGCAGAACATGTACACTCTCCAAATGCTAGTATCCGTGGATGCATGCATAGCCTGTCCCGTTTGACACGGATGCTTAAAAGACGTTACTACAATGTATGTTTATGTTGTAGTGCCTGCATTGTATCCTACGTTGCTTAGTATTAAGACGGTACTCTAGGAATGTCAAGTTTAAACTCATCCCCTTTTCTTAAGGGTTGAGTAATGTCACTATAAGAGTCCAGCAAGAGGTGATTGTGATGAGATAAGTATCTCACCAATTACCTTATAAAAACTAAATGAAAGGAATTCGCACAATGATTTTCCATGCAAGCGAATTTCGGACTATCAGTCCACGTAGGTAAAGGCACCCCGACAGCCCCACTCAAATGAATCTCTCTCAATCCATGGTCCCGACGTTCATTAACGTTAAACCTATTTGTTTTCAATTGAAATTCCATTTTGTTTGGGGTTTTTACTTTATTGCCCTTAAATTGTTGATTTTAAACCTACAAAAATTCCTAGGTCCAATTATCTGCAGGGGGCTTGCTACGATCGTTCTGTGAGCCAACTTACTTTTTTCAAGTATAATTAATTTTAATTATTTCTCTAATAAATACGTACTCATCCACAAATTAATGCATTAAATACTAACAAGTGCAATTGATTACCATTAATTTGGACATGTTTATCCAGTATGGTGCTTTAATACTGTTCTAGACATATCACATCTCCAATGCTATAAGAGGGTACCCCATTTTTCTTGCTCACCTTCACAACTCACAAACATCTACCAACCCCGTTTGCAATTAGCAGCGTCATCCAGATATCAAAGATGAAGATCAGAATCATGGTTTTCCTCACCCTTGCCCTCCTCGTGATGGCTGCAGGTACTCATTTGCTCATGTGGAACCTTGCTTTAATAACTCATCCAGGATCACAAATATTGATGTGCAATTTCGTTTTTTATGGTACTATTTTGCGTCAACAGAGGGTGCATGCTTTGGAAGGACTACTTATCCGCCACGGTGTGATGACCCCAGTTGTAGGACAACATGTGGCGCATTTTTCAACCAGACTCAGTGTTATCCGTGACGGTGAAGCGGATGCGGTGCGGCGACGCGGGGGGCGCGGGCGGGGTGGGCGGCGGGGCGGCTGAGTTCGGGCGGCGGGCGGAGGAGCTGGGCAGCGTGCGGCACCCGAACGTGGTGGCGCTGCGGGCATACTTCCAGGCCAAGGAGGAGCGGCTGCTGGTGTACGACTACTACCCCAACGGCAGCCTCTTCTCCCTCGTACACGGTCAGTCAAAGTACCCCATTGCCATTGGCATCCATTTTCGCCATTGCCATGCTCTGTTTCCTCTGAGAGAAAGAATCTGATTTTTCAGCTCAATTCCTTCCTCGTTGCCATGCATCTATCTATCCGTCCATCCATGATTAGGGTAAACAAATTATGAACCGCATGAGCAAGTTACTATCAGGACCAACAATCTGTACTACTAGGTAGCATTGATTCATGTGAAATTATGAACACTGAACCGCACACACATGGTGCCCATGCCCGTGCCCATGAACCAACCAACCAACCAACCATACAACAAAACGGGAAGGGGAAAAGGGACAAATTTTCTTGGTGTCACTCACGGCATTGATTCCCAACAAGAAAGGAAATTCCCAACAAGAAAACTTGGATGCGCAACTGCTTTCCCCCGTGATTTGCTCCCTCAATGCCGGCCGCCCGTCCCGGCCCTCCGGCCGCCCGCGCGCCCGCCCGGACCGCTGCGCCATCCGTCCCCGAACTGCTCGAATCGACTGTGCTATAGCTAGCTAGCTAGCTCAGTCCACTCTGAATCGATTGAGCTAGCTAAGTCTCCGCTCAAAATCGATTGAGCTAGCTAGCTACAGAGACGGCAGCTTCGTATTTGGCCGTTTGGATTGATTCATCTCACTACGGCCTACGGCGACGGCGGCTACGGCAAACGAAGGAGTCCGGTCGTCGCCCGCGCCGACCCGGCCGCTCTGAAAAATAACGGTGATTTACTGTTATATGAAAACTGGTAGAGATATATTTGGGATATGTATTTGGAAGTAATTTGTAATCCGTCTTCTATCTTATCTCTAGGAGAGGCGTCTTGTCTTTCAAGTCTTGTACTCTTCTATCTTATCTCTAGGAGAGGCGTCTTGTCTTCCAAGTCTTGTACTCAATATATACTTGTTCTCGAGGCTCAAGAATACATCCATCATGTTCCACACCGAACCCCTATCTCCCTTCTAACATGGTATCAGCCTTACCTCGATCCTAAACCCTAGCCGCCGTCCATTTCTCAAGCTCATGCTCCGGGTTTTTCTCTTTCCCTCAGGCCACCTTGATCGGCGTTTTTATTTTTGGTTTTCTGATCTGCGCATGATCGGTTAGCGTCGCCCGTAACCGCCGTTGACCCCCACGCGCCTCTACTTCCACCCCGATGCGACCAGCTGGCCTCTCCTCCGACCCGGCGGCCATGCGCCGCCAAGGCGGCCCGTCAGGGCAGCCGCCGTCCGCGCTTCAGCCTGCCCGTCACCCTGCTCCGATCAGGAGTCCTGCATCGCCCCGACCTGGTGGCCTCGTGCCATGCGGCGGCCCATGATAGATGTCGTTCGCACGCTGGCCCTCCTATCAATCCACGCCACCCGCCACCGCCCCGTCTGCACGACGGCCCTGCGGTCTGCCTTGTCGGCCTCGTCCCAGGCTGTGTCGGGCCGGCTGCGTCAGGCTCGTCGGCTGCTTCGAGCTCGGGCGTCGTTGCTCCGTTGGTCGCTCGGGCCTTGCTGCTCGGGCGCCAGCGCTGCTTTGGCAGCCCGAGTGCCGATGCTGACGCGCTCGTCAGCACGTCGTCCCACGGTGTCCGTCGTCGCCGGTTTCATCTCAGACTCCGCCGCCACACGCGACCACCGAGCGGCGTCCCCAACCCCGCGTGCGATCGGCTTGATCAACTACATGCCGCCATGATCCACCTCATCTACACCGCGCGCCCGACCTGGCCCTTCAGTTGCACGCACCTCTGTAGGTCCCGTGAAGATCGCCCTCCCCCCGAGTTTAGCGCGCCCCTCCACCGATGGAGCAACGGGCTGCCGCAGCGCCGCCGCCCCGTGGTTCTCCCCGCGCTTCCATCGATCTGCGTGTTCCGCTACGTCGTCATTTTGGGCCGTAGTGGCACGGCCCGCGGTCTACCGTCCCCCGAGGACGTCCATTCCAGGTCGTCTCCATGGCTGCACCGACCCTCACGCTGCCGCTGCGTTGCCCCATTGGGCCATAGCGAGCGTGGCACGCGGTTTCTGCCGCCGCCCGAGGCCGTCCCCGCAGCTGCACCTACTCGCGCGCCGCCGTTGTGTCACACATTCGGGCCGCAACGCTACGGCCCGTAGTCCCCGCCGTCGCTCCGACTTTTCCGCGGCCACTGTGTCGCCCCTTCAGGCCAAAGTGTCGCGACCCGCGGTTCACTCCGCCATCATCGCGCATCGACTTCATGTGGTATGCGTCGCGCCGCCTTCCTCGGCGCGGGAATGGCACCATCCGCATCGGTCTTTGTCACGCTGTCGTGTTCCTCGCCTACTTCGAGCACCGCCGTCGCGCTAAACCTAGCCGTAGCCGCTCTCCTCGTCCGTCGTCGCCGTCGCTGCCCGTCCACCCGCTTCGTCTTCGTCCAAGCACCAGCCCGTCGCCAACATCGTCGTCATCTTCCCCGTCCACTTTGTCTACTCCGACCACCATCGCGACATCGGCCTCGCACCGATTGGCGCCGCAAACGTTGTTGAGCCATCTTTTCTGTTGGCCCTCCGACTCCTTGACATGGCGTACATCTCGTGCAGGTCCCTTGTCTACGCATGCCCGATGCTGGCAACACCGATGCGTGCCTTCATCCACGACATGTCATCGGGCCTAGCAAGCATGGTCGGCGCTTCGTCAATTTCGTCTTCGTCTGTCTACGCATGCCCGGTGTTGGCAACACCGATGCGTGCCTTCGTCCATGATGTGTCCTTGGGCTTGGCAAACCCGGCGCGAAGCGTCGTCAACAACATCTTCTTCCCGGCGCACCACTACTTCGACACCAATGCGCCCATGACTAACTCGGCGCCCCCTTGTGACCGCAGCACCACGGCGACTTCCTTGACACCGGCTACCCCGACTCAATATCGACCACGACGTACTTCGCACGGCTACCTCAACCACGGCTACAACACCTTACGCTCTCGGCTACATCGACATCCAAAGGGTTATCATCCGCTTGAGCAACTCATCGGCTTCCTTTCAGTCAACGCGTCCACGACGCGACACCGTCCACGTCCCTCCCGCTATGACTGTGGGGGGTGTCAATCCGTCGGCTGCGTCCGCGACGCTCCTGTTGTTCGCAATGCTACCACTACGACTGGGGGGGGGGGGGGGGGGGGGGAGGGGTGAGAGAGTTAGAGACATATTTGGGATACATGTATTTGGTAGTCTGGGATTTGTAATCCGTCTCCCACCTTCTCTCTAGGAGAGGCGTCTTGACCTCCAAGTCTTGTACTCAATATATATTCGCCCTCGAGGCTCAATAATACATCCAGTATATTTCGCATCAAACCTCTCTCTCCCTTCTAACGAAAACCTCTCAGAAAAATTCTATATTGTTAGCACATCCTGAGAAGGCGTATAAATATGCTCCAGGGCATTATTTTTGCTGGCAAGTTTTTGCATAGCTTATCTATAATACCTAAATAGTTCATCTCCAATATCTCATTTCTCTTGACATGCAGCCTATCCACATCACTAATCAACATGCAACCAGCCACTTACCTGTACTACCTGCAATTCCAGTCCTGCATCTCTCTCTCTCTCTCTCTCTCTCTCTCTCTCTCTCTCTCTCTCTCTCTCACACACACACACACACACACACACACACACACACACACACTAGTATGAATCATATTGGTATTTTTTTTGCTTACTTATAATTGATTTGCAGAATCAGAGCATATGACATAGTGCAGTTCATCTCCAGTATGTTCTTTCCTAACGGTATTATTTCAGTGACATTGTTGTTCTTCTACTGTACGTGTTCAGAACCAAAGGTTTCGTTTGATTGCTGCTCGGCATCCGGAGGCTTGAGTATTGCATCCAAAAGAAGAAGGCAAGGAGCTCTAATTATTGTTTATCTGATTTTGTTTGCTTTGAGATGGACGCTGGAATAGTAACTGATTTTCAGTTTCAAGCATGTGAATGTATAAATGTATAATTACAATCAAAGAATCTTCTATAAGGCTAAGCATTTGGGATATTATGCCTTCAAACCTGTAGCATCTCTTGACATGTGTAAGAATAATTCTTTTCTGTCGTTACAATATCACTATATGATTGTTCTCGTTGGATCACACTCATAGCCTAAAAGGTTCCTGCTTGCTGAGAGGATCAAGTATGTCCCGTTATGATCATCATTTGCTTTAATTGTTCTATGCCGGTTGGCAGCCTATTAAAAAATGTGTCACAAAATGGAGTGTATATGTTGTCCTACTCAAGAAACCATGCCTTTTTTTACACCTTCGGTTATTCTCTCAAAATGAAAAATGGTGGACAACTCGACCTAATACCCATTTTTTTGCGGGAGAAAAGAAAATTCTCATTACTCAAGGGTATTAGCCTAAATGGATATTAGGTTGAACCTAATACCCATTTAGTGCATTACACCTCAAGGCTAATGAATTAGGATGATATTTCCTTTTTCTGCAATGCACTTCTAATAGACTATCAAATTGTATTATATTGAATTATTTTAAGTAAAATCTTATCAAACTATGTGTTCCTTTTATTCTGTTTTGACGAGTTAAGCAAATATGGAGAGACGCTTTGTAATACAAAAAACTTCTTGACTTCTCTTTTAAGAACCGACTTCGCATAACATTCCATAAAAGGTTCAAAAAGCATATATTTAGTACCAAAAATCCCATAAAATTAAAGGTACTACAAATACCTATTTAGTACTACAAATTCCATATCATTATTTCTCACTATACATCTTATACCTATCTTATGCTACAAATTCCCGCAGCAACGCGTGGGGTATCATCTAGTATCATATAATGCGCTGATGCGGGTAGAGCGAGCCACCAACCGTAGAGCGTCTTAATCAATTGTAGTGCACTAGACCGGGCAAAAAAAAACACAAGTTAGCATTCTTTACATGACTTGGCTACTGTTTCACAATAGCTTCAAACGTCGGAAGTTTAAGAAAATATATAAGCAAGTAGGCATCAATGTAAAATATGCCAGTCAATGAAAACTATAGCCATTTTTAGTCTTTTGATTGAGAACATAAAGATTATAGATAGATTTGAATTCAAACGCTATGGCATGGAACACATGGAGAGAAAATACATTGGACTAGGAGTCTAAGGCCATGTTTGTTTGGGCTTTTACTTATGCTTTAGTAGCTTTTTTAATTTAATCAAAAATCCATAAAAGCTCCTAAATAGGTGCTTTTAGAATTTTTCTGACTTTTGGAGCTAAATGTCGTTATATTGATTCTTTAAAAGTCATAAAAGTTTCAAAAGCACCTATTTAGGAACACCAGAACGTGCAGGCCGTTAGGTGGACGCCCAAATGCGTGGGTGTTCGCTTGTTTGCCCAAATGGTGGGCGTGTGGGATGGCTTGCTGAAACACCAGACTGATCATGCGGCACAACCCCCTTGTAGCCCGCACGTGAGATAGTTATCGGTGTCCCTTCTTTTTAGGCACGATTGGAAAACCTGTGATTTTTTTGCAACTGTTTCAAAATATAATTGTATATTGCTAGACCCTTGTAAACTACAACCAGATTATTTTTCCACCTATAATGATTAATCCACATGGCGCACGGGGCAGCTGACTCAACCGCTCAAGTCCCCGTTGGCTCGTCACCAAGAAATGTCGCTCTCGCCCACCCTATAAAACATACAAGTGTACACAGCCCAAATACCTGGCTGGGCCTGTAAAGTTTACAGGTGGAGGAGGGAAATAAATGATGATCCAAGCACTCGGTTCGGAATAAAATGCGGCTTTGTAATTTGCGTTGGTATTTGGATGGAAAACCCCTACTCCTGACCTGTTGCCAAGGTTGGCGATGACGGCGTTTTTCTGCGTCGTCTGCTTCTTGAAGGCATTGTCGTGGAGAAGCTATAGACCCCTATCCACTACCTCGGGGGGAAACCCTAGATCAGTCGATTGGATGACCAGAGCGCTCTTGAGGGAGTTATTCTTGGAGGTGTGCATAGGATCGAGGGACCAGTGGACGGCATCTTTGGTGGAGCGGTGCTTCATCCTACATATTGATGATGGTGGATCTCCACGTCCGATGTGTGGCGATGGGCTTGCGCAGGAGCACGACGCTTTCTGGCATGGCCACGGGTGCGAAGTCTAGAAGTTGAACCCGGATAGGTAGGTTTCAGTACAAGTAACCCAACCAACTGTGCTTAGTTCACTAATGCATCTGGGTTGTTCGTGCTGGAAAATAATAAATAATGGTAATTTACTGCTATATGGGAATCTCAAAAAAATTCTAATCTATTAGCACAAGCTGAGAAAGCGTATATATAATATGCGCAAAGTCATTTTGCGCGGTTCTTTGAAGTACCGGTAGATTCTAGACGGACCATTTACTCCGCGATTCGTGTTAGTGCTGGCCCACCTCCTTGTATATGAGGTGAAAAAATAAACATATTTCTTAAGACAGTTATTTTTACACACTACTACTTGTCTGACTAAAACTATTATCTATATGTGCAGGTCAATTTAATGAATGAACTTACAGCAATCGATGAACGGTAAAGTTTTGAAAGATCAAAGGTGATGAAACATCATGAAAAAAGTTGAGAAAGAAGCTTGTAGAAATTGATTGAAGAAGGTTGAGTGAACTAAAGTCTCCATTTGAAAGAGTTGGGAAGTCTACTGGAAAAGAAGCAGACTCAGCTGCATCTAAAGAAAATACAGAAACTAATCCTTTGGTTTCTTCTCTGTGTCCAAACTCTTCAAAGTCTATTGATACTCGAGAAGAAACTGAACATGTAATAATGGATAGCTCAAACAATCCTCCTCAACAGTTGGGTTGTAAGAGTATTTCAGAAAGTCGTTCTCGAAGCCCGTTGCAAGAAACTCTTGATATTGCGGCGTCAACTACTGCCATGGCTAATATAGTTTGTGAGAAGGCGGCAGTTGACATGGGTGATTTTCAACCAGGAGAAGTAAAGAAGAATAGAAAGGTTATCAGAAAATAAAGAAGAATACTTCTTCAAAAAAACAGTCACACGGTGAATGAAGTTACTACATCAGTTGCTATAGCTAAACCTTCAGAAACCTGTCAAGATGTTTTGGGTAAAGGTGATTCTACACAAACATCTAAGTCCATGACAAACCAAAAGAAGGTTACTTTTGTGCCAAAGCCCTAGTGAATGCCAACACATCCACGCGGGAGCGGAAGCTTGCGCTCCAATGGAACGTAGGTGAACTATATCCTCCTAATTATCGTTGAACCCATGGATTGATGCTTCTCTGCACTCAGGTGACGGTGTTCACATGTTGCTAGGTGGACGATCTCAAGAAGCAGTTGCAGCGACAAGAGGATGTCCACCGAGCTCCGGAGAGGGCATTCACGCGGCTGCTCAGCGTCCCGCCTCATGTCCCCCGTATCTTCCGTGTGAAGTTAGTACAAACATAATAAAACCTCTGGAGCACTATTTTTCTGTTTGGAGGATTCTCAAACCATCTAATGTGTGCAAATGGTGGCTCTTGTGATGGAGGTGGCTGTGCTAGAGGAGCAGGTGGCTGGGTCGGGGATGCCGCGGGAGCCTCCTAGCTCACGTCGTCAAAAGACCATCACAGCAGCGACCTCCCAATCTTCTGTTATAAATAGAGCTTGACCTGTCTGCAATTACAAAAGTAATCATTTTTTATGCATCGCTCCAGTAAATCAATCAGCAGGAGAAAGAATGCAATAATTCTCAGGTCAACCGGCAACAAAAGTTTGCACACAGGAAAGGAAACATGCAACAACATTATAGCTGCACACATACTTTATTCAGGAGTAGCATACTATAAAACACACAGCCGCTGAAAACAAAAGATTTAGAGCACTGGATTGCTTTTGCTTTACACACAGAGAGAGACAGACATAAGGATTTGATGCGTTCCTCACATGCAGGCTAGGCCGGAGGACTTATGATCTGCTGCTATTACTCCTGTGTGTTGTGTTTGTGTACTGTTGGTGAGATTTAATCACACTGCCTATATATGCTGAACCAAACATGCAGGCCATTCAAGTTACAAGAGGAAATAATCCAATACCACAAAGTACTGCATTCCAGCCTCCGAACTAATTCACGATGGATTATTCGCTAATTTGTCCTCCTGCTAGATCCATCACTCCCACTAATAGGCACATCAGCAAGCAGCTACAGTCTTGGCAGGAAAGGGGAAATGAAGGAGGAGGAGGCGTACCTTAGGCGTACAGGTCCTGCAGCCCGACGGGAGGGAGATGCTGCAGGTGTCGCCGGCGTCAAGGGCCACCGCAGCAGCAAGCACCCCCATATGCCTTGCTCCAGCACCGGGAGCAGGGGTTGGATCCCGCTGAGAGCAGGGGGTGGATCCTGATGCGGCCGGCTAGGGTTTGTCGCCGGCCTCCATCGGGATGCTGCTGCTGCTGCTGCTGCCGTAGGTGGGTGCGGATCCGGCGCCGTCGTCGCCGGAACAGATCCGTGGCCATCTCTGCCGCCCCATCCATGGGTGGAAGAGAGGGATAGGGCTTCGGGCGCTGTTGAGGAGGCTAGGGTTGGGGGTGGAAGGAGGAGGCCGCGGTGGCGGTGGTCCTCAGTGCGTGCGAGCCGCGGCCTGAGTTGTTGGACTGGATCTGAGGCGTCCGTCAGGAGAGAAGGATAGGGTCGGGGGCGCCGGCGGCGAGGTGGATGGCGGAGGTCGTCGGCGGGGACCAGGAGAGGAGGTCGCCGGCGTGGACGGGGAGGGGAGGTCGCCCGCCGGTGGGGTTGGGGAAGAGGAGTTCGGAGGCGGCTGGTTGGGGAAACTGGGGGAGACGAGGATTTGGGAATGAATGTATGGGTTTGGGCTGCTCGGGGTTGGGGTTTGTTTGGTGTCGTTTGAACCAAATTTTCGCAGAGCAAGGCGGGATTGACGAGCGGGAACGTTTTTGACGATCCAGCATGGGTCGAATGCCATGATTGGTCGGATTCCACGTCACACGGATCGGCCATCTTTTTTCATCTGATCCCAACCCTTCATTCTTTTTCTATCAAATCCGACGATGGACACCTCATGTCACATGGGTCATGCTCCCTAAAACCCGATGGCCACCAACTTTGGTCTAAGTTTTTTCATGTCTCGCCATAAAATCTGGACAAATCAAGAAAACAAGTTAAATATACGAAACTAAAAGTGTTGAAATGTATTTTTTTAACTGCATGCACAAACTTTTTTTCACTGTGTTGTACTCACTCACCCATGGGTTGGTTACCGTTTCTTTCCTCTCCACCCAAAATGATATATCGTGCATCTCATCCAAGATAATTTTTTCTTCTCGATAGAGGATATTTTCCTAGTGCGAGACCAGGACTGGAAGAACCGGGTTTTTGGAAAATCATGGGAACTCGGGCGAGTCCGTTTCTGGCGGGAGGACGGCCACGCTGTATGATAAAGTTACGGAGGAGTTTGGCGGAATCCCATGGGAGAAGATAGTGTTGCGTGTCTTGTGATTTGACGAGGAGAGAGAGAAGAGGAGGAAGAAGAAGGGTCGCGTGCGAGTTCGTCCGTCCGTGGAGGAAAGAATTCTATGAGACCGGGTCTCACGGGTTAGCAAGTGAGACCCGTCTTGATGGATGACACGTGGCATTCACAAATCACAAAGCATCTACCCCACCCCCCACCTGAAATCAGGAGAAAAGATTAGATGCTTTGTGATTCGTGGATGACCGAACGAACGAAAGAAGAAGAAAAAGAATCGGTTTATCTTTTTTTTTTTGTTGAACGAACGAACGAATGAACGAAGGAAGGCGTCGGTGGAGATCTCACGATCGAGTGCGCGCGTGTGCGAACCGTTTTTTTTTTTTCTAGTATATTTTTAAAATTTAATATTAAAGTCGCGCTCGAGAATTGACGAGGTGGGCGCTTGTTCCGCGCGTGCGAGCGAGCCAATCGTTGACTTGCGTGCACGTCATGCATGCATGCGGGAGGAAAGGAACAAACTAGCTAGGCGTATTCCACGCGGGACGGAAGGAACAAACCGCGTTCCTCAACGTGCACGACTCGGTGCCCAAGGTGCCCGGCATCTTCACCGAGGCCGTCCTACCCATGCCGTTGCTGCGGGTAGCCGGCGCGCTCGGCCTGCCCAGCGTCTACTCCCACATCGGCGTCACGGAGATATAGTTTTCTAATCTAAGACCAACCAGTTGAGGTAATTGACGTAAGGCACCGTGAAGTTATGGTTTTGAATAATAAGCTCGTCAGAAAAAAGAACATAAACTCTAGTTGTATATTCTAGTTTCACCCCAGGACATACTCCTAGAGTAGAGTTACGAAGAGAAATCTTGTGGACCTGCCAAGATGGGATACTACATGAGTAGAGTTTACCAAGAGAAAACTTTGTGTCTCTCACTCAACAAGATGATATAGTTTTCTTTCTATGGTAGCCGGATGCATGTACTCAGTGGCGGAGCTTCAGCCAAATATATGGGGGGGCCATGGACTGGAGGAGGGGCAAACATAACTATATCAGCTTTTTTTAATGAAAAATAGGCCTAATAAAAAGGTATATATGCAAGATTTTCTTGTGAGCTGGGGGGGCCATGGCCCAGGTTGGCCCCCATGTAGCTCCGCCACTGCATGTACTAGACAATAATAAACTCGTTCTCCATTGACTATCCCTCCCAAAACACCTATGATGAGCAATGGTACCGACATTTAATTTAATTTTTCAAAACACGGGTTACAAGATATTATCATCGTGTTCGACGTTCTTGATTGAATTATTTGACATTTAGGCATGTGCTCTTCACATAAGCTATAAATAGACCAATCTGGCCTAAAAACGGGGACTTGCATTCATAAGATTGGTCTGTTGTCCTATTTTGCAATAGTTTGATTACCCACCTCGTTGAAGAAGACCAACACTATTCAACAATTAATGACAAATTAAGATATAGCAGGCATATGGATTATTCCACTGATAGAATTGTTACCAAAGCAGGGCAATCTACTATTTCCAAATCAGGGGAATAATTCAAGGAGAAAATACTCCCTCCATCATATAATATGGACTTTTTTACACTAGCTTTTAGTAAAAACGTCTTGTATTATGGGTCAGAGGGAGTACAACGGCTGCCAAGGTCGATTGTAATCAGTTACCTAATATTCTAAAATGCAAAAATAGTAACATATTTCATGATGAATCTATTGGTATTGTAAATGTTGATAAGTTTTTCTATAAACTTTTTCAATGTTTACAAATGTTTGAATCTACAAAAACTTGTATGCATTGTAATTTAGCAAAGAGAGAGTAATTGTCTATCTAGCATTTGTGAACATCTTATATATAGTTCCTCCTGATCAAATTATGTTTAGTTTTGTACTTACAGAGCAACAACGCGAGGGTGCTAATGATGGGCCTGGTGTCCATCTTATCATAATCTCCCGGTGGCAATCATAACAGTTTAATAGCATGCAGACCAGCAACCTACTAGCAAATTACTATAACAATGACCACCAGGGAAAAGCCACAACCATCCTAAGACGCCGCAACATGCCCTTGATCTTGATCCTTTCATTACTTTTACTTCATGTTTTAACACTGTGAAGCTTCCAAAGTTATACCCCACAATTTTGCAATTATGGTACCTTTTGGCAGCCTGTTTTTATTTTATAAATCTCATCCACCTAAATTGCATGTCTCGAGATTAGCCTAAAATGCAATGAGAGGTGTGCTATTGAGCAAATAATTAACTGCAAAAAATAAACTATTAATGGTTTTGTTAAAGATGTGCACTAAGTATTACACATCGAAGTCATATGTCATTAGCTTCAAAAAAAAAAGAAGTCATATGTCATTGATTTTATGCGTAGGTTTGTGCGGGTATTTCATTTTTCTTTTTCTTTTTTAAATTTATGTTTGATTGAGTCATCAGATATGCAATACTTACGTCACATCTAGAGATGCTCCGAACAGACCCAATTATTGACTTGATGCCTTGGTCCTTCCTCTTGGCTGACTGGATGCTGCCAGATGGATATGACCTGTCACCTGACATGCATGTACCGCCGGCGCCACGCGTTCGTCGTTGCTAGCAATCTGAACATAGCACGTTACTGCGTTGGTGCTGCCAAAAATAATGCCATCGGCAAGCCAAGTCCGGGCATATCGCATATATATCGATGGATGGATGGACCGGCGGTGACAAGGTACCCGTACATGCATTAGTGGTTGTGCACTTTGAACGAACCGTGTGGTAGAAAACAAAGCATGTCTATCTTTACCTCCGTACATGGTCATCATCACTGTGCCAGCGGGCCGGATACTCGATGCTGCTGACTTTGGCTGCCGGACCTGGGATCCTAAGGTAATTTGTCTCCGGTCTGCTTTGAGGCCTGGAGAATCTATTCCACGACAATCTGTGCAAGCAATGTACCCTAGCGGCAAGAGCGGCACGTTGGCGGCTCTTTCTAGTGGTTGTAGTGATCGTTCAGTGGTTTCGAAATATCGATTGTAATTTTTATTATGATTGAGGTGGTTTATACTTCCGGTGAACTTCATAATAGATCTTGATCATTTTTGCAAAAAAGAAACACACTCCATAGTTTCCCTTCTCCCGTCATTAAATACATGGTTTTCTTTAATCCTTTGACGTGGTTTTGATATAGGTTGCGGAATCTTTTTTAATACTGTGTTGGCAGGGTTTTGAACTCAAGACCTCTTGGTTCGGATATCATATTAAATTTATGCTACATAAGCTCCTGATGGGAAAAAGATGGGCTATGCATTTATACATCAACATTCTCACTCATGTGTGGCTCCCTCAGGGCTAAATCCGGTTCGAAAGTGGGCTGCAATTTAATTACGCCAGCCCGGTCTAAAACTCTATATGGTACCCGAGCCAAGAGATCTTGAGTTCAAGATCCTGTCAACGCAGTACTAAAAAATGATTCTGCGCCCTACATAAATCTCACATCTAAGGACTAAATAAGGCTAGACGTGAGGGGGGTGTTGAAATATATTGCCTGTCTCTTTCCATCAGTTCGGATTTTTGGATGAGTTGGAGCATAAATTTAGTATGGTATCTGAGCTATGAGGTCTTGAGTTCAAGACCCTGCCAACATGGTATTGAAAAAAAGATTCTATGGCCTACATAAATCCCACGTCTAAAGATAAAATAAGCCTTACATGAGGGGGTGTTGAAATATATTTTCCATCTCTCTCCGTCAGTTCGGACTTTTGGATGAATTGGCTAGAACGTGAATTTAATACTCCAAACGCAAACGATTCCTATATTTTGTACCACATGCCCATTGAATCTGGTTTGACCACCCCTTTTGCTTCGACGGGATGTTCGAAACAGATAAATATTGAATATGTTTTAAAAAATAATTGTTTTTCTTATTCTTTAACTTGAATTAAACATTTATGAAGGAATTATCAATTTTGGGATGGTATTTCACTAAATTAATTAAAACATGTCTTTCGTATTACGTTATTATGTAAGTTCACTGTTTAAAATAGAACCCATGAAGTTTCAAAAGCAAAAGGTTTAAACTTCAATACTATATTCAACATTGATCTTGTTCCAAAGAGCTCTTCAAAATGAAGATGGCAGTCAAAATGGATCCAAAATCAGGCATTCAGATCAAAATATGAGCCACCCTTTTTATGTTCCGACCAAAAAATAAAGACATGGATTTTTTGTTGGGATAGGGATGTGGAGAGTGGGTCAATTTTGATAGGTAAGAAAATTTTGGAAACATGTCACCAACCCGTTATCTAGCATGTTCATGCCCCACTGTTTCACGCCCAATGGCTCAACTAGAAGGAGTGCACCCGGTGCATAAATTAGACCGGTGCATGGGGGAAATGAACGTTTGGTTCGTGAGTGTATCTATACTATATATGAGAAAAAAAGTAATTCAACACGAAGTCAAAAAATTAAAATATTGAAATAAACTTGACCTTTCATTGTACTTGTGAGAAAAATTCTACAAAAAGAAAATTCCCCTTTCACTTCTTTTCAGAAAAGATATTTTTTAGCGAAAATAGTGTGAATAGTGATAAAATGTCTTTTTTGCCCTGAATTCAATGTTGGTTTTGTTCGTGAAAATTTATATAGTAGTGCAAAAGAAAGTCAAGTTTATTCTAAAAAAACTTCTAAGCTATTTTCACCTTTTGTCCAATTATTAAAAAACTCCACAGGTTCCGAAATGTATTTCTCGGACGCGGGCATTTGGTTCCTGGGTGTACCTACACCCTATATGCAAAAAAAAAACACTTTAGTAACCTAACAAAAAGTCAAAATTCTGAAAATATGTTTAAAATAAACTTGACCTTCCATTGTACTTGTGAGAAAAATTACACAAAAAGAAAAGCCCCCTTGGACTTCTTTTCAAACAAGATATATTCTCGTGATCTCGCAAAAAAAAGATACATTCTCGCGAGGCCTCCTTGGGTTGATCAGCGGCTGCTTGTTGGCCTGGCGCCGATACACTTGGTAAATTGTGAACATAGATGGGAAAACTATCAATTGGAAGTCAAGATGGACATCCATGTCAAATGATTCCAGGATGCATACAGAAAAAAAAATCCTAGATCAGAGATGGATCAAAACCATACAATATCAACTAGAGATTGGAGTATTACGTGGTGACCACATAGTTGGTGGTGGGCATTATCACGGGTTAAGCTGGCCGAAATATCACATGCGAAATGCAGGGGTGGAGCCAGGAATTGGACATAGGTGTGTGTGTGTGTGGGCGGGGGGGGGGGGGGGGGGGGGGGGGGATCGAAACCAATTTTTTTGCAGCCTACGAGACATTCTAACAGATGTTTTAACGATTATCTGTTGTATCGAATGTACTTATAAAATATTGCCCTTAACATATAGTATTGTTCATACAATTGTGGAACTGGAATGACAAATAGAAGGATATCAGTCAGCTGCAATTTTTATTTTAGTTTTTCAAAAGAAACATCTAATTCGTAAAAATTATTTCATTATCCTACATGCTAGATTAATTTTGCCGCTAGGTTGTAATACATACGAAAAGTACTAGCAGTAGAGGTAAAGGTACCTTTCAAACTGAGACCTAGATCTGGCACAAACACTCGACGGACTCATGACATGGCTCCATCGCAAAATTAACAGAGCGGCTAACACGATTGAAGCAACAAGCGTCCGCGAGCGTCATGATCTGTAGTCTCCTTGCGCCCGGCCGCAGGCAAACAGGAGCAACGCCGGCGGCTGGACTGCGGGACAACGGGAGCATCGAACAGCAGGAAGAACCCTAGAATATTGGCAAATCGATCTTGAATATCAGATTGACGCCGGTTCACCGAAAGATGTAGGCTTCCTATAGTCCGACAACTGATGGTCAAAGTGGGCAAATGGGCTGCTATTTGAGCTTCGGCTAGTACTCCCTCCGTCAAGGTGTGTAAGTCATCTTGCGAAAACCAAATAATCTCAAAACACTTAGGCACGGTGCATTAACTTTTACCTCATTTCTTGTTTTTTGACATATCAACCAATAAAAGATGAGGGTGTGCATGCTTTTAATGACTTGAGACTATCAAACACGACATGCATTGGTTAGTTCATTGCATGCAATACTATCAATTAGCAAATAAACATTAATGTCTCTAGTTATCCCCTCCTCCTTGGTCATGGTGCCACTGGCGGAGCTACTTGTATTGCTGCAGGGGCCATGGCCCCCCAGCCTATGGATTTTTTGTGAAGAAACTCATTTTTGGGTGCTGCAAATTGAGAGTAATACAGTTTTTGGCCCCTCCAAAAAATTATATTTCACCATTTGCCCCCTCAACCATTCCTCGCTAGCTCCGCCACTGCACGGTGCACAGCCTAAGATGACTTATTCACCTAGACGAAGTGAGTATAGTACATAAATCAGTACTTAATGTTGGGCTTAATTACTACTACCTCCTTCCCGGTTTTTAAGCCCCCGACCGGAATGCATGGACCAAGGCAGGATGTGCTGTAGTTTCGCAGCAGCAGATATTGTGGCAGAGCGACGGCCAACGAGCTTCGCGCAGTTACTACTGCATGCATGCAACGCTTCGGGTTTGCCTTGACGCGTGCATGCAGAGTACTCTCGCTTGCATGATCTGGCGTGGGCGCCGTGACCCAATCAGCTTGCTCCCTCTCTAGCATCCATTGGCCAATTCACCATGCCACGGACCGATCAAGCATCCATTGGCCAATTCACGATGCCACGGATCGATCAAAGCTCGGCCAGAGAAAAAATGGCGCCACGGCCATTGACACAGCTTCAAATTCTCCTTATAAGGCTGGTTATAGTGGGGAGTAACTTAGATGCAAAGTAACACTAGTCTAAGTTACTATCTTCATAATGCAAAGTAACATGATAGTAGTGTCATAGATGGCCTCATTTATTAGCTTGTAGACTCATCTTGTCTTGGGAAGCGCTTTGTTACAGTAACATATTATGTTACCACCTCACATTAAATACTTGCCACATAAGCAAAAATTTCTTGGAGTGCGCTATGTTACTAGCTAACTCTGAGATAGCGCGT